>JALIGW010000003.1:168078535-168523535 GCA_023053685.1 Diadophis punctatus similis
ATAAGATGTTTAGAGGTAGCACTACATTTCAAGTCCTCAAGCAAGATGCCATCTGGGACTCCACATAGAACCTTAAACCTCATTTAAGCAGCTGAAGATCATAGATAAAATGTATGTGTGCATGTATGTGTATGCACATCCTTCATGTGATTTAAATGACCACAGTGTAGAAAAAAGCCAAGCAGTATGAACAACGTCTCATTTCAGCCAAACAACATGCTAATTCATTGTGGTGTAGTGAAGCTGTTAATGTGCTGGATTAGAACCAGGTTGACTCAGTCACTGGAGGCTCAACCTCTCTAGGGAGAGGGGCAGAAAATTATATGTATTATCTTGATGACCATTAGGAGTAGAGTATAATTAGAATAAAAGGATCCTGAAAATACCTTCTTTAATGTGTCGCAAGTTTTCTTTGCTAGAAATTAGAAATAGTGAGAAGTATGATAAATGTGACAATTGTGCCTCCAATATATGGTAAGAAATTAATAGCTTGTACAATGGCCATGGGACCTGAAGGTCTTTTAATTTTATGAGAATTGTTCATGGTAAAATTGATCCAGCCTTCTGGGTTTCATCCAGATATACTAAACTACAAGTGTCATGATTCACAGTCTTATAGTAAGTCTTGCCATAGTTCCATGAATCAGGAGAGCATCTGGTTGAAAATGGCTACATCAGTAGTGGGTTCTAAATGCTGTTGCTACCGGTTTGCGCGCTTGCTTGCAATGCTTCTGCGCATGCGCAGAAGCATCCCGGGTGGGTGGGCAGAGCCTCCTGCTGCCGCTGCTGCTACCAATTCACAGAACCGGGCCAAACCAGGAGCAACCCACCGCTGGGCTATATAATGTGCACAAGCTAAGACCTCAGGGCCATGAATATCCCGCCCCCCAGGTATACCTAGGATTTTATGACATACACTGAAGTCATGGTAGGCTCTCTGCCAATAGCATTTGTTTGGGAAATGCTTTGGCATAAATTGAAGTTTCTGGAAAGAAGATTACTGTATGTAATAGTAGAAAGTAAGGATGGGAGTTTCATTTACAAAATTTTAAGCCACTAATGCTAGAATGTTTCTTATAAATGGATATATATATATACCTTTCAGAAATGAGGATTGGGACTATAAAAAGCCCTTTTTGCCAGTGCCACAGAAATGAGAAGTGTGACTGATGTCATTGGAACTAATTTTAGGGACACCCTTGATCAACATAGCAGCTGGCAATGACAGTTTCAACTTTCAACCAAAAGAGGGCTCCAATGCTTTGATTTAAGCATCAAGTGAAGCTGTTGCATTATTTGGGATTTAATTGTAAAAGTAAATCTCTAAATTTCATTGCACTGGATTCCATGGGATGTGTTATGTAAAGTAATACTTTTAAGATTATGGTTCTTATTAGGTTAACATAAAGGAGGGGTAGCTCAGCAGTTAAATCTGAACTAGTGATGGCTTCCGAATATACCATTTTATTTATTTATTTTTAAATCTAATTTATATGGCTGTCTATCTCAACAAGTGATTCTGGACAGTGAACAAAGTTAAAATAAAACAATGAACATTACAAAATAATGACATACTAAAGGTATTAATTAATAGTAAAGACAGAGCAATATCCCTCCCCCCCATCCCATATTCATGATAATTTATTCACCAGTGTGGAAATTTTGCTACCACTTCATACATGCCTGTTCAGTTCTCCTAATGTAAACAAAAGATGGGAATAGCTAATGCAGGGTTGTGCAATGTTTTGGTTTGCTGGAGAAGGACAAGGAAGCCCAAGATTCAAGGTTCCGTTTAGCTAAAGCTCAAGTGGGGGATTTTAGGTGAATCACCTTCTCTCAGCCCATCTGCTTCATCAGACTGACTATAAAATTAATGAGGCCATAATATATCAACCACCTTGAGCATCTTGAGGAAAGATAGGTATAAATGCAAGAAATAAACAAATGAAAAATGCCCATTACAAATATCCATTAAACCAGAGATTGAGTCCAGATTTAGTCATATGCACTGAAGATTCACTACAATTAGACACAAGAACAGTTTCCCCCCGAACACCATCACTCTGCTAAACAAATAATTCCCTCACCACTGTCAAACTATTCACTAAGGCTGCATTACTATTATTATTAGTCTTCTCATTGTTCCTATCACCCATCTCCCACTTATGACTGTATGACTGTAACTTGTTGCTTGTATCCTTACGATTTATATCAATATTTATTGTTTCCTGATTGCTTATTTGTACCCTATGACAATCATTAAGTGTTGTACCTCATGATTCTTGACAAATGCATTTTTTCTTTTATGTACACTGAGATCATATGCACCAAAGACAAATTCCTTGTGTGTCCAATCACACTTGGCCAATAAAGAATTATATTCTATTAGTGAGACTTCTTTTACTCATGATAGGCAGTACATATCTGTTTTCAAATAAAATTATAATAAATAAATTTACTGCAGATGTACAATTTACAAAAGATGTACAGTTGACTTCCATGAGATAGATATTCAAATATTGCTTTACACAAACATTTTCCAGTGACAGTCTTCTGGATATGTTAGTCTTTCCCAAATTCCATGTTAGATGGAAATTATGGAAGTTGAAGTTCAACATATATGCAGACCATCAGGCTGGAGAAGGGTCTTCTGGTACATTGAAAGTGGGATAGAAAGGGAAAGAGAAGAAGGAAGAAGGAATTATTGATTTCTTTTTTGTATAAAATCTCATAGGGGACATCTGTGATGTATGTGTAAAAATATAGAAATAATGTAGACTAGCAGAACAAATCTAAATACCTTTCTCTCTTGTTCTTAAAAATGGATTTTGAGAGGGGGAAAGAATTATGGATCTAGTTGCCTCATTGATTCTCCCAGTCCTTAATCAAATATTTGCATTTTAATACAGGCTAAATTTCTGACTTTTATGGTATTAGCCATTTGGTGCATGAATCAACTGACCGTACTATTCATGGTGCTAAAAATACTGTGTGCCTACTGATGAAAAACAGGATTCCATATGGAAATACTTTTCTTTTATCTCAGGAAGGAAGCACACAACTTCTAAGAGGAAGTTAAATGTTGAAAAAAAGGTAATGGATAAGGAGGTAAAATAATCCTTTGTAGGGTACCAATTTCTAGATTTGCAAATTAATCAGATGAGGCAGCTGATTTGCATGCCTAACTAACATCACCCCACCACATGTAAAACTGTGGACATCTTATCAAGGATTACCCATGCTTGGTACAGAACAAAGAGCATACTGGATTAAATCTTACATAAATGATTTATTGTCACTTTTTTTTTCACTCCACACACTTGTAAAGACAAGTGTATATATGCCTGCGTGTATATATCCTTCAGAATGAAGCATGTGCAGCAGAATCAGATAATCTGGTGTACCTCTGCAGATTCTATTTCTTTTTTCTAACCAGGAAGGTCAATGCAACAGAAAAGTTTTTTTTAAAGAAATATAAGAAAGACATCGTTATACAGAGAAGATAAAAAAAGATATGCTATAAAACTGACTACCGCAAGTGTACATTATTTTGCACTTTGCCATTTTTTAACTTTGTATTCGTTTACGGGCTTTTTTTTTTACCATCCTGGAATCATTTTTTCTGGCATTGTAATTGCTTACACAGTTTCATTTAAGAGTGAATGCTACCACTCTGAGTAACAATATATAAGTGAATCAGGAGAAGAGCTGTGAATTGCACTGTGATGCAAACAAGGTGTGCACAATATCATGCTGGAATTGCTTTCAGAACTTCCTTAAAAAAACACCAATCACATTACTCATTTTTACCGACCTTGTTCTTAAATACGAGCCATAGTTGTATGTCCATTCAATTAATCTTACATTGACTTCATTGGGATTTAAACTGCCTCAGTACATATGAGAATGAGACCTACATGGGTATGTTTCTTGTGCATGGCATGGATTTTTGTGGAGCTCCTGAAAAACACAAAGCAGTGGGGGAAAAAATGGTTTGGTAAACAGACCATTATTATTTTCTGAGTAACATGGACATGATTTAGGCATGAAGTGTGTCCACAACGAACAATATGTACATCTGTATTTGCATAGGATGAGGAAAATCAAGGGTGTATTTCCAGGCCACCATGTCAGGGAACAAAGAATAAATTCTACTGGCAATGAAGAACCTCCTATGCAAAATGCCTGGCTGGTTGTTGTCCAGCAAGGCTTTCATTTCCTGCACTTTTTGTATTTCAGAGGGAATGAGGGCCTCACCTTGGGAAAAATATAAAACGATCTTCCTTTCAATATAAATGTCTGCCCCAAAAATCAATTTCAATTTCATCTTTGTTTCATGAAAAAAAAAGAGAGAGAGAGAGAGAGGAACGGAGGGAGCGAGAGAAAAGAAAAGACCTACATGGCTATAAGTAATAGCTACCCACAGTTTTCTTAATAAATATTTCTGGAGCAGTAAAAAGCTATGCAAATGCTTTTTTCTCCTTGTGAACTGGCTACACTTTAAAAACATCTATAACTAGATGAGAAGATAATGTCTAGATTCTGATTCCATCATTTCTTTTTCCAGAGATGACTCCTTCCCCTACCCTTCCTTTCTCTCTGCTCTATCGCCCGGCATTTTTTCCAAAGCGCCGCTTTTTGGAATGTGCGAGGGATTGTGTGACATTTCAAGAACTGCTATCAATATGCATCCACAGGTACAGTTATGTCCTGTACAATAAATCATCCATCCTTTGTGTTCAAATAAACATTAGAGGGCCCTTCAGTAGCAACTCCTTATCTCGCCTAGGCAGGATTAGAAGATACGCTTCTCAAAGCCCAACTGGATATATTTTGCTTGCAATCTTGCTTAAATTATCCTTGCTGGATATAAACGTTCCTTTCTTTCTAATTTCAGAAAGGGGAAACACTATTCTCATTTTAGGGATGCTAACTCATCACCGGTCCCCGCCTGCAGCATTTACTCTCGCACTCAAATGCTGCATTCTTTTAAATTTACTTTAAAAAAAAACACCCCAACACCCTAAACTGGAACCACGAGAGATTTATTATGGAAAGCTACAGCAAGGAGAAATGTGTGCCAAATGTGTTCCCCCCCTCCTGCTGCTTCAGTGATTCAAGCATTGCCTCTGCAAAGTCAGTGTGCCGTTAAGGTAGGTAAGTTACGCACACAGCCTCTATCGTTCTTTGTGCTATTATGTGGACTGGAAGCTGTGCAGTTGCCTTATTTGCATCTTTTCCTGTATTGGCATATCAAGTGAAAAAGAGATTGCTGGGGTGGGGTGGGGTGGGGTGGGGTGGAAGAAAGGAAACCCACCAGCTTTTAACAGATGATGTTGTATTGAAAGGCTAGCTTTTAATGAAACCATATGTTGGAAATTTTAGTCTCCTGTAATGGTTGATGCTTCTCTTTTCTATGGAGCAGATTGGCTCGTGCTGCATTTTCTTCTTAACCTAGATTCACGTTAAAGGGGTGGCAGTTTAAATGCACTGCCCGGTGTTGCTGACTAATACAACCCACCCTTATTCTTTCAGCTTCTTGCAACTCCCTCCCATCACCTTACAATTCAAAGTCACCGCAACCAGTAATGTGGGCCAGATTCTGCTTGGTTTGATTAAGAAACATCCTCAAGGAGAAGGGCAGGGAAGGAGTCTCTTTGAAACTTCCCCACCCCAGCTGATGTCGCAGACAACCACTTTCTAGCTAAATTGGAAATGTCAGAAAATGCCATCAAGGGGAAGGCATTCCAAGAAGACAATTGTGGCTTGCTGGCTTCCTCTCGTTCTCTCTCATCCTTCATAATATTAGCACCATATAGATTTAATAATGAGATGACTGGCAACATTTTGATGATGGAGCAGTTTCTATGATCTGCAAAAAAGACAGCATCTGCTTTTCCCGTGTACCAATTAATTATTGATGCACCTGAAAATGCAAGAACACTTTTCTTCTTTTACTATAAGGAAGAAGAAGAAGAAAGGTTGAGCATTTTTGCCAATCGGAGGGGAATTATATCATCCTGACCTTGGAAGGTGTGTTTGTGTGTGTGTGCGTGCATGCATGTGTATTGTATTGTATAATGCATGTGCATGCGCAGATACATACACACAACATATTTCGTTCTTTTCTTCTCATCGCTATCTCTGCCAAGCAGGATGCTGCTGTGAAATTGTCACTCTTATCTCTGATTTCTATTTTCAATCTGTGCTTTATTAGTGCTTTAAAAAAACCAGCACAATTCTCTACTTACCGTTCCATATAACAGCTTTCTTCCCAGTGCCTCTTTTGCAGTGAAATCTTCTGCTGTATGAAAGAGCACTTCTAAATATATAGGGTTTATTTGTTGCTGCTTATAAGCCAGTTCATAAGGGTTTTGTTTTGTTTTGTTTTGTTTCTCTCTCTCAGGTTACCTGGAATGAAATGTTACTCTTTGATCTGATGTGATCTCTTTATCATGGGAAAAATCACACTCCATATTTAGTATTCTCCAAATATTTTATTTTCAAAAGAACACATGCATATATTTTATACCTTTGCAATCACCTACTTCGCCATTGGCGATTAATCTAAAAAAGATCGAATAATTCACTGCCCCATGCCATTCACATATCACTTGCTACCATCTGTGCTTCTCAGCAGTAGCAAATGATGGGTAATTAACTCAGTGCTTTTGTCTTTCTTCCTCCAAATGTCTGACACATATATAGATTTGGTTCTCGCTTATATAGTGTTCGTTCTCCCTCCCAATTTGTTTCTCCCTCTTCGTATATACTGGAGAAGAAAATAGTGGAGGCTTTAGATAAAGAAATGAAATGATGCTGCATACCTGACCAGGCTGGGGGAAAAAATAAAAGGAAAAGTACACACACACAAAGCAGAAATACGTTGCAAAGGAAAGAAGCCCCCTCCCCAACCTCTACCAAATGCTAAATCTAAGAAGGCGAGTATCTCGCCTGACCTTTTGCTCTCCTTAATATCAAAAGAAAAAAAAGGAGTTGACAGTGGACAATGCCTGCTTCGAATGCAGAGGCTACCTCTTCTAAAGCTTTGAGGTCAAGGTCAAGATGCAACCATGAAGAAAAGGATTTGCAAGCTTTTCTGTCAGCTGGAGCATGAAGGGGAAGCATGAAAGTGGGGCCATATTCAGGGAAAGTAGCAACCCTGGATACAAGCTAGTGATTTCTTAAATTATATACTCTTTGCTAAGGTGATGGAGCACCTTAGTGCAGGACCATTGTCTGGATATGCAATCTTGCTGTTCTAAGGAAGGGAAAAAGGACAGATATCTAGTGCCATGTTTTCAGCATGTACAGGACTTTGAAAATATCCCTTTGGTAGATTTATTGTGGCACATTGATGTACAGGAGGAGGGTGCGGATGGCGGACAGAAAAATCTGGTGTAAAAAGAATTCTCATTCTTGAAATCTGCTAGCAAAATATGTTTCACATTTCAGGGGTGTTGATGGTCTTAAACAAACTGTAATTGCATTAAAAATACAATTGAAAAGCCCCACAGCGCGGGGATAAATACAAGAAGTGGCCAGAAATAGATCAATGGCTTTGGAAGCTTATTGGATTATCTTGGACCAGGTGTTATTTCTTGATTTTAACCAACTCAGAAGGTTGTTATTAGAAAGGAGATAGAAGGAGGAGATGCTACACTGAGTTTATTAGAGGAAGATCACAGTAATAAACTGGGTGCGTTGTTTTGTATAGGTTCTGGTAGGAAAAGAGCATGTCCTAAACATGTGGTATGGATTGCTAAAACTATTTGTTCTTGCAAATTTTCCCAATCTGGTACTCTCTAGATGTACTATGTATGCAACTCCCAGAATTCCTCTTGACTACGTATATGCTTCCTTGGAATATTGGAATGTAGCATTCAGTACATCTAGAAGATACTTATTATTGGAAGATTGATCTATTACAATAAAAGAATAATAATAATAATACTCCCAGAAGCAATAATTAAAGCTTTGGTAAAGCTTCAGGTCAATTACCAATTTATAACAAAGCATGAAGATTTGGCCTATTACTTTCAGAAAATCCACATACTGGGATATTATTTCTCTATCTTCCTCTTCTCATCAACTGGTTTCAATGGTATCCTACTCTGAATACATAAATTATGTTTAAATATTAAGATAGTGGCTACATCCATGTTCCATGAAACTTATGGTCTGCTACCAGAACTATGTGCAACAATTTGAATACTGGTGCAGTAAATATAAATATTGCCATTGTATCTTCACTCATGGGTGTAGATATAGCTTTATTGATTATATTTACAATACATGCATTTAAAATTATTACATATTTGCAGAACTCAGAAAATTGTCCACATTTTAATTAGAATTTGTGAATTTCCTTGCTTTACATGAAAACTAAACAGATTTCTCCATCACTCTATACTTCTTCACAATTCTGATATTAGGACAAGGGCAAGAGAGGAATCAATAAAATTTAATTGCTACAGGTATTGTGACTATCGTGTGAAGAACATGGATTCCAGAACCAAGTTGCTTTTAATTTATTTTCAACATACTGTACCTACTTTCTGAAAGTTGCTGCAAAGCAATGCTTTAGTGCAAAAACGTACTGTACATGGATCTTGATTTTGCACTAAAAATGGCAAACAAAAATATGCATATTTTCTGACAATCTATGTTTATTTCTGTACTTATAAAAAATTGGTTTAAAAAACAAATTTATGACTTCTGTCATATATGTTTAATTTATATAGTTACTATTGTACATTTGCAGTATTTTCCATCGTAAAAGCATTGCAATTATCCACATTTCCTCCCCCACCCCTCCAAAGCCATTTCAAACTGCAGTGCAGGCTTCTCTTCTGCATAGGCATGCTTTTTGGCATGCATTCAATTTTTCTGAATTGGGTAGGGTGCAGGAATGCAATGTATCCTATTGCCTTGCATTTTAAGTAATATCAAGCTCCCTGGGTTGTATGAACTCTGATGAGAAAAATAGAGAAACTCCATGATGGTAGAGAAAAAGAGTCAGCAAACTATCTATGTGACTTCTTGACTTCCTCCAAGTTATGTATTTCTTTTTCAATCAAATACATTTCTATTATAGCTTGCTCAATAGAATGACTTGATTTTATTATTTAGTGAATGAATAAATGTAAACTACCACTTTCTGCAATCCTTTGGTGGAAATCATTCTCATACTGATAATCTGGCATTCTCTCCCTCTCCCCTTCTCCTTCGCCCTCACCCTCCTGCTTCCCTTCTCCCCTCCTTTTCCCTCTCCTCTCTCCTCCCCATCTCCCATCTCCCCTCCCCTCCCCTCCCCATCCCCCTTCCCCTCTCCCTCTCAACAATTGATAAGTAATAAAAGTCGGTTTGTACAAATTGCACTTTTAATGGAAAATAGATGTATTGCAGTGAATCGGGCAATCAAATGCAGCTTCTCACAGCCAAGAGACAAACTGCAAGACTGAGAGCAATAATTCCCTCAGAGAAACCAATGCACTGTGCTTTTCACTGAGTCAGTACTTGGCAATTTGATGATCTAGTATCTTTTCATTGAAAGAAAGGAAGGAGAGCACAGAAAATTAATGGATGCTAAAATAGGCAAGGAGTATCTGGCAATTTTGCTCATTGACTGCAATAGGTAAACCCTAGAATGACAACAGAAAAAAATATTAAAATTATTATTGTAATAAGTGGCACACACACACACACACACACACACACACTCTCTCTCTCTCACACACACACACAAAATTTAGTTATATAGATTAGGAACCAACTTTTACATGCATGTAGATTTTTTAAAAAGAGTGCAAATTACCTCTTTCCTGACAACCTTGCTGCTTTCTATACAGCAATTTATTTATTTTATTTATTTTGTGAGATTTATATACCACCTCACAGTGCGAGCACTCTCTATGCGGTTTACACCAGTAAGCAATGTATATTTATATTGCCCCCAACAATCTGGGTCCTCATTTTACCTACCTCGGAAGGATGGAAGGCTGAGTCAACCTTGAGCCGGTGAGATTTGAACCACTGACCTGCGGATCAGTGTCAGCTAAAGTGGCCTGCAGTACCTGCCTCTAACCGCTGTGCCACCTCGGCTCAATGTTGTAAGGAATTTATAACTTGAGAGAGAAATTAAACAGATCCTTCTCATCTTCTCTCTTCACTCTTTCTTACTCCTTTGTCTTCCTTTCTGCACACTGTTTCTTGGTTGGCAGCAAACCTTTCTGCATTCAACAAAAAGTCAATTGGCCATTCAACACCCATCTCCCTGAAGGAGTTTTTTGAGCAAAACAAGGGGGTTGTGGTAGTGGCAACAGGATCTCTGATAGTTCTCTTGAACCTTCTCAAAGTCATCAGGAGGGAGACCCAGCCACTCTAGTGGACGGAATGACCCAGGTGACACATTAGGAAGACATTGTTGGACGGTTGTATCCAATTCATTAGCTGTCCCATCTGCCACTCAGAGTGACTTCTTCATTTCATTTAATGGTCAGATTGGGGATAATTGATCTGCCTATTTATTGGAAGGCACCCAGCAGATCATCAATTTCAAGTCCCTGGAAATCCAATAGTTAAGAGTTGGGATGGATTGCAGCCTTTGAAATGTGGCTTTTAAGGAGAATCTTTAGAATCTCTTGGAGTCATAAAAGAACAAATCTTGAAGTCCTAGAGATAGCACAAGAGAAAAGAAATGTCATAAAAACCATAAAAAAGAGCTATTGATGAGCTATTGATGTCTACACTTAGAAGTAATTCTAATTCTATACAAAGGGCCCTGACACTACTAGAAAGAGCAGTGGAGAAAAAAGAAACAGGAGACAACAAAATCATGAAGACTGTGCAAAAACAGCACAGAGGCAGACATAGTGAAGACTAAGGGTAATCAATCTCCTGAAAGGAGAAGCCACTTGAACTGAATTGAACTGAACTCAGGGAAAATTTAATTTCAATAGTTACATCTATTTAGGGAATTCTTGGTGGTTTCTGAGCTTGGTTATTTTCTTGCAGATATTCCATTACCCAACTGGGTGAAATCATCAGCCTCACATTAACGATGTTACCTAGTTGAGTAATGTTGTATGTAAGCATACAACAGAGCTCAGAGAGCATCAAAGACTCCACAGTTCAATCCTGAGCTAAAGATACTGCCTCCTACTACATTTTTGTTAGATTTATATCTCACCATTTTTTCTAGGAGTAAATAACAGCAGATATCATTATTTCACCTCCTTTTTTTTTACAAGTTGCAATACTAAGTTGGACTGAGAGAGAGAGAATGATTTGCACAAAGTCATCCAGTGAATTTTCAGAGCAGTGATGAACCTAAAGCCCAGCTACCATACAATTATATTACATACATATAAAGGAACACATATTTAAAAACACACAAAATAGAGAATATTTCACTTTATTGATAACAACTTTAATATTGTAACTACTTTAGCAACTGTCTCTGGAATATTGTAATACATGGCTGCTGATGAATAAAAATATATAGGAAAGACACATTTTATTCTTTACATTTTGAGGGTTATTTTCTGATGGTGTCTGGAATAGTACATTTTAAACAAAGTAAATGTTTATATAGTGTGATCTAAAAAAGGAGGTAATAAAAATATAGCCATTTCGAATGGAAGTTTTTACTCTGTACCTCTATCTATTATATATATATATATAGTTTTAATTATGATTCCAGCATGGCCTTCCATAAACATGATGTACAGAACTGGTAAAACAAACCTTCAGTGAGAAAATTTGTCAGTGTATAGCTTCGACTGCATACGGAATGATGAAGGAATTATAAATAGAATACTTCTCATGCATAGCGATTTCACTTCAGATGTGTAAAATCAAGATTTAGAGGGAGGAGGAGGAGAAGGAGAAGGAAAAAGAGATGGAGGAGGAGAAGGAGAAGGAGATGGAGGAGGAGGAGGAGAAGGAGGAGGAGGAGGAGGAGAAGGAGAAGGAGAAGGAAAAGGAGATGGAGGAGGAGAAGGAGAAGGAAAAGGAGGAGGAGGAGGAGAAGGAGAAGGAGAAGGAGGAGGAGGGGGAGGAGAAGGAGGAGGAGGAGGAGGAGAAGGAGAAGGAGAAGGAGAAGGAGGAGGAGGAGGAGGAGAAGGAGAAGGAGAAGGAGGAAGAGAAGGAGAAGGAGAAGGAGAAGGAGGAGGAGGAGGAGGAGGAGGAGGAGGAGAAGGAGAAGGAGAAGGAGGAAGAGAAGGAGAAGGAGAAGGAGAAGGAGGAGGAGAAGGAAGAGGAGAAGGAGAAGGAGAAAGAGATGGAGGAGGAGGAGGAGAAGGAGATGGAGGAGGAGAAGGAGGAGGAGGAGGAGAAGAAGGAGATGGAGGAGGAGGAGGAGAAGGAGATGGAGGAGGAGGAGAAGGAGAAGGAGGAGGAGGAGGAGGAGAAGGAGAAGGAGAAGGAGAAGGAGGAAGAGAAGGAGAAGGAGAAGGAAAAGGAGATGGAGGAGGAGAAGGAGAAGGAGAAGGAGAAAGAGATGGAGGAGGAGGAGAAGAAGGAGATGGAGGAGGAGGAGAAGGAGATGGAGGAGGAGGAGGAGGAGAAGGAGGAGGAGGAGGAGGAGGAGGAGAAGGAGAAGGAGAAGGAGAAGGAGGAAGAGAAGGAGAAGGAGAAGGAAAAGGAGATGGAGGAGGAGAAGGAGAAGGAGAAGGAGAAGGAGAAAGAGATGGAGGAGGAGGAGGAGGAGGAGGAGGAGGAGGAGGAGGAGGAGGAGAAGGAGAAGGAGATGGAGGAGGAGAAGGAGGAGAAGGAGGAGGAGGAGGAGGAGGAGAAGGAAATGGAGGAGAAGGAGATGGAGGAGAAGGAGAAGGAGAAGGAGGAGGAGGAGAAATAATAATAATCCAATGCCTTTCCTTTGCTACTCTTCATGCACTGGTTGAGATCATTTGTTCCATCAACCTCATGTGATGCAGATGGGTGACTGATATGTACATGATGCCAGCAAACATAGAATGGAAATGACCAATGAAAGATATTTTGCAAGGAGTCTTGACTGATGGAGGGCAAATAAAAGAAATCAAATGTAATGTTTCCTTTTCCCCATCTCTGAGCAGTTTACTAGACAAATGCAGGACAGCCTCCTTGGAGAGAGAGGGGGGTGGAATCAAGCCATTCAATATTACCCTACTTACAAATGAGTAAGAGATTACCTTCCTTGACAATGAAATACAATAGCAGCACTGATCTGAAACTGAATTCTTCTCTTGGCATGCTTTAATTTTATTTTGAGACCTTTTCTGAGCTAGTGACGAGTTGATTAAAGAGGAATTGTCTCTCCCACCCCTTCCTTTCTTTCTTTCTCTCTCTCACACAGACTTGATTGCAAGCATGAGAAACGGGGAATAAAAATTCTGTAGGCAATCTTTTACGAGCTTCAAATTGCCAAGCTACTTGTGTTTATTTCATTTGCCCACATTGTTAATATTTTAAAATAGCAGATTACAGAAAGAACAAGGATGATGGGGTGAGTGGGCATGCATGGGTGTTTCGTCTACTTGCAGACTTTTTGAAGTTTATTCACATATTATTGCCAACATCAGTTTCCTGGGAATCAGTGAAGGGTACAAATTACAGTGGCCATTGCAAACAATGCTACGAAAGGCAATAAATCTATTATCATCATCACCACCACTACTAATACCACCACCATTACCATCACATCTGGAGCCCACATTTTAAAGAAATGAAATCTCAAAGGCCTTCCAGACAACCTTCTGGAAGGTCATGAAAATGACAACCACCCTTGCATTTATTCCAGAGTAGAAGAACCCTCATAGAGAATGGCTGCTTTCAGAACTCTCGTCTTACCTCTTGATAATTGGGCATTTCCTATTCGTGTTCCTAAAGTTATCTGGGATAGGTAGCCTCATAGATACAGTCACAGAGGACTTGTAAGAACATCACTGAACTCAGAAGCACCCCAGTAGTTACCGAGCCTCCTGATACAAAATTGCTACTACACCTTCCTTATCTTGCAGATCCACTGAAATGTCGCTAGACAGATTTCAGTCAAGGATAGTTTCTGCTCCTCACCCAACCAGATCTGCTCTGTCACCCACAGTTTCATTATGACCAAAGTTAAATTTGTCATGGAGAAAGTTGTTTGTCAAATGCATCAGCTTAAGTTTGAGTCACCTATCTTGGCTCATGAAGTGATATTGGGGAATCTAAAATAGAGATAGGCAAAAAGTTTCTGAACTATTTTTTCCTAGAATGGCTCACCACCCATTCACTACCATATACTGCCTTTCCTGTTTTAGCCTCCTTTCTAACTTTGTATTCCTAAACTTTTATGTTCTCCATTCACAATCACTCAAGTCAGCACTAGACAACATACATTAAATTTATTTATTTATTTATTTATTTATTTATTTATTTATTTATTTATTTATTTATTTATTTATTTATTTATTTATTTATTTATTTATTTATTTTAGAAAATTTATATTGCCACCTACTCGCCCATAGCGACTCAAGACGGCTTACACAAATATAAAAACATCACATAAAAATAATAAAAGAAAATAATAAAATAATAAAAATAATAAGTTAATAAAATAATAGCCTCCCACCCACCCCCATCCTGGAGACAAGACATATTTATACAAGCCATTTAATGGGCTCCATCCTGCTCTGGGTTCCCCAGGCCCGCTGGCAGAACCATAGGTATGAATTTGCCTCACATACCTCCCATTCCAAGCTTTATGCAAAGACTACTTTTCCCTCCAATTTTAAAACAGCCTATCTCCTTCACACAGTGATTCTGGGCAGTGTAAAAATAAAAATAGTATATAAAATTTAAAAGAGGCAAGCAATGTTAAAAATTAATTAAAAGATAGAGAAGGGCTGTCAGGATGCCAACCAGCCACATGGCTCCCCCCCC
The DNA here is from genome assembly GCA_023053685.1 of Diadophis punctatus similis. Classification (NCBI taxonomy): domain Eukaryota; kingdom Metazoa; phylum Chordata; class Lepidosauria; order Squamata; family Dipsadidae; genus Diadophis; species Diadophis punctatus. The sequence goes on from JALIGW010000003.1 coordinate 168,093,444, forward strand.
CTCTGTGTGCCCCAAGCAAGGCTATGGCCTGCTTTGTTTTCATGCCTTCCAGAAGGTGAAGGAAAGTGGGGGCCCACCTCACCACTGGGGAGGAAAGTATTCCACAGGGCGAGGGAGAAGTCTCTTCCTGGATTCCACCAGTCAGAATTTTTTGGCTGACAGGATCTTCAACATACCTTTCCTGCCTGATCAGGTGGGACAGGCTGTTGAAATGGGACTTCCATCTCTTGTGTCTCCTTCCACCTTCTACTCCTTTCTTTTCCTCCAATTTCCCACATTGTTTTCACTCAAACCTTCCCAACCTATTGTCTCACTTCAAGGGGGGAAGGTCCCGCCTCCTCAGCTCCCTGTTTATCAATAATAGAGTAAGATGGCTCTTTTCTATTCTTTTCTTTGGACTTAATTATGTTGGCTTTCACAATTGCAGTTTCTGTGACACCTGCAAATTCCCACGAATTCATAGATTCCTGTCCACTGAATCTTTCCTGAATGAGCTCTATCTATGAATGAGATTTTATATGCCTGGAAGCTTCCCAGGTCATCCATTCTAATGGCAAGGAATCTCACAGAATAAGTAAGTAGATCCACCCCATGCCCTATGGTCTGCCAGATGCTTTACATTTGCCTCTGATTTCACAATCACAGTCTAACAGCAAAACCCAGAGACTGACTTACAGTAACTGAATCCTTAAACCTAGGACTCTAGCTTAAGGCTATGTCACTTGCATACTGAGAAGACGATGAAAAGCAACATCATGGAGACTTGGAAAGAAAAAAATAAGTCTTCAAAAAGAAAAAGAAAAAATTGAATTGAGTGGCCTGCTGGATTGTAATATGTATTTATCTAAGTGACGATATGTCCAAAGGACATAATTTTTCATTACACAATGCAACCAGGGGTGAAATCCAGCAGGTTCTGACAGGTTCTGGAGAACTGGTAGCAGAAATTTTGAGTAGTTCGGAGAACCAGCAAATACTACCTCTGGCTGGCCCCAGAGTGGGGTGGGAATGGGGATTTTGCAGTATCCTTCCCCCAGGAGTGGGGAGGGAATGAGGATTTTGCAGTATCCTTCCCCTGGCACACCCACCAAGCCATGCCCACCAAGCCACACCCCGGCCACCAAGCCACGCCCATAGAACCGGTAATAAAAAATTGGATTTCACCACTGAATGCAATGTATAGTAATTCTTATATACATTGCAGTTTTCCAGGTCCCCCACATTTTAAATGAAAGGCCAACGGAATTTCTCTCTTTGGGCCATTTTCAACTTTCAGCTACTAACTTTCAACAATAAAAATTAAGCTAAAAATTTGAAAGTCAGAAAGAATTTTTAAAAAAGCAAACAGAAACTTTTAAGAAATTGGAGAATAGATTTCTTCCTGTTACTATTAGGAATCATATCGACTAGGCCTGTGATTCAATTTCAGCTGGACATTCAAGATCTGAAATGAGTCAGTCTAAGTTTATGATCTGAGGGCTAACAAATTAGGTTCAATCTATGGAAAGATTTGAACATTGGTTAAAAAAATTGACCATAGACCACGATGGGAAAGCATTATAATATTTGCAACTATCTGTTTAGTGCAGAATGAGAATAAAGTAGTACAGGTGATGTGTTCCAGTGCAATTCATTCTGAAAAATTTTCCACACGTCTCTTTTAAGTGGATGAAGACCACAAATTACCGAGGCCCTGGGGGGGGGGGCGTGGTGACCTAGGCACAAGCATACAAATAATGAAGTGAGCTGTTATAGTACCTTTTGGTGATTTTAACAAAATCTTGACAAAACTTTTCAACTCTGCAGATACTTCAGGAAGCGTTTAATTTATCCACAAAAAAGTTGTGTATTACTCCAACTTACAAATAGTAACCTTCAAAAACTCTATAAAATACAAGTGCTTATTTATACAGAAATGCTAATCTTAATATAATCTGAAAAATTACACTTGACTTGTGGGTAGTAATATTTTACTATCTCTGAGTATTTTAAGGAATGAGGATGGTTGTCATATCTGGTTGACAAGAACTAGCTGACTTGGGCGAGTACCCATTTTGATAGAACTCATGATAGAACTCTATCTATGATTTCTTCTGAACAGAGTTTCCAAGGATGACTATTAACTACATAGGTTGCTGTAACTTTGCTGCCTATGGTTAATACATTGTATGGGAAAAGAAAAGTTAGCTTAAATGGTTGAGCAGTATGGCTGTGCTGTAAAATACTAAAAGAGAAGTTTATATTTCCATTAGCTCACAGTATACAAAATTAAAATAGACTTGGGGAAATGACTGTTGCCTCCAATATTGTTAACTTTGCTACCCCAAAAGAACTTAAATAGGCATAGAGTTTAATGAGATGATAAAACTCCTTGGTTAGCAATTCAAGTCAATATCAGAGAGCCCATAATATATTAGTCAAGTTGGCCGCCAAAATTCCCCATAGGTAGAAGTAAAATTTCAAAATTGTATATTAATACAATCACCATCAGCACTCAGCATTTTAAACTATCTGACGGACTAGATTCATTGCTTTGAAGCAGGTCAACACTTTGATACACAAATATGCATTGATGGAGTGATTACCATACTATTGAATTTTATTGTTGCATTGGTTTTGCCTGTCATTCCTGTACACTGCTGTGAAGTGATTGTGTGAAACAGTGAATAAATTAGTAATAAATAAACAATATTTTTTACAAATTGGAGAAGTCCTTTTAACTTAACACAGCTTTAGTATTTACTGGTCCAGATTCTCTTCTCTTCTCTTCTCTTCTCTTCTCTTCTCTTCTCTTCTCTTCTCTTCTCTCCTCTCCTCTCCTCTCCTCTCCTCTCCTCTCCTCTCCTCTCCTCTCCTCTCCTCTCCTTTCCTCTCCTCTCCTCTCTCTTCCTTTTTCCCATGCATATCTTTAATTATAACCTATCACTAAGGTTAGCATGTAGCAGAAGACTAAATGCTTTTATTTTTTCTTGTATCATTCTCAGGGAAAATTGTATGAAATTTCATTTTATAGCTTGCACATAGAAATGTTTGCGGCAGTATAACTGTATCATTTGGTCACTGTGGTAGTTAGACAGAAAAAGAGGCTAGGATTTGCTCTGGTCATATTGTTTTGTATAGTTTACCTCTCATTTGAAGAGGCAAACATTGCCCTTATTAAATGAAATGAACAGACAGTGCCTTGCATGTTTGCCAACATAAGCAAGATCAAATGATTGCTCATTAGGAAGACGCCCAATTATTTCTCTCTTTTTTTTTACTAATTAGGAAAATAATGTCAGCTTTATGATTCCTTTGCAAAGGTTTATGACTTATTATCAGGCACCTGCACGAAAACACTGCTGATCAAAACCCAGGACTTTATTTTAACCCTGGAGTCATGGAACGGGAGGATCTCTGATCATTTTTATGAAGATTTCTTTGCTCCTGTCTCATTTCTCTAACTGGAGAGCAGACAAAATCTGCAATTTTAAAACAAAGTTGATTTTTTTCCCTTCAGATTTCACTGATGAAATTTTATTTAGCAGTTTGAATGTGGCCACTCTTGGTTATTTAAATCTTGGAAGAGCTCCTAAAATTAATATGAAGTTAAATCATATGTCTACTTTATTGCACTCCTTAGAAGCATGGAGGCAAAGCAGTTTCACAAAGGTGTTTGCTCAAAGGATCATTAAAACAATGTAGGATGTGGGTTTTTTTAAAAAAAATGGAGATGGTGAAGAATGACGCAGCTGATGTTTTTTCCTTTCTGTTACATTCTATCACTCAGAAGACTTTCTAGTTACAGGTATCCTTGACTTACAACCAGTGACTATTCAAAGTTATGACAGATTTATCCTGGGGTATTTACAACCCATTTCCTGAGTTCCGAAAGCAATCATCTTCCACAGTTACATGACTACATGTCAGGTGCTCGGCAACCAGCCAACATTTATGGCTGTTTGCAGAATCCCATGGTCACATGACCACATTTTATCCATTTTTGCTGAAACCTGGCATTTTACTTCCAGATTTTGGCAAAACTGGTCCATAGCAAATAATTGGTTTACTGAACAACTGCAGATATGCTTGACGGCTGTCACAATAAAAGGTTGTAAAATTGGATGGCTGACCTATTTTATGACTGTCATAACTTACGACCATAATGGACAGGTTTCTATATGTATATATGTGTATATATGTATATGATGTGGGGGAAACATTGCAATGCATGTAGAAAAGCTGCAACATTGCTTTGATCAAATTGGCTCTTTGTTCCTGGCATACCACGGGCACCACATCCCCTTTCTCTGTTTGATATTAATGTCCTCTGAAAAGGCATCCATAGTACTATATTTCTTATTTTATATCAAATCAGAAAAGATCTGATTTTAGAGAGATCACTTTCAGGATGCTACCTCCCAGATAGGCTTACCTACCACTGTCAAATCTGAAAATAAGTTAAAAGCATGTGTTAAATGGCTTGTGACTAATGCAATGCCTTTTAAATAACCGAGTTTACCTCCATTTGAATGAACAATATTACCTGTCAAATGGAACTACAGTGTTCACTTTCATTGCACCCATTACTTTTCTTACAGTGCTTTTACATGTACTGCATCATCTTAGCTGTTTCATCAGCACCTCCAATACCAGAGCCTGTGAAGTTTAATTTAAATTAAACTTAGTTTAAATAATTAGACTAGATTTGTTCTATATAGATTTATGATATCTACATAAACTACTTCTGGCTATGAAGCATCACAACTAAACTGGGAAGCCTAAAAGATAAGAAAGAAAATAGAGTATAAAGATGTGGCATTACCTCCATTGCAACCAGAAAGGTTGTGTTTACTTACTGACTATTCAACTCTATCAAATATTATGCAGATCATAATACAACATAATAAAAACCCCATGTTTTGAACAAATGTTCTAAATATTTTTATATAATTTTTTCCTTAATAAATAAAAATGGAACTACAGATGTAACCTACCATAATTTATTATTTCATTGGCAGTTTTTCTGGATACTGTATAAAAAAGTTAGTGTGAAAGTGTTGAACTGCAAAGATGGGGTAGTTTTGACTTTCATTCATTATTCTCTTATCTTTCTGACTCTCAACATAGTGGAAGAGAGCACAGTATGGGTCCTTAGAGATAGGCTTAAATAACTCAGGCTTTTCTATCACTGTGTTATTTCCTAAATTAAGCTTGATTTATGATCTTTTTTTAAACAGAAGCACTAGCCTCAAGAACACTTTCTGATAAAAGTTTTATTCCTAACTTTCTCCCTCTAGGCGATCTTTCCGCTTTATAAAGTTGTCTGCTTTTTCAGCAGTAACATATTCTGTTTTTTTGGAAACCACTTTCCCCCTTTCCCATGCTGGCCTGCTCCTTTTGGAAAGCTTACAGCTAGATCAGGGGTGTCAAACTCGATTTCATTGAGGGCCACATCAGGGTTGTGTTTGACCTCAGGGGGGCTGGGATGGGTGTGGCCAGGGTGGGCATGGCCAGCTTGACATCACTGGTGTTGGGAGTGCCTGTGGTGACCCAAGTGCTCTGCCAGCAAAAACGGCTCCCGAGCTCCGTTTTCAGCTGCAACAGCCTCCTGCAGCCCTCTGCCAGTGAAAACAGAGCTCGGGGGGCCACGCACAGCCCTCCTGCTCCCCATTATCAGCCTTGATGGCCTCCCACAGTCCTCTGCCAGTAGCCCTCTGCCCGCAGCCCCCCTGAGCTCCATTTTTGCTGGCAGAGGCACTGCGGGCCGGTCCTTCGCTGTTTCCAGGGTGGTCCCATGGGCCAGATCTAAGCGCCCCGCAGGCTGGATCTGGCCCCAGGCCTTGAGTTTGACACCCTGAGCTAGATGATCAGTGGCTTTGATTCATTTCCTATGGGTCAGTTGATCATTAACCACAGTTTGGGAAAATCAGAGTGCTTGCTTATTTTTATAAATGGAACCAAAAAGACAAAAATAGATGCTGCCACAGTGAGCTTATTTATGCTTCGGTTTCTGGCTGTTTTTGTTAATTTGTATATTGAGCTCTATGAAGCAGTAGCAAAAGGATGCAAGTTGGCACAGCAGGCCAAAATTACTTTTTATAAAGGCAATGGCCCTCCATGTAACTGACAACATTTGGTTAATTCACACTGTCGTTTTTCCTTTAGTGGCTTTGGGGAATGCTATGTTGAGCCTTCATAGTCTAACACAAATAACCACTAGTGCATGGCCCAAATGCAGCAATAAGAAGCACCCGCTAGATGTAGAAAAGCTGTCATTCCCTGGGCAAGCAAGGTCACTTTAAGGACAGTGCAGCACAATATAAATAGCATGACAATCTCTCTTCAGCCAGGATGATATCATGCTGGCAAAATGATGGTACATAAAAGGATCTATTTCAGAGGACTATAAAGGAATGTAATTTAATTTCAAGCGTTGCACTATTTTGCAAAAGGCTATCAATAGCAAGATACCTTCCCCGTTACATTTAAGTAACAGGAAAGGATCTCTGCTTACAATAATTTGTTGGAATAAAGCCGAGTATAAATTAGCCCATAAATGATATTCACATATCAAGTAGGAGCTGTTCTGTTTGGACAGTAATGGGATACAGTAGGAAAACCTCAGTGTTTGAATTCTTTTTTTTAGTTCTATTTCGAGTCTCTTTTCAAAGCTACACTGCAAGTTAAAAGCAAGAGACTGCAACTTAGTGGTTTACGGGGTTGAAGTGCTATTGAGGGTGCTTCTACATGGCCATTCTTTTCACTGTCAAACTGACCAGCTTCAAAATGCTGACACTAGGCTCTGACAGCAAAGCCTCAAAGGGGAGGGAGGAGCCCAAACTCGAAATTAAGGGGATGTTTGTCTCAGCAAAGGACTTGTCCTCAAGCTCTTAAGAGCTTCAGCACATCAAGCAAAAGGACTAGATTTATTGTGTTTTCTTTTATACTTACCTATCCAGCAATAAACTCTTTTGGCTTTTGGGTAACAGCTGAGTTGTGAGATGGGACAGTCGGAGACTGCTTTTGAAGTAACCGAAGGTGCTGTGTGGAAATGTTCTGAAATAAAGCATTAAACTAAGACCACACCATTAATGAAGCAGCAGAATAATATGTACAACCTAGTCAGGTAAAGAATTGTATTTAATATATTTAATATATTCAATTATTTAATATATGTTTGCATGATTTATTTTTCCAAAAGTTATGGAATGTAAGGCCCATTTTCTTTCAATCCATAAAAAATATGTTGCAGAATGATTTAAGTTAATACCATATTTCCTCTATTTTTCTTTCATGTATCGCTTAAAATGCTGTAGGGATATCTGAAGTAACAATGTTATGTATAATATATTATATCAGCAAACAATATTGCAGTAAGCACTAGACTAAACACAGAGTAGGATCATTGATATCAATAGGAGTCATGGCTAACTTGTGCCATTGATTTCAATAGATTTATTCTAACTTTCTGTAGCTAACTCAAAGTCTACGATCCCATATGCCAAGAAATTTAAATTGTTCATTTCCATGTGTGTATGGCACATTTGGTTCAGGAAAAGGGCAATATTTGATTAAGATTTATTGGAGTCTAAAATCAAACTCTCATAAGTTGCTGGTCAGATTCCTATCCATGTGAATGAAAGAATACTACGTGTCTTCATAAAATCCATACCAAAGTTCACTTTCTGCCAGTTTCAAGAGTAATTTTAAGAAATATGGATAACCTTTTGTCTCACTGATGAACCAAATATATTATTGTATATAATGGTTTCAAATCAACAGAATTTGCACGCAATGGACAATTTCACTTAAAGACTATAAGACTTATGTAAGTTATTCATCTTCCCCTTCTTCTTAGAATAGAAGACTCTGCGTTCTACACCTACCTCAGGCATGAAGCCAGTTGGGTGACCTTGGGCCAGTCACTCTTTCTCAGCCCTAGGAAGCAGGCAATTGCAAAACATTTCTGAAATGACTCAAAACTGTCTTGAAGGCATTAAATAAGATGTTAATTAATTTTATCAAAAACAGACTCAAAATGCTATTTTTCCAGTTCATAACCTACTTTATAAAGCATAGCTTTTGCAGGCCATTTACAGGTCAAGTGTGGCATTCAGCACTGAAAGCTTGCAGATTTTAGCATAATGGCACCAGAAGGAGAGATCAATTCCCCTCCACACAAGGTTTTTCAATGTACAGATCATGACTTTTATTAAATCTCTTTGATACCAGTTGCAAAAAGAGATTATGCAAACTGTTTATTCTCAATGTTTGTCCGCTTCTCATGAATGTATTTTTGCATGCATTGTACCAGAGAGTGCACTTTTGTATGTCTTTTTTAAACTCTTTTTAAATTGTTTTTAATAATTTTATTGTTTAGTTGTTCCTGAAAATGTTGTATGCCACCCTGAGTCCTCAGGGAGTAGGGCGGCATAGAAGAACACTAAATAAATAAAAATAAATAAATAAATACTCATATTACTTTCCTTGTAATAATGAGTACCTTGTGGATGCTCCATCACTGGAGGCTCTTAAGAGGAGACTGGACAGCCGCTTGTGTGGAATGGTGTAGGATCTCCTACTTGAGCAAGGGGTTGGACTAGAAGACCTCCAATGCCCCTTCCAACTCTGTTATTCTGTTATTCTGTATATGAACTTTGGGACATTTTTCTCATGAAGGACACAAACTGTATCACAATATATATCTAAATACGAATTTCAGCATAAATGCATATTTCAGGTTTTACATTTTGAGAAGGCTGAAAATAATTCATTTATCCTTCTGATGGACCAAATTTCTTATCCATCCCAAATCATTACAGATCCGATGCTATAAATTAGTGTATGAGCTCTATTGAATATACCTCAAAATTTTACAAAAGCCAATAGAAAGAAGTTTTAAAAAGCAATAAAATTAAAATCTCTTTCCTGTCTAATTGTTGATTGAAAAAGAATTTGGGGTACCATATCTTTTGCTACTCAGACAATAACAGATACCTGTTAATGCATTTAGATATAGCAAAGATGCATGCTGTCATTTGAAATTAAAAGGAACTTGGATTACACTGTCATTACTGTTGGAAAAGTTATGTGAATAATTGGATGCAACATAACTCAATCCCATTTCTAAATCAATTGGAATTACTTTACCTGCATCCAAGCAAACACAACTCTGTATGGAGTTCTTCTTTGGTAGTATTTTCTCAGCAACAAAGGGAGACCAGTTTTCAAAATTTGTTAACTACAATTTAAATATATGCCACCATATTTTTATGCGGCTTTTTCATAATCTGTTAAAGTTTGTTGGGAAATTACTTTTTAAAATAGGCTTACTGACAGTGTTTATAACTACAGAACTAAATATGAAGCTAAGATATGACTCATTGAATAGATTCAGACAAGTGACTATTTTCTCCTAAGCCTAAGGCATTCTTCTATTAATAGCCATTGATTAATTGTTCAAATATTATCTGGAACTTGCTGAATTTAAATAAGGATTTTACTTAATCTGAAAATTATTACCATAATCAGTGATAAAAATATCAACAGCAGGAGGCAGCACTGTGCAAAATGTGGCATTTGGGGCTTTTAGTATTTGGATAGTACACCATAGAGAAATTTAAGGTCTATTGACAAGATTGGGAAGTTTTTGAAAGCCATTCCAAAAAGACAACGAGTAAAATCATTCTCTATATTGTTGCCAAGGTGAGTATCTTTTATATGTGTATAGGAGTTTGAAGGAATCTTTGTCGTTGTTGCTATTTTCTGATTCTGTTGTTCAATATAGCACAAATATCCAGAAAATTTCAATACATAAAAACATAGGTAACCTTAAATGTCTATGAATTTCAATCTTGACACTGGATACAATTACTGAAAATAATGACAGTTTCTTTTACAAAGAAACTATCATTTTGACTATCAGGCCACATCAAAAAAGCAAATTTATGGTATCTCATGCAGAAACAGTTTTTAAAAACATGACATTATACTTCAGTTTAAATTGTGTAAGGAATTTTAAAAAGGAATGCTTCCTGCTTATTTTATTTCATCTGTAGATACTTTTACACAGTATAAGTTTCAGTGATGGGCAGAAGATAAAACCTGAGATTTTCTCCATACACAAACATGTTTGGTTTATGGACAACTCTGAAACTCAATAACCTGCCTAATCATTTTGCCAATACAGCTTTAAATTGGACTGTTTCCCCTAGGAAGTAAATAAATAAAAGCTACACTTGGAATTTAAGTCCTTGCCACTCTAGTGCTTGGTGACTCAAGTATTGTGTCAAAGGGCAAGTTTGATTCAAGGATGGCCTCAGACACCTGCTATCTGAGGTGAAGGACAAATTAGATTGTTCCTGTGTCATGAACTGAAATTGACTGGATTGTCTAGTGAATCGTATTTTACCACTCACAATACAGCATTCTCCTTTGATGAAATAGAGTTGCGAACTAATTTGGGAACTGCAAATCATTTTAGTGCTGTGTTTCTAAACCTTGGCAACTTTCAGAAAGGTGGACCTCAACTTCCAGAATTTCCCAACCAGCATTCTGGCTGGGGAATTCTGCGAGTTGACATTCACAGATTCTAAAGTTGCCAAGGTTGAGAAACATTGGTTTAGTGCAGGGGCGGGTTCCTAATTTTTTTACTACCACCCTGTGGGCGTGGCTTATTTTGTGAGTGTGCCTTGCCAGCCATGTGACCGGGTGGGCTTGGCTTGCCAGCCATGTGACCGGGTGGGCGTGGCTTGCCAGTCATATATTAGTTATTGCAGAGAGATGTTACTACTATTTTTGCTATTTTATACCTTACATGAAAAGCTTTGCATACAAAGTGCATGTTACACTATGGCAACACAGCAACCTTTATATGCAGAAAATGCTATAGTTAAAAGACAAGCAAGTCTCATACAGCATTTTTGGTTTCAGTCATGGATTCCTTAGACGAAAATATTGAGGACTGTTAAAAGAACAGTATCTTTTAACAGTCCTCAATGTTTTCGTCTAAAGAATAACAATATAAAACTGTATAAAATTAACAGTATAAAAAGTTAAGCTTTTGGAAAATGCCTACTTTGGGAAGATTTAGGCAAAAGCGAAGGAAAAGTGTCAAATGCGAGCTTCTTATTATTTTCAAGCGGAGGGATGGGAAAGACTTAATTGTCAGGTTTCTGGGCATGCGCAGAAGAAATTTTTTTTAAAAATTTTTTTTTTTAAAAAAATGGCGGTGCCCAGGCACCAGCAACCGACCGCACCGGTACTGTGATGTCACCAGCGGGCCGCTACCAGTGCTATAGAGTGGACCACACCAGTAGGAACCCACCACTGGTTTAGTGGTATTCACAGCTCTTTCCTGTCTTATCATAGCACTCTTCCTTATCTTCTGTGGACCCACAAATGCTGCTGTCATGGTCCCAAGTAACACCCCCAATGAAAGAAAGCTCTGAGGCTTGAAGATCCTCAAAGTTCCATTTTATTAGAGATGTCATATTGGCACATCTGGGAAAACCCGAATCTGAGAGTTCCGGGTTTTCCCCACCTAAAAGAGAGTCAAAGATCCATCCCCTGCACCCACAAGTCCATCACATGGTCCAATCAATTCATCATCCCAACTAGAGACAACTCCTAGTCCAGTGGTGGGTTGCTCCCGGTTCGGACTGGTTCTAAGAACTGGTAGCGCTGGCAGCAGGAGGCTCCGCCCCTCCACCTGGGACATTTCTGCACATGCGCAGAAGCGTCGTGCACATGTGAGTGTGCATGCGAACTGGTAGTAAAGGGTTTTAGTACCTACTACTGTCCCAGTCACTCCCATCCAGGTGCAGGCAGAATGTCCTTGACTCTCAGAGAAAGGAATGTTGTTATGGCTAATCCTCCTCCACTCCGTGCAATCCCCCCTCCCATTTTCCCAGGCACTAAATGTGGCAGCCCTGAAGCTGCAATGGTAAAGATGGCTTCAAGGGCTGACAGCTGAAGTGACAAGGAACATCTTCACCATCTGCAGCTAAAACACCAATTACTGTTTGTTTTGGTGATGTTGGTGATATCATTCATTCATTCATTCATTCATTCGTTCGTTCGTTTGTTCGTTTGTTCGTTTATCTATCTATCTATCTATCTATCTATCTATCTATCTATCTATCTATCTATCTATCTATCTATCTATCTATCTATCTATCTATCATTTATTTTCTACACTTCCCATCTCATCTAAGTAGCTCTAGATGGTTTGCAACAACATAATAGAACAATATTAAAACATGACTGAAAGCAAATTAAAAAGAGAATTAAGAAAAGTTACGAGTACCACAATCAAACTATTACTAATCTTAACCTAATATATATTTTTTGTGGTTCTACATTTTTGTGTGGTTTAGAAACAGCAGTCAACACAAAATGCAAATTGCAAATAAGTTGTGTGGTGCATCTAACTGAAAATATATATTATAACTGTTAAATAGATTGGCTAGTTTCAATTTCTGTTGATTATCTATAAGGTGCTAAACAAGTTGTGACAAAGATACTCCAGGTAATTCCCCCCCCCCAGTGTAATTCTGTTTGAATGCTATCAACATCACAATTCAAATCCATGTCATAAGTCAGGGGACAGAGTGTTAAAACAAAAGTCAAGATGACAGCTGTGACCTGCCTCCTTTTCTGTGGGGTTTTTTTTTGTATGAAGGTGATATATGTAAAGGGGAAAAAATAATGGGCTTGTGGGGAATAATCATATTTTATTCTTACATACATGATAATTGTGAGGGAGTCTGAAATGTATAGGAGAAGAAGCAAGGAAATTGTAACTCCGTGATGACTTCCCCTGGAGGGGTAGGAGACTGAAACTAGGTTGTTGCCTTCTGCTTGGTGTGTAAGGACATAGCTTATATTATAAGGTGCTAGTATCAGTAGAAAGGATGGCTTGGGATGAGGCAGCCCATAGTAAGGTCATCATCCCATGTTTTCATCAGATGCTATAGAAGCACAAAATTATATAGCTATCCTTAGTAAGGTGGGTAACTTGAAATGGCTGAGTAAATACAAACTTACTTTTCAAGTAGACAGCTATTTGAAGTTACAACTGCCAAAGCATCTTAGGGAGATATTTACGTGAGCAAGATTTGAATAGCTTGACACAATGGTCAGATATGGGAGATTTCATTCTATACCCTACAATGAGCGTCTCTGCATTTGTGGAGCGGCAAAGGTAGAAGACCTGGCTCACATCCTATTTGACTGTTGCTTGTATAAGGGTGTGAGAGACAGGTACCTTGGTCTATATATTAAACGAATGACCCATTGGGATCCCCATATCAAAACAACTTAACTTATGTGCGGCCAGAACCTGAAAATAACATTTAACACAACACAGTTTTTAAACAAAATGGTTTGGTTGAGATCTGCATACGTGGGACTGATTGGGGTAGATTGCAGGGGTGACACCGAAATATAATTTTATCATATTTTATCAATATCTTAAATTATTGTATTTTATTCAATTTCATTTTAGATTGTATTTTATTCCAATTTCATTTTAAATTGTATTTTATCAAATTCCATTTTAAATTGTTTTTATCAAATTTTAGTAATAATTTGTTTCTGGAACTTTGCACTTTGATATGGCCCAAGGGCTAATCAATAAAGACTCATGTCATGTCATGTCATCAGATGCTACATGACCAGCTGTAAAGGCCATGCTATAATTTACATTGCCTTTGTGAGTCTTATGAAACATTTCCAACAGTGGTGGGTTGCTACTGGTGCGGTCGATTCTGTCGCACTGGTAGCAGCCGGCTGATTGCGTAATTTGCGCGCGATGACTCCTGTGCTGTCTTCACTGGTTCGTCGCATGGCGCCATCTTTTTTGTGGAATTTTTGGGGGTTTTTGCTTCCTGCGCATGCACAGAAGCAAAATTGCATGAGGGGATGCATGTGTGTGCGACATTTGGGCAATTTTTTGCTTTCACACATGTGCGGAAGCAAAAAATCACCAAAATTGCATGCATGTGCGTGTCCCCTCACAAGATTTTGCTTCCATGCATGCGCAGGAAGCAAAATCGCATGAGGGGATGCAAGTGTGTACCGAGCATGCACGCGCACACAACAAGATGATGCGCACACAGTGCACCGGTGGCCAGGTAAGAGGAACCCGTCCCTGATTTCCAAGGTATATAACCTGTAAGCTTGCTGAAATCTGGCCTTTTTGCATTCTTTTGGCTGGGAGCCCAGTGATCACTATTGTTGTGCATGACCATAAAAATATTTTGTTGTACTTGCAGTATCTCAAAATGTTTTTATTCCTTATTTAAATGGTCTTTCCCCCCACAATAGGTGGCTGCAGCCATCATCTTCAATTTTTTTTACCCTCTCTTAAAATGCTACTGCCCACATCCATTGGATATTATCTGCAATGGAAAGAGTTCTTCATGTATAGTGTTTCCTCTGAGAAATAAAACATCTGCCAATTCTACTGCAGCTGAAAACATTTTTATTTATCTTGGCATTTGGGAATTATAAGGGCGCTCAGCTTACTGATTAGTGATTTAGCGATTAGTGATTTAGGCTTACTGATTGAATAGGGTAATTATATACTGTAGCTTGTTTTATTTTACCCTACTTATAAAATGTAACATATCTTATATTCTGCTTTTAAAGTGCATATTGGTTATTGCAGTTTAGGACCAATGGCAAACAAATGTTTTCAGTGACAACCAAGCAAGTTGATTGTTGTATTGGGTATAGTAGAAGGTTTGTATTTTTCAGTCGATATTGTGGAAAGGTCTGACAGAGCGGTTGAATGGAATGTGTGAGATTGTGATGCTGGAATGTGCTCCAACTGAGAGCCGGAGGCTCATCCTGGACTCGTGGCAGGCAACATACATCATTTTGAAGACTGAAGCGGGAAGAAAGAATTGGAGAATTGGACTGTGCCATACCCCAGCAGCAGAAAAGGACACACTGCATTGATAAGGAGCTGTGATGGTTGGATCAGGCTTATGGAAAGGTGCCCAATCCATCCAAGCCCTGTGGCTGGCTGACTAATATTGACCTTCCACATTTGCAACCCAAGTTTCACTTTCTTAAATCATATTGGTGAAATTTCTTATCTGCTGTCTCCAGGATTCAACTGTGGGACAACCTACTAGTCAACCTGCTAGACCATCAAGACTATGCCTTTATGGTTGATTATTAGCTATATAGTATAATGTGTCCGCTCCTAGAGTTGGGAGACTAGTGAAAGAAGCAAGAAAAACACGGAAAAGGAGTCATTTGGGTTGGGAAGCTTAAAACAGTCAGATCTGTTTGTGTTATAGTAACTGACTGACTGCACACCTTAATGGGCCATTCAACTGACATGTAGGTTATTTATATATTTATTTATTAAATTTATATATCACCCATGTTCGCTGTTTAAATATGTAGTTTATTATTGATTAGATCAATACGTTTTAATCAGATTGCGTTCATCATCCTTTCTTGCCTACTTTAGGTCAGGACAAGATAATCTGCAAACCGGTATAATGTTAATTCATTGATAGCAGTGCTATCTCCAAGCAGGCCATCACAAGTATCAAATCGAAATCAAATAATATCTGCTGGTTGCATGCGAGTGTGTGATTTTTAAAGTTTGAAAGTTTGTACCTTTTTTAAAATTGAAAGTATCAATAAGCTCTGCCTACAATTACATTCTATTGCAATGTTGTCTGAGTTTTTATACTTCTTTTTTTAAAACTAAAAACAAGGAAAGACCAACAATCAGACAAAAGCTACTAGATTATTTTCATCATAATCTAACATCAGATAATAATGACCTTAGTAAATGTCCTTTAGGAAATTTTAATAATATCAAGAAGTTTCTTTTCCACATGCCTATTTTTTTTGCCTTCAAATTGGACTCATGTCTCCTTGCAAGCTGATGAGAATGATTACGCAGATATATTCCTAATGTGATAAATTAGCAGACTTTTCAAGGAGATGAAGCGATATGATTGATCTAGGCAACAGAAAACTAAAATTAAAAAAGAAATTGGCATACTTATGCCAAAATTTTCTCTTCATCTTTTTCATTAGGCCTTGCAAATTGCAAATTCGGATCAAATTTCAAGATTTATGTACTTGTGTTTTCATGCCTTCAAATTAGTTTTATCTTACATTAGTGACTATTGCCATATTTTTTCTTTGAAACTTTACATTGATTTTTGTGATGAATTTTAAAATATAGGCTAATAATAGTTCTGCATTCATTTCTTACTAAATCTCAACTACAAAGCATATATGCATTCAGCTATCTATCCCAGGGCTGTCAAACTTGCGGCCCACGGGCTGGATGCATCATGTGCGGGCCCCGCCCCCACCCGATTTAGCAAAGGGAAAAAAAGTCTCGATACCTCATGTGATGACGCCATGACAACACGAGTTTGACACCCCTGATCTATCCCATATAAAATAAAATAAAAATCTAACAATATTTAATGTAAGATTACTTTAGTTGTTAATACGCCCACACACACACACACACACACACACACACACACACACACACACACACACACACATAGTCTCCCTTTATTTTCATTTATCAGCAAAAAATCCTACATATATATATATATATATATATATATATATATATATATATATATATATATATATATATATATATATATATATATATATATATATATATATCTGTTAATTGTTTAAGATCCAGC
Organism: Diadophis punctatus similis; assembly: GCA_023053685.1. Classification (NCBI taxonomy): domain Eukaryota; kingdom Metazoa; phylum Chordata; class Lepidosauria; order Squamata; family Dipsadidae; genus Diadophis; species Diadophis punctatus. The sequence continues at coordinate 168,110,132 of JALIGW010000003.1, forward strand.
TTCCAGATACTGCTTTTATCTTTGCCTATCCTAGGTTTCTAATTTGTACTGTATAAAATAATCACCACAATGAGTTCCAAAACAAATATTTCTACTGTATTTGATAAAGTAGTTTGAAGCTTGGCTAAGGCATGGTGACACACAAAGAGACAATGATTATTTTATTTTTATCCTTCCTTTTTATATGGTTAGAAATATGTTTGAAATGTGTAAGCCCATAGTTTGAACTATAAAGTTCCTTAGTCTATAAATTCAGTAATGTTATGCTATGGGAACAACAAACAGCACCAGTACTAATATTTAACAAATGACAATGTTGAGTAATGATTATTTGGGTAAAAATAACTATTTTGGATAAAAATGAAATTCTTACCTGTAAATATAAACTTTGTATATTTTCTAGGTTAGTAAGATTAACTTAGTCTTAGGTTTGTTTCCCAGTAAACAGAATTCAACAATCCTAATGTGACTGTTAATATTATGTTTATACGATTGAAAGAATTATAAGTGTATTGTCATACTTTATGGAGCTTTCAGTACTATGTAATACTGTAATTTCCCATTTTTCCCTTGTTTGATCATACTCACTTTACATTACCTAAGCCAGTGATGGCGAACCTTTTTTGGTTCGCGTGCCAAAAGGGGGTGTGTGCGCGCGCTAGCGCACGCACACGTGCCCACACACATTCCCTCTCCCCCCATGCATGCGCACAACCCCCCCCACGCTGCCCCTGCACATGCGCACCCACCCCCACCCCACCCCCGCGCAAAGGCCTTACCGAAGCCCGGGATGGTGAAAAATGGCAAAACGGGCAAACCGAAAGTTCGGAAAAATGCACTTCCGGTTTGCCCGTTGGGCTGTTTTTTGCACCCCGGGGCTTCAGGAAGCTTCCCTGAACCCTCCGGAGTGCTAAAAACAGCCCAATGGCAAACCGGAAGTGCGTTTTCCAAACTTCCGGTTTGCCTGTTTCGACATTTTTCGCATTCCGGGGCTTCAGGAAGCTTCCCTAAACCCTGCTGGAGTGCAAAAAACAGCCCAACGGCAAACCGGAAGTGCATTTTTCCAAACTTCTGGTTTGCCTGTGGAGCTGACAGGGCAATGCCTCGTGTGCCCTCTGATATGGCTCCGCGTGCCACCTGTGGTACGCGTGCCATAGGTTCCCCATCACTGACCTAAGCTATAGATGCAACCAAGTGAGCTTCAATAATATTGGAAACATCTCAGAGTCTATAAACAATATGTACATTAGGGAAACAAATAAATATTGCATTCTCACTAATACTAATGCGTACAACAGTCCAATCCTGTTCAATTTCATTGCCATTCTATTACATATATCATTATAATTTATTTATCAAATTTATATAATTTCCCATTTCCTAAATATGCCTCAAGGCAGCTTCAAGTAACAAAAGAACAATAAATAAAAATCTAAAAACAATTAAACAATTAAAACATAAATATTATTAACGCCATAGAGTGCCTTAAAGATCTTACATACAGTACAATGGGCTTTCCATTTCCATATGTTCTCCAAGTCTATTGACAAAACCAGATTTTAAGGGATTTCTGGAAACCAGTAGGACTAATCTCATCTTGGGTGGGATGATATTCCATATGGTGGGCACCATGACAGAGAAGACTCACCTCCTGTTTCACATCGGATGGAACTTTTAGTAGATGGAACCCATAACACACCTCTCATGATGCACCTGTAAGAAATGGCAAAGTTCTAAGTGCATCAACTTAAGAATCCTCACAGGAATCATATAATCCAGTATTACTAGAGCCGAGTAAGAGCCGAGATGGTGCAGTGGTTAAATGCAGCTACTGCAGGCTACTCCAGCTGACTGCTAGTTCAGCAGTTCAGCTGTTCAAATCTCACCAGGCTCAAGGTTGACTCAGCCTTCCATCCTTCTGAGGTCGGTAAAATGAGGACCCAGATTGTTGGGGGCAATATGCTGACTCTGTAAACCGCTTAGAGAGGGCTGTAAAGCACTATGAAGCACTATATAAGTCTAAGTGCTATATAAGTCTAAGTGCTACTATCCTTAGTTTATAAATGGGAGTTTGAAATTTAAACAGTTCAGCTTGCCTAAGACCATGCTGATTGATTCATAGCAATTGTTAGATTCATAACAGTGGTTTATAGTCAGTTGCTTTAATCGTTATGCCTGGTTACCATTAGAAGTATTTCAAGACAAGCTAGAATTTCAGTATGATGTCAAAATGATTTCAGTTTGAAAGTCTGGCTTGTATTTTCTCATTGGCACAAATATACTTTTGCTCCTAAGAAAAGACATCCAGACTGGATATCTTTTCTGGAAAGACATTTCCAGAAAAGACATCAATTGCCTTGTGTGATACAGAAGCTAGCATCTACTTAATGAACCATGAGAGAATCTAAATGAAGCTGATGACTCCATTGGAAGATCTATGTATTAATTTGTAGTGTTTGCATTTTAATGACAATTCTGACAGAACTATGCTTCAGCTGTACTGCTCTATTGTCTTTGGAATGCTCTTCCTTGCATTCGTACAATAAGCATACTGTATTATAACACAGTTTCCAGCATTATTTATTTATTTATTTATTTATTTATTTATTTATTTATTTATTTATTTATTTATTTATTTATTCATTCATTCATTCATTTATTTATTTATTTATTTATTTATTTATTTATTTATTAGTGAGATTTATATACTGCCTCATAGTGCAAGCACTCTCTAAGCGGTTTACACCATTAAGCAATTTTTAAAAATATTTATATTGCCCCCAACAATCTGGGTCCTCATTTTACCTACCTCGGAAGGATGGAAGGTTGAGTCAACCTTGAGCCGGTGAGATTTGAACCGCTGACCTGCGGATCACAGTCAGCTAAAGTGGCCTGCAGTACTGCACTCTAACTGCTGCGCCACCTCGGCTCTTATAATAATAATGTAGGCAGTAAAATATGTTAAAAAGTGTTTGGTATCTAGGGGCAACATATGTTAATTCTGAATCTGGACCTTGCATTAATAGTATCATTAATTGGCAAATCTGTTTTCTTCACTGAAGGCCCAGCTGTTAGATGCTTCCAAAAGAATGGTATATGGCCATGAAATGTGAATTTAAGTTGGAGGGATGATCACAGATCATCACCACCTCTCAGTTCATTCATACATCATTACTTACCTGATTTAAATATATAAATAGTAGTACAGAGTTGTCCTAAAGTTTTTATCCTATGAACCAGATTGTTATTCAATGCTCTACCCAATTCAGTCTCATTTGAATGAAATTCTGCATGGATACATTCCTTTTTAATGTAAATTTATTATACAAAAGTATATGTCTGCCTTTTCCAGTTCTCATTGTTTCAGGAAGAATATTCCTATATAACTATCTCTACCACTGCATCATTTTAATAGTGACCTTGGGATGAAAGAAGGACAGCTACTGCCTTATGATATGGAGATAAGTCTAAACCTGATCTTTCTCACTGGAGAAAGTTTATCCTTCCTTCCTTCCTTCCTTCCTTCCTTCCTTCCTTCCTTCCTTCCTTCCTTCCTTCCTTCCTTCCTTCCTCCCTCCCTCCCTCCCTCCCTCCCTCCCTCCCTCCTTCTTTCCTTCCTTCCTTCCTTCCTTCCTTCCTTCCTTCCTTCCTTCCTTCCTCCCTCCCTCCCTCCCTCCCTCCCTCCCTCCCCCCTTTTCACTTTTTCCCTGGTTCAAGCAAGGATTTGAAGCTTATTAAAGTAAAAGTTTTCAAGAATATAGAGGATGGCCTTATGGGCAGTGAGCAGATAAACGTGGCTTGAGTTCAAAACAAGAAAACAGTTCACAAAAGCACTTCAGACAGCCATGTCCCCAATCCACATGAAGATAAGAAAAAGAAGAAAGGAAGCATCCTCAGACTTGCAAGAATCTGTTCCTGTAGCTGTTCCAAGACAAGTAGCTTTATGCCCACATCATGTCTGCTGACACCAGTGCTGGAATATTATATATTTTATCATTTTTTAAGACTCGACTCTTCCATGAAATTACATGTTCATTTTTTACATGGTTTTCTGTAATATAAGCTATATTAAATCATAGTGAAATATTGTAAATAGTGAACTATAAACTACTATATTAATTTATATTATATAATTATATGAGAGACATATATATGTGTATAAATATATACACAACCATATATATATATATATATATATATATATGTATGTATGTATGTATGTATGTATGTATGTATGTATACATGCATGTCTGTATGTGTGTGTATGTGTGTGTATTCACACACACATTACTTTGTAATTCATGTGTGTGAGCATAGAGAAAATAATTAATTTTGCCTTTTTCCCCCTTGCCAACCAACCCCCCAAACAAATTTACCCTTAATATACAGACTAGTGCAATTTTGAACACTTATTTGAACATTTTTTCAAAGCAGAGAATAATAGGAGTCCATGGAATCTCCTCTGGTATGTTAAATTACATTTTGACTAATTATGCTATTTTGCATCTCCTGACCTCTGCAGCAGTTGATTTTCATCTCTAGCTATGGCATCCTTTTTTTCACCTCCAGATACTTAAGTGAATGTGTGAAATAATGCTTTGGCAGAGTTTTCTATGGATGCTGTGTTCCACAAAACATGAACTGTATTAACAAACAGTATTTAAAACTGAAGTTAATTTATCATATTCTGCTGTGAAACATCAATGGAGACTGCCAGAATCTACCAACTAGATCAAAGAGGAGAAATGAATGCACGGGCTGTAGTTGCAGTATCACAACTGCATGTGCACTGGGACTGAGCTTGCAAACTTCAAGAGATTCACTTAATTTCATCATGGTTTCATCTACAAGTAAGGTTCAGTCTCACAGCATCGGCTCCATCTTGTTATGTAGTTGAGAAACTGCAGCCGTAAAAAAAAAATAGATTAAGGTACAGTTTTTGTTTTACAGCACTGCATGGAAAAACAGTTGCTGCTCATAACAGCTCTGTGGTTGGTTGATTTAAAACAGGAGGACAGCTTCGAATGACATGCAGACTGTTCACCAAGGAGGATATTCTTATCTTTAAGCCTCTCTGACTGGCTGTGTTTAATCGTGCTGAGCAGGCCAAATTAGGCTGCAGTGTTCGCATGTTGCAGAAATATTTAGAAATGACTCTTCCTTCCCTCCTTGCATTGCACATTGGTTTTTTGAAATGAAACAGGAAAACATGGTGCTTACATTTAAACACATTGTTTAGTTACTATATTAAACAATATAACACATTGTTTAGTTACTATATTAAAACAAAACAAACAAACAAATCAATGTTTTATAATCTTCTCATATTTTGGGGAGGGACAATATTTAGGAAATTATAGCTTTTCAGAAAATAAATGAATGAACCAAAGGAGGGGCACAAGAGATTAGCAGCCCAAAGCCTCAATGGTTGCCCCACCCTGTTCTGTGGTCTTTGAATTCAAAAGACCAAATTTTGCTTCAAAATGTACCCCTAAGTAACAATCCATTGTTATTTGAAGTAGTCTAGGTCGTTAATACAATTTATGTCATTGGCACTACTGATGCAATTTATATATTTTTTCATAAGTACGCATTTACATCATTTGTATCAGTTTACATCAATTAGCATAACTATGTAATTGTATAAACGATGTAAATTACATCAATGATTAAATCCAGCTTTAACAGACATTTTGATTTAACAGATATCTCTTTTCTCCATTTGATCTATTAAACCAGAACTTTATTATTATAGAAGAATTAAGAGGCATATGATAGAAAGGGACATTTCTACTGCCTCAATTCACAGTTTTGTTAGGCAACAGTATCTCAAATGCAGAGCAAATGCAGTTAATGAATAAAATGACATCATAATTATTATGGAGGCAAATCTCTTAGCACAGGGGTCTCCAACATCCAGTCCATGGCCCAGCACTGGGTCATGGCCTATTTTACAAGAGGGCCACGCAAGCAGCATGCGAGCATGCATGCAAAGTTCCATTTGCACAAGTGACAAGTGCATGTACAAAACCATCTTTTCCCCCTCTCGTCACTGCTGCTGACAATCCACAGAGCTGGGAAGGTTGGGGACCGCTGCCTAGCGCTTTCCTGGGATGATCAATGTAGCAGGAGAAGATATTGTATGGCATGATGAGCCTCTTAGATATAAGAAAGCAAGCTGAAATGTGGTTGGCAATTCAGCCTGAAGGACGCTCTCTCTGTGTGTGTGTGTGTGTGTGTATGTGTGTGTGTGTGTGTGTGTGTGTGTACATATACATACACACATAGAAGAACAGGGTTGCAAATCATGGAATATTGTCTTTTAAGCTCTATCTCTCTTTAAAGTAATGCCTCATAGGACAAAAAACTTGCAAATTTAGACTTAAAATAGCAAAAGCTTCTCACATTCTAGTGAAAAATGTTATAATATGGTAAGGGTATGTTTGGACTAAAATAAGTTCCTTTATAGGCTTGGATCCAGCGGTGAGGTTGCTCCCAGTTCAGCCTGGTTCTATGAACCGGTAGCGGCAGCAGCAGCGGCAGGAGGCTCCGCCCACCCACCCGTGATGCTCCGCCCACCCACCCGGGATGCTTCTGCACATGCGCAGAAGTGTTGTGCGTGCAAACAAACACGCACACAAACCAGTAGCAACGGGTTTTAGAATCCACTACTGCTTGGATCTTATATCTTTTAAATGCTAACAGCCATACTTTCTAGTTTCCTTTTGAGTTCCAAATATATTTTCCTTTCTGGCTACATTTTGTAAACAGTAGTGAGAATTACAAGTAGCTTTTAGATAAAATAAAATATTATTACAGTAATAATACTGTAATAATAATAATATTATTACCTGCGAAGTTGGTGGTGCAAAAAACAATTTTTTTGTTCACCAAATCCTTGTCTTCGTGTTTTCTATTTCAGGGTGTAAAGAAAGAAAACCTCACAAATATTTATCTTTACTACTTGCAAGGAATAATCATAACACAAAGTATTTATCCAACAGTTCTGAGCTTGTAACAGTTCCAATAGATTTCACATGTCTTCTTAAATTTCACTATCTTTAGCTTCCTGTTGTTTTTAAAATTGTTTTTCCTCCCTCTTTGAAGGTATGTTCTTTAGAATCAAGATGTAGAATATCCAGGAAATTAAATTACAAAGTGTGTTGTTGTTTTCTCACCCAAAATGGCAATGAACTTAATTCACTGTCAGTTAATAGCGAGTGTATCGCCAGTATATTACGTTCTGCATAACTGCAGTGGCATAGGAGCCATTCACTGAAGCTTAATGCAGGCAAGAAAGTGTGTTAAATCAAATAATATGAATAATTCATGATAGTGTTTTATAATCTGAGAGATAAACAGAAAAAAAGCAAACAAAACCCTAAATACAAAGAGGTTTCCTTTTTCCAGGATATATTTTTTCGTAAAAAAAAAGTTATTTGGTAGAGCAGATTATGGAATGTATATTCAAGTCAGGAAAACAACACAACAACCTACCCTGCTCCCAAACTTGCACAACGGTTCTTTCCCGGGACAGAATTTCTCAGTGCCATAAAACAAACTATCCTGTAAAGGCTTTGGTTGTTTGTAGTGTTTTTGAACTTTCTGCTGTCTTTTTATTGTTGTTAAAATTGGCCTTCCTCAACCCTTTGCAACCAATTAGAAATGCAAATAAATTATCTTCCTGCCAAGAGAAACTTGCATCTGCATTTACTTACGGGGAACAAGCAGGGTAATGGGTCTGCAGCCTCCTAGTGAACCTTCCTCAGCCTGCCTTCCATTTACATAAAATCCTGGGAAGTGGTGGGTAGTTGCTGAGTGTAATATAGCATGAGTTGGATTTGCTCTTTGTGGATGTCAAAGCTTTTCTCCTTAAATGCCCTTTTGCAGCATGAAAACATTAGTTGTAGTAAACAGATTAAAAAAAGCATTTTGGTCTTATGTGAAGTTACATTGTTAGTTTTCTAATGGCTTCAGATGAGACAACAGTAGCTTTCCCTCTTCACTGTCTCAATTGCTTGGCCATTGCTCGTTTTCTACTGCTTTGAAACGGTGAGGGCAAACAGAGTTCATTATTCTGCTGTATTCCAGGCTGAAATAATTATAAGCCTAGGCCATCTGTGCCTGTCTTTTACAACACTTTCCTGAGGACAAATTAAGGGCACTTGCTTGAGGTCAAAACGTACTCCTGCTGTGATGTCCCCCATCTTCCACTTGCAGGAAAAAAAGCAGAATATAACAATGCATTTCAAAGGCCTTAACAAAATTATAATTGATTCTAAGCTACAGTTACAGGGTCTGTGCTCAATTTAACACATTTACATGCCCGTAATCAAATATTACTAATACAAGATACTGTACTTGCATAGTGAGAGATAGAGATAACTTTAAGCCATAACCAATGTTGAATAAGCATATTGCTGATCACCCAGTGGATATTTCTACTGGTCTCCTCTTATGTCCATGTGGCCTACCCAATTTATGTTTGGAGAATCCTCAAAGATGATCTTGCCTTTCCAAAGTAGTTATGAAAATAAACAGCTTCTCTCCTCTCAGCTTACATATTAACAGGGTTGGAAGGCACCTTATAGATAATCTAGTCCAACCCCCATTTGAAAAGGAGACCCTACACCACTTCTGACAAATGGCAGTCCAATCTCTTCTTGAAAGTCTCAAGTGATGAAGCTCCCACAACTTCTGAAGGCAAGCTGTTCCATTGGTTGATTGTTCTCACTGTCAGAACGTTCCTCCTTATTTCTAGGTTGAATCTCTCCTTGATCAGTTTCCATCCATTATTCCTTGTCTGGCCTTCAGGTGCTTTGGAAAATAGCTTGACCCCTTCCCCTCTGTGGCAGTCCCTCAAATATTGGAACACTGCTATCATGTCTCCCCTGGTCCTTCTCTTCTCTAGACTAGCCATGTCCAGTTCCTGTAACCGTTCTTCATATGTTTTATCTCCAGTGCCCTAATCATCCTGGTTGCTTTTCTCTGCACTTTTTCTAGAGTCTCAACATCTTTTTTATAGTGTGGTGACCAAAACTGGATGCAGTACTCTAGGTGTGGTCTAACTAAGGCTGTATAGAGTGGTATTAGTACCTCACTTGATCTTGATTGTATCCCTCTGTTAATGCAACTTAAGATTGCATTGGGTGCTGGCTCATAGCTGGTTGTCCACTAAGACTCCAAGATTCCTCTCATAGTCACTGCTATTAAGCCTGATTTCACCCAGTTTATATGTCTGCTTTTGGTTTTTCTTACCTAAGTGTAGGACTTTACTTTTCTCTACATTGAATTAGAGGAGAGATATTAGATCTCTCCCCTAATATCTACCTGTCCCGTGGTTTACTTTGAGTATATCAATTAAAGAATGACATTAAGACAATGAAGGAAACATGCCCTATTAAGTGCAGCACCTACCCTTTGGAACAGCACACTCCTGCTTGCCTGCATTTAAGCAATCTGTAAAAACTACACTTTTCCCCCAGTCTTGCACTAAGATATTTGGCTGGACCCTTTTGAGGTCATATGGAAGAAAGTTATGCTGCTTTCTCAGATGACTGTTGTCTTTTTATGTAATGCTTTTTAATTTTGTGCAGCTGCTGCAAGTTGTGGACTAGCAGGGAGAGATAATTGTCAGTGGATTTGATAAGTTTCGAAGTTGTTCTGTCATGTGGATTTTTTTTGCCCCTGGCAGACAGAATCATGAATCAATGGGTTTGGTTGACAGACATTTGTTCTGATGATTGTGGATGTGTATCACCAAGTACAATGACACTCTTTATTGTTTTCTTGCAGGGCAGAGTATATCCCCTTATGCCTTTTGAGGAGCTACCATCCTATCTCTTGTTCTTTTCTCCTGTTCTACAGGGTCACATTTTTCTATACCTCCAAGCTCAGACACTGCTTCTTTTGTGAGAGTCTGAAAGATGGTTCTGAGTTCAGTTGTAAAGAATTGCTTTTTGTCAATTTAGTCCATGAGCTTTGATTATGTTTCCATGAGAGTGCTGCAGTGCATCTTCTTTGATCAGTGTTCCTCTCTCATCAGCTAAAGAATGGCACTTACTACTCCAGTTCTTTGACAGTTTCTTCAGTAACATTTACAAGCTTACACCTGATGCAAATATACTAAGGTTGTTCTCTGGCAGAGACAGAAACATGCCTCTAGCATTGTACATTAAGTGTGCAAAATCCTTCATTTTGTTTCCAGAGGTATTACTGAGAATATAATATTTTTCTTTCTTTTCTAAGCTCTCAGGATAGTTAAGGATACATCATGGACTTAAACGTTCCAACTTGAATTCATCCATCAAACTCTTTTACTCTCAACTTTTTTTGGCCATTATATTCCTCTTTTTGCCTCTGCTTAATCAGCAGGAAGCTATTCCATGTAATACTTAGCTCTTGCCTTTTCAAATAACTTGCTATTGAGGTCAATAGTTAAAGTTCATTGAATAGGTTTATACAGTACATCATACTAAATGCTTGTTTAGCTGAGGTTTATTGAATAAATTGCAGTTAGCTTAATTTATACACTACTTTAAGTTAACATTGGTCTTTGAGGGTTTAGGGCTATACTTCAGTCTCACAAACTTTAACAAGTATTAAGAGGATTTTTTAAATCCACTACTGCCATTTAAGCACAGCGTAGAGTGCCCTGTTATTTGTAATACCTAGGTTGCCATGTTACCTTAGTGACTAGTGGAATCATTTACCCATTTGAATTATTTTAACCAACTATTTTACTAACATTACTATCTATCGAGAGAGAGAGAGAGAGAGGGAAAGAGAGAGAGAAAGAAAAGAGAGAGAGAGAGAGAGAGAGGGAAAGAGAGAGAGAAAGAAGAGAGAGAGAGAGAGAGAGAGAGAGAGAGAGAGAGAGGGAGGGAGAGAGAGAGATGTACACACACACACTATGTAACTATGGGCATCTCTAGGCAGATCAAGGAATGGCAAGTCATTGTATCTTTGTGCAAATAGTGTCATCATGTGTATGACATCATCATAGTTTCTACTGGATGTCTATCTAATTGAAATTATTTGAAAAAGCAGGTAAGCTACAAGCTAATTATCAAGCTTACCTAGCCATTGAAAAAAAGCACATGGAATCTGAAATAAATATTTTGGCATATTCCACTTCCCCAACTTTCACAGCAGAAATCAGACACAGTTCTTTCCTTTATGTTTCTATAGCAGGAATAGATTTCTATATCAGGAGTGCTTTAGTGTGTTTAAATGTTTAATATTAAAATATTTAACATTTTAGAAATAATGATTTTAATTTCATCTTTTATAGAAAAGAATAGTTATTTCACAAGTTTCTAAAATAGGAAGGATTGAATCATCCATTGGTTAGATGTAATAGAGCTAAACATAAATTGTAATAATCTGTGAAGTCTTATTAATGGAAGAACCTGGTGACCTAATCATTCAGAATCAATTATTCTATCCCAGTATCTGAACTGTAATATAAAATACAGAATTACATAGCCCATAGATGTTAAACGTATATTCTATTTCTTTCTAGAAGATAAAACCCTATCCCCAAATTTCCAAGAATGTAAAAATATGGGAACAGAGTGTTTTGTAGATGTGCCCATTGGTCCTAAAACACTGGATATAATTCTAGCAGAATTCTAGAATGTGCAATAGGCCTTTAAAGAAGAAAAGATGGCCTTTTCATTCAGCTCATTTCCTGAATTATTCTAGCTACGGTCTATGCAATTAATACTATAGTGCTTTATAACAATGTTTCTCAACCTAGGATACTAGTACTAACAACTTTAAGATGGGTGGGATGGCTTTTCTGCCTGGGGAATTCTGGGAGTTGAAGTCCACCCATCTTAAAGTTGCAAGGGTTAAGAAATTAATGTAATGATTTTTTACATTTTTCTTATTAATTCAGAAAAGTTCTCATTCTAGTATGATGTGATGGATCCCTGTAATATGGAGAAAGTAGTATTATTTGTTATTTAATGGCATATACAGTGATCTCTTTGAAAGAAGCAAAACTTTGGAGTGAAGGACCTTGTGAGAGACACATATTTCTCAAAAACAATTTATTAAAAGTAATTAATAAAACAGTATGAACAGGGTTAACACTACTTTTAATTGAGGAGATTGCTCAATTTCATTTGTCCAAATACATTTTTTTCTCATTATTTTCTATCGCTGTAAGTCGTAGTGGGAGGAGAGAGAATGCTTGCTAAAAGAATGTAAACAAATAGCAATGTTGAAGCCTGTGACAAGTGAATGAAAAGCAAAGGCTTCTATGTTGTGTCACCGTTGGATGGCAATACTGAAATCCTAAAAGCTCTTGTGCATTCTTTAGCAGCTGTTCAGCTGGTGAAAAGTTGCTGTGGAAAAAAGGTTGAGTTGCTAATGTTTCTGAAATAAAAGCATGCATTGAGTACTTGCTCTGTGATTGAATTCTGAATGCCAAACAAGTTTCTCCGGTTGATATTCACTGTCAAATTCAGGTTGTTTACAGTGATGATTGTGTTGACATGAGTACTGTGCATCTCTAGCCCCCCCAAAATATAAATGGTGAATGAAAGAGTGATTTGTGTGAACAAGAATAAAATAGGTGAGCTATGACAGTAATCAAATAGTTTCACCATCTGCTATCAGTTCAGGTTTTGTGGCATGTAACTTTCTGTTTTTCCCAAATCGAATGAATATTTTCATGGGCATTTGTTTTACTCAAATAAAGAAGGAGTAAGACTGTCATGACCTGGTTGAAGAGATAAAATGTAGAGTTCTTTGGTGAGAACTTTAAGAAACTAGTCTGTCATTGGCAAAAGTGTATAATGAATATTGGTGATTATGTGGAAAAATACATGTTATAAACAAGCTCATTTCAAATATTAAAATATCTCTTCTTAAGCTGAAATTATGGGGCTGGAGACATAACTTTTTATTCACCCTTCATGCCTGTCTACTTTGATAAGTCTTATATGTTATCCAAACTACTTATTTCTGTTTCTGAATAAACTAAAACTAAACTACAATAATCCTAGGAGCTTTTGTCCTGTCCCCATCAGGTCCTGAACCCATGCATCCTCAGCGACATAGTGGATGTTTCAAAAATAGAAAACAAGAGCAGAAATGAAGAAATGTTAATAGTTATCCATATATTTAGTGACATTCCAAATATAATCAATAAACATGGCCCTTAGTTTAATAATAATTGTCAAAGCATCGTTTTCCACATTGTTACACAGAAGACTGTGGACTGTGGGAATGGGGAAGGGGGGATTCCATGAGGGAGAAACTTTAGAGATAACACATTCTTTGCTATCTCCTCAAGGTCATCTTTTGTCCAACACCTGCCGGAAGCTGGGAGAAGAACTGCCATGCAGGCAGAAGTTGAGTGGCCAACGTGACCCAGTTGGGGGTGGGGGACAAGGGGTGCCAACTTCCTACTGGGTGGGAACTTGGGAGGAAAGCCAGATTCGGGTTTCTCCATGGACGTGCCAACATGGTCTCAGTATTAAATTGGAACTTTGGTGAACTCTTTGCTTTGGACTCTGATTTCTGCTCGAGTGCTATTTGGAACCCTGGCAATAATAACTGTAAATGCCAATAAATGTAATTTCAGATGTTCTCCACATAGTCAATGGATTTCCCATATTACCTTAAAAAAACATTCAGAATCAAACTGAGACAACAGAGTACCTTTAAATGTATAATTTGTGATAGCTTATGCTTTGTATTTCCAATAATCACTTCTGTTCAATCTTGTTTTGGTACACCTGCAGCAATATACCTTATATACTGGTATTGAACACCAACCAGTACAATCCGACAAAGAAAATCCTATTATCATTTGTCAGAAATCTTTACTTCTCAGTTTATCAGTCAATTAATGTCTGATGAGAAGATGTGGAAGAAGTCCCAGTCAAAGCTGATACTCATTCAAAACTAGTTTTTTAGAGACTGGGTAGTGTGATAGTGCAGAACTAGAAGAAATCAAGGTTCATGCTTAGTCTTAATCAAAGAAAGTCATTGGGTAACTGTGAAGCATAAGTGTCTCTTAGCCAGGTCTTCTGCATCATGGGACTGTTGAAGACAATTCTTGTTAAGGGAAACATGATTGTTGTGCTGAAAAATTGGATGTGGGAGTGCTATGTTTGTCACTTTAAATTCCTGTAGGAAAAACAGGATATAAATAACAAATAATGAATAAGTGTTATTATTGCAACAACTACATATCTATCCACAAGTGTTTTATACTGGGAAATATACAGGAAATTCTAATTTTTATAGACCTAATTGAAATACAGAAGATTAATTCATAATTATGCTGATTGAACTCTGAAAAGCTTACTGTACTGCTGAATTTTTGCATAAAAATGAAACCATTTGAGTAGTACCTAAAAGAATTAGAATATGATTAAACCTATGGGATTGTCCTTTTATTGCTAGCAAGCAAATGGACTGAAAGAACCTGATGGTGACAAAGGAAGGGGAGGGAAGCAACGATTTCTAAGTAAAGAAATGAATATGCTGCAAAATTTATTTTGGGAGCAAAGAGACTTTGATGGAACTTTTCGAGTCTCCAACTATCTTATAGGTATAATTTTCTCAAGTGTTTATAGCTTGGTAGTACCTGAGGACTGAAGAGGGCAATGTACTTGATAGTAGAAGTAAGATGACCAATAGCAAAAGAAAAAAAAAATGAAGCCATGGCATGCTGCTGTTGCCTAATGGGGTGGAGAATGTTCACCTTGCATTTCACAACAAGAAGTCCTGGATTTTAGAACATAAAATAAATTTAGTCAGGATCTGTGGAATAATATATTTGTAAATTCCATTATAATAATCTGCATAAAGAGGGGTGTGATGCTAGTTCGCCTCCTTGTGGTGTATCCTGGATAACAAGGTAGTGGAAACCAAATGACTAGCAACAAGTGGCAGCCAGACTACATTGAAGAATTGGCAGTTAACGACAGTTGGCAGCCAGACATCTTTGTAGAACTCCTGACTCTCTAAATACATGGCAACTGATAAACACCGGCAGTTGTGTTGATCAAGTGCTGAGCCTAACAGGACATATCGAGGCTGGTTTCCAGCGAGGCTTAAAAACCACAGCTGTGTTCATCGACCTTACTGCAGCATACGATACTGTGTGGAAGAAGTTTCAGAGTTTCTTGCAAAATTCAATTTCCAGAAGCACACACAGATGACTGATTCAGCTGGATTCATTAACTTCTTTATAAACACATACATACACACACACACACACCAAATGTAGATTCTTCTTCAAGCAGTTACAGGCAGCAGAGAACAGTTAGTTTCATTTCAGCAGAGTTCAGAGTAGACTGAGGGAACAGAGTGGGCTGAGCCACGCCTAGCCTTAAGCTTAAGTTTTCAGTTTCAATTCTCTGCATAGACTCAGATGTGGTTAGCTCCCATTGGCTGACTTAGTTGCTATGCCTATTCATTGGCTAACCTTGTTAACATGGCTCTCCCAGTTCATGAATATCTTAACAAGAAGGGTATGTCAGGTTTTGACCTTCCTTGCCAGCATTGGTCAATTCTGAACAGGATCTGTACCCAACATGGTGTCTGCCAGGACTCATTGTTTAAGTTGGGTCTTGACTCTACTCCCCAGTGTGACTGTGGTGCTCCTCAACAAAATATACACCACATTGTGTCTGAATCAGTGGTGGGTTCCTACCAGTGCGGTCCACTCTATAGCACTGGTAGCGGCCCGCTGGTGACGTCACAGTACCGGTGCGGTCCGTTGCCGGTGCCTGGGCGCCGCCATTTTTTTAAAAATTTTTTTTTACATTTTTAAAAAAAATTATTCTGCGCATGCCCAGAAGTTGAGCTTCCAGCACTGCGCATGTGCTGCCTTCCTACCCCACAGTGAGTCCAAGCAGGGGAGGATGGCTGAGGTAGCGTGTGAGATGCTGAAAGAATGGGCGGCAGGAGCTATCTCCATTCCCCTCCCTTCAGCAGTCCGAGAAGCCATGAACACGCGGTGATGATCCTAGGCATTTTTGCACATTTGAGGCTTCTCGAGCTGCTGAGGGGAGGGGGAATGGGCGGCAGGACCTATCTCAGTTCCCCTCCCTTCAGCAGTCCGAGAAGCCACGAACGCGCAGTGATGATCCTAGGCATTTTCATACGTTTGAGGCTTCTCGAGCTGCTGAGGGGAGGGGGAATGGGCTGCAGGACCTATCTCAGTTCCCCTCCCTTCAGCAGTCCGAGAAGCCACGCTCACCCGGTCACATGGTCGGCAAGTCATGCCCACCCGGTCACATGGCTGGCAAGCCACACCCACAAAATAAGCCATGCCCACAGAGTAGTAGTAAATTAGGAACCCGCCCCTGGTCTGAATGTCCATCAAGAGCTCACACCAGCCCAATGTCTGATTGAACTACTATAAATCCATGTATTTGCCATACACTAAATAAAATAAATAAATCTGCATAGAAGCTGTATTACTCATCAGAGTCTGTTTTCTTATAATATTTCAGAAAATCCCATTATAATAATCTGCACAGAAGCTGTATTACTCAACATTTTCTTACCATATTTCAGAAAATTTCATATATGTAACTCAATTTCTTTCCACCATGCAAATATAAAAGACTTAGCTGCAGTGTTACATCAGCCTAATAATTTTGCATTGTAGATGTATACACATATTTTAATGTGCCCTTTATTATCCTTTGATGGATGGAGTACATAATTTAAAATCATTTAGTATAAAGTTATGTAGCAGTCACATCCAGGCAATTAATACATTCCAGAAATTTACAGTAACATTTTACTCTCACACAAAATTATTTCTAGATATTTATTTTATTGATTCATTGTATTGCTTTTATAATTTCTATCACATACATTTTAAAAAGGACCTCAGAATTGGACAAAAGTTGCAAAATCTTGCAAAAAGCAGTTTACAAATGAAGAGGCCAAGTGCTTTCATCAGGGGGTGTAATTGAGATGTCTAATGCTTCATGTGTGAGAGCTTTTTTTAAGCACATCCCAAATTTTACCAAGCCATATTTTGAAAATCAGTGCTGCACTTACCTTTTTGAAATAGCAATTACATGAAAAAGGCAAAACAGTAAGTTCTCCAACACAGTTTTCAAAATGATCAGAAAAACAGCTGACTTTTGCTGATGCTGTCTCATCTACTTCCTATTGTTTCATACTTTATAATCCTTGACAGTATACCCTATTCTTTCTTGCTTTTTTTTTTAGTTTGTCCAGCATTTTTCTGAAGCTATATTCACTGACTCCATTTTCTCGATACATACATACTTGAACATACAATATCCAGGGCTAGAACCTCTTAAGTTTTTGGATGGAAACACCATTACACAGCAGTGTTTTAAGATTTTCCCATGCTCTGCTGAATATGTGAAGGTTCAAACTAGAAATGGGGCTAATAAAATAGAATCAAGAACGGCCTCTGCATTTATAGTTTGTATATTCAGTTTGACCTTCACAATTTCAAGGAACATGTGAAGATTGACCCCACAAAGCTCTTTCATTGGATAGTATGATTAAGAAGAAATAGGCCCCATAGCCGCCTCAGTTGCTTTCTTTACATTCCTAGGTACATTTAAATGCCATAATCTAACACAGCACATCATTCCATAGTAGGGCAATATTCATTGTCAAACATACAATTTAACATTGGATCTTATGAGTAACATCAAACTATTCTTTAAGCTCAGCTGCTAGAATCACTGAACAACACAATTACTGGGCAAAACTGAGCACAAAATAAAGCATTCTTAAGACCACTGATTTCAATGGCTCTAAACATGACTCAGTGTGAGATAGACTGTGAAATCATAATAATTGGAGATGGCAGACTTCTGAACAAAGAAGCACATGATAAGAATAAGAGCTGGAAATCTGGAGAGATTTGTAAACTACAGGAAGCTGGAGGACAAAGGAAGATCATATCCAGATCCTAAATACCCGAAGAAAATAACTAGTTTTTAAAATCGAAGTCTAATAATGTTTCTAAATTATAAAGATATGTGCATTCTACATTATTTTGTATATTCACTCACATTTTCTCATTGTGTTCTTTTTCATTATTTTATTGCTCTATTATTTTATTTCTGTTTATACTCTTCATTTTCTTCCTTTTAATTATTGTAAACTGCTTAGAGTAGCCCCATGGTGAGTTAGGCAACAAATAAATTTAACAAGTAAATAAATAAATGATACTAATTTATGAGGCTTTATATTATTTGTAATAAATTTGTAATACTAAAAGGTATATATTGTTTTAGAATGTATATATACTAAGTATAGCTAATAGACATATTATAGGAGTGTACACATCAGCCAAAATCCAATTCAAATTTGTGACTAAAATTAGTAATTTGCCATTTGAATGTTGAATTGAGTTGATCTAAAGATTATTGAGAGCCTGGTGGGTATAGTGATTTAAGCTCCTAGGCTAAAAACCAGTGAATTCTAGTTTTGGTTTAGTCATAAAAACATTTTGTTTATTGGGTCAGGTAGCCTTCGGAAGAAGACACTGGCAAACCACTTCAGCAAATGTTGACAAGAAATATCTTCAGGAATAAGTCTAACTTGAAGGCACACACATCCACAAATACGAAAAAGACCTTTTACTTCTATAAAACGTGAAGAATTTCATCCAATCTTCAGAACAAAGGAATTACCTTCAAAAGTTTGAAGAGGCAATTCGATATATGAAATGTTGCATTTCTATTTTTTCCCTTGTAGTGTGCACTCAAAGCCAAAAGTGTCGCTAAGATACATGACACAAATGCAGACATATTAAAGGTATAACATGTTTGTGTCTTTTTGAACTCTCATGCATACCGGTAGCTATAAAGCCTAAGGGCCAAAGTAGTCCTGAGGAATTTTGACAGCTGTAAAATGCATAAACTGTAGTTGTTTTTCTGCTGTACTATTTTAAAATCCCATTGAGAAGAGTATATTGCTTGATAAGTATTGATTTGATACCAAACTTCTATTATTTTATTATTTATGAAAATTGTAAATGGGTATGGTCATTATTTCTTTTATTTTTAAAACTAAAGATTTATGCAATAAATAATTACATAAAATGGGGTTCATAATATCTGGTCAAACCTAGTTTCACTGATTATATATAGTACTTTATAGTATCTATTCCCCATAGTAACTAGGTTTACTAAAGTAGACTCTCTCTCTCTCTCTCTCTCGCTCTCTCTCTGTGTGTGTGTATATGTATGTATGTATGTATGTATGTATGTATGTATGTATGTATGTATGTATGTATGACTGTATGTGTATATATTCATATGACACTTCAATTGCAATAACTTTACCTTTTATTATTCACTTTATGAATTAGCCCCAATTTACTAGTGTTATTTGTGTCAACATATTTTTGAATACTATTAGCATAGTAATCAGACCAGTTCTCGAGTTCCTGAATGATGTGTTAACTTCTGAAGTAAATAGACATGCAGTGTGAAGAGTGAGCTGTCACTTTGGAAGCGGATTCCTCATCTAAATTAAAAAGCAGTTCTAATTGAAAAATGCAATATTGGCAGGACTAGGAGAAAATAAAAGCACTTTTCTTTCAAGCAAATGTTCATAATTTTTAACAGGCGGGAGAAGTAGAAAACCTGAAGCAGCATAAGAACAAAGTCATGCTGCTACATTTTGTAAATGTGTAATTTCAAAATGGCTTCTTGCTTTGCTGGGAAGAACATTGTATACATTGACAAGGTTTTATAAATCAATGATAATGGAAGTGTACATGTGTATTGATTGTTTTGCTCACACCTATTCATGTGCCTTTCATAATTTTGACCAGATGGCATGGATGAATGCATATTACTATATTCTGCAGGAGTTTTATAAATAACTAAATTATTGATTTTTCTGTCAAAAGTATTCTGAAAAAAGCCAGTCCATAGACACATTTAAAGCTGCCTTGATCTAAGAAAGAGAGAACCACCTTAATGCAATCTGTTTTAATTTATTGGATTAAAAATAATTCTAATCTTTCCTCTTTAAGGGTTAAAACTGAATCATGTCTATAGCTCATTTCTATAGTAACCACAAGACTGAGACTTTTTTAATGGGCACCTAATAATTAGAAAGTGCTAGAAGGTATAACAATATAATGAATCAAAACTGATAGACTTGTGGGTTTCCATAGAAACATGTATAATTATGATAAGCGGTCCCTGGCGTACCCTCAAAATCGTATACATTCAGTTAAACGCAATAAACATTAGGCACTATTTAGTGAGCTGTGATGCAAATTAACAGTGTGAGATACAGGGAGCCTATGAATAAAATTGCTCTACAGTTTATCTTAAACTAATTTCTCAGATTGCTTTAATAGGTATACTGTGTGGATGGGAAGAGGAGAAAACTGTGTTTTGTTACTGGTAACAACAATTATATTTCAAAAAAGTGGACTGAATTATGGTTAATTTACCTCAGCGCATTATTACATGTAGGATCACAGATTGCCCACTGAGAAAATAACTTAAGGGGGGGGGTGTCAAATTATTTTTAAAAATGAATATATTTGTGTTTCTTCTTTTCAAACAAATATATTTCTACTTCACAATAAAAAATGTGAAGTTTTCTGCTCATGGGTTTACTTATTATTGCTAATGGAATTACTGGCTTGGCCTATAGTTGTAGAACCTGCTCTGCAAAATGGGAGTACTATAATTCAGTAAAAATAAAAAGGATCTTGTAGTATTTTATAGTATCTTTGTAGTGTATTATAGTATTTGTAGTATCTTGTACACCACACACACACAAACACACACATCTAGAACTATTGGATCTGGACTACAAAAATCTGGAAAACCAACAGAAAAGAGATATAGAAAACTCCTAGATTTTTACTCACCAAATTAATTGTTCTAGTATATAAGAATATATCAACATGGACCTTCTTTATTTAATATCTATATAGGAATCTATATTAAATCAAATAAATAATAATAGTAGTTTAGTAGTTTAGTAATGTATTAAACTTGTATACCAGTCGAATCCCAATGACTCCGGGCAGCTCAGAACAAATAAATAAAGAAATTGCAATAAAATAAATTTTAAAAAGATAGCAAATATGACAGACCACTTTTGAATGAAGGGAGGAGTCTTATTCTCCCTTCCAAAGGTATTTGTGGCAACAACAACAACAACAACAACAACAACAACAACAACAATACGGTACCCTTAAGAGTATCAAACATCCAGGCCATTGGGAAGAACTCAATAGGTGGATAAAAACGCCAAATCCAGTCCAAATATCTGACTGACTGCACAACAAACAATAGAACAGAACAGAACAGAACAGAATAGAATAAAATAGAATAGAATTCTTTACTGGCCAAGTGTGATTGGACACACAAGGAATTTGTCTGTGGTGCATATGCTCTCAGAGTACATAAAAGAAAAAATAAATTCATCAAGAACCATAAGGTACAACACTTAATGATAGTCATAGTCACTAAATAAGCAAGCAAATTATACTATGAAACAAATAAAACAATATAAATTGTAGAGCAACAAGGTTATAGTCATAAGTGGGAGGAGATAGGTAATAGGAAGGATGAGAAGAATAATACGAGGGTGAGTCAAAACATAATGCCATTTTCTTTAGGACAGGTATAATTACCAACACAGGAACATGTAGTATGCATCAAAATGAAGCTGGTCCTCTGTGGATCACATCCCTACTTCTCAACATAGTCACCATTTCTCTCAATAGCAATGTTCCACCTTCGAATGAGAGCATGTATCCCTGGCTCATAAAATTTTGTTGACTGTTCTTTGAGCCACTTCTTCACTGCAGTTTTCACTTCCTTGTCACTGGAATAATAATCCTCCGTACTCACCAGATTTAGCGCCTTCAGACTATCATCTCCTTGGCCCCATGAAAGAGGGTTTGAGAGGCAAATGGGGCCGAGGAAATGATAGTCTGAAGGCGCTAAATCTGGTGAGTATGGAGGATTATTATTCCAGTGACGAGGAAGTGAAAACTGCAGTGAAGAAGTGGCTCAAAGAACAGTCAAGAAAATCGTAGTAATACAGTTTTAGTAATTTGACAATGATTGACAATTAGTTGTTTAGCAGAGTGATGGCATTTGGGAAAAAACTGTCCTTGTGTCTTGTTGTTCTGGTGTGCTTAGCCCTATAGCATCATTTTAAGGGTAGAAGTTGAAACAATTTATGTCCAGGATGTGAGGGGTCTGTAGATATATTGGATCCAAGATGGCGCTGACAAAGGCTGCCTCGGTGAAATATTCTCAAATTCAGAGGATAATCAGAACTGCATAAAAAACAATTACTGCCAACCTGCCTTTTATTGAGGACCTGTATACTGCACGAGTCAAAAAGAGGGCTGTGAAAATATTTACTGACCCCTCGCATCCTGGACATAAATTGTTTCAACTCCTACCCCCAAAACGACGCTATAGAGCACTGCACACCAAGACAACTAGACACAAGAACAGTTTTTCCCCGAACGCCATCACTCTGCTAAACAAATAATTCCCTCACCACTGTCAAACTATTCACTAAGGCTGTATTACTATTACTATTAGTCTTATCGTTCCTATCACCCATCTTCTCCCACTTATGACTGTATGACTGTAACTTGTTGCTTGTATCCTTATGATTAATATTAACATTGATTGTTTCCTGATTGCTTATTTGTACCCTGTGACAATCATTAAGTGTTGTACCTCATGATTCTTGACAAATATATCTTTTCTTTTATGTACATTGAGAGCATGTGCACCAAAGACAAATTCCTTGTGTGTCCAATCACACTTGGCCAGTAAAGACTCCTATTCTATTCTATTCTATTCTATTCTATTCTATTCTATTCTATTCTATTCTATTCTATTCTATTCTATTCTATTCTATTCTATTCTATTCTATTCTATTCTATTCTATTCTATTCTATTCCATTCCATTCCATTATTTGACTCATGCAGTATACAGGTCCTCAATGGAAGGCAGGTTGATAGCAATTGTTTTTTCTGCAGTTCTAATTATCCGTTGAAGTCTGTGTCTGTCTTATTTGGTTGCAGAGCCAAACCAGACATTTATAGAGGTGCAGATGACAGACTCAATAATTCCTCTGTAGAACTGAATCAGCAGCTCCTTGGGCAGTTTTAGCTTCTGAGTTGGCGCAGACAGAGCATTCTGTGTTGTGCTTTTTTGATGACATTCTTGATGTTAGGTGTTCATTTTAAGTCTTGAGATATGATAGAACCTAGAAACTTGAAGGTCTCTACTGTTGATACTGTGTTGTCTAATATTGTAAGAGGTGGTAGTATAGGAGGGTTTCTCCTAAAATCTACCACCATTTCTACTGTTTTGAGTGTGTTTAGTTCAAGATTGTTCCGGTTGCACCACAAGGCTAGTTGTTCAACCTCTCATCTCTATGCAGATTCGTCGTTGTCTCAAATGAGACCAATCACTGTTGCATCATCTGCAAACTTCAGTACTATAAATAATAGCCGTAGCTATATATGCATGAATCTAATATCCAGTAAAACTAAAAAGAAAGAAAAAGTCAGCAACTATTTATTGAATTGGATTCCCTACCATATTTCCATGAAAAATCACTTTATTAAACAAAAAAACAGAACTCTGTATAACTGCAGTAAGTATGGCAGTGATAATTCACAGTTAACTATTTGTAGAGCTGGCCTGTAAAACTGGTGGCCTGGTGGCCAGATGTGTCACGTGTAATGTCAGGTTCTAAGTAAGGCACCCATCACAAATCGAACTCTGAGGCATTTTGTTTTCTCAAAGAACAAATTTATTCAGATACATCATCTTGGCACTAACTAGTGGAAAGCCAATACTAAAAGTTCCCGGGCTTTCCACCCCACTATAAGTAAGAGTTTCTCAATTTTTCAAAACAATATGTCATATTGTCCAACCGGGATGAAAGCTGGTTGCTTGGTGACTTAACTCCTCCTCCTCTGGTCAGCGAGCCGCTGGAATGTATCTGACTCATCTGCCAGCTATGTTGTTTTGGCTGAAGACTCCATCCACCTCAGCTCTCCCCCCTTCAACTCCTGCCTGTGTCATACTGAATTCATGTGAGAATAAACCAGGTTATAAACAACCCCACAACCCTACTCCGCAAAGGCAAAAATCATCACAATACATCACGATATGTTACATGATGCAATAGAGTTTGACCCTGTGCTCTAGAGTAAAAAACATGGAGACACTGTAATAGTGTCTTGTGCATGCGGGTGGAGATGTGTACAAGAGACAAAGAAAGAGAATGGTTAGTGTGTCAGGCACAGAATCAATTAATGGATCTAGTACTGATCTGAAGACCAGTGACTGGATTGGATTTTGATGACTAGAATAAGGATGAAGGCCACATTCAGAAAAAAAAATCAAATCAAAAGAAAAGAAACAAGAAAATTAAAGGGATTGTCAAAGCTATCCACTAATAATAATTGTTTCATACAATCACAGTTAGATTACATTATAAAATATAAAGCATTTGTTTGACAATTATAGTACTAAACTTTATTAATTCATGAACACAAATGTTCGCAATAGCTTATTTAACTTTAACAATTTTTACGCTGTTTTTCCTTTACCCTTTCTCAAACACCAATTAATTTGTTTTGACAGATGTTAAAATATCTTGTGTATTACAACAAAAGCCTGCATTTTTAATTAAAAACATGGTCTCAAGTTTATTCATTTTATGGCCTTAGATTTACACTTTAAAAAAAATACTATCCCTAATGGTAAATCATATTAATGATAGCTTTAAAGAAGATGTGAATCAAAACTTACATCAGAAATTATGGCTCCGAATTATGCAAAATAGAAAAAAGAATGCCAGAATAAAACTGTTGTTATAAATGTAAAATATGAAAAAATGATGGTTGAGCAGTAATTATTGTATTAGGGTGGTAAATAAATAGTTTTTTTCAACCATTTCAGTGTGATTACTATATTTTTGCTTTTATTAGAACCAATTTACTGCAGTTTTAATAAACTATATAATTATTACTATGGGTTTTTTTCCCTCCAGCGTTACTGTAGTTTAGTTGTAACTTCATGAAATGTAGTTTCGTTATGGATTAGTATACTACTTTCAATTTCAGGTAAATTTCAATTTCTTCTTAGTGTTTTTCCTCAAGTCCAGTGTGTGCCCCCCTCCCCCCCCGGATCAACCAATGATGATCACTGAGATCAGAAGTGACTGATTGGCTAGTGACCTAATCCTGATGTTGTGTGCTGAGAAACAGTGACTGGCCAAAGTCACTGGATTTCAAGCCTAAGGTAAAACTAGAACTCACAGTTTCCTGGCTTCTAGCCTGTGCCTTAACCACTAGACCAGTCTGACTCTTGAAAGGAACAATACCAGTCCATGATTTAAATTAGCTTTTCTAGCTTTTTATGTAACTTTCATTATTTTCTATTACAGGAGAATTGGGTGGTGTGTGTGTGTGTGTGTGTGTGTGTGTGTGTGTGTGTGTGTGTGTGTATGTGTGTGTGTCCGATACAATCACATGTGTGCAGCCATGATCTTGACTTTTTTGATCCTAACTCTGGTTCATAGTAAGTTTTCAAGACATATTATTCCCCAGCTTTGTATACAGGAGGGTTTTTACTTCCCAGATATCTCCAAAGCAATCTTTCTTTTATGCAGTTTTATAGAATTGCTATCACTATTTATTTATTAGATATTTAAGGTAGCATACATTGTCCTCCTTCCCCCCTTGTGAACAGGTTTGCTGAGTGAGAGTGATTGGCCAAGTCACTTAGTAACCTTCCACAACTGACAATGAGCAGTGGGTCTCCACACCTGAAGTCCAAAATGTTTGACCACTAAATTACATCAACTCTGATCAATGGAACCTGTGATGATGCAGAGCTAAAAAAATAATCAATCTCCCCAAATATATTGGATTTTGTTTCATTGTCAACCAGTATAGCCAAAGTCCTGCATGTCAAGAAATCATCATCAATTTGGAAAACTGAATTCATTCAATGACCTAAGTCATAAACCCAGGATCCTACATGCCCAAATGTTCTCCCTGTTTTCATATCTATCATTGTTATTTATTTGCACAGTAGATCTCTGAAATTAACTATTTGGGTAGGAGACTTTTTTTATGAGAGTCCCAAGACCAGTTTTTATCTTCATCATAAAAGCTTAAATGCCTTTCCCCAATTCCATGAATGTCATTTCTTCTATTTGTGGAACTCTTCATTTGAATATGGCATGATGGTTAGATTGGCTACATTTTTTAAAAAAACCATTTTTAATGCCCTATTTTAATGCTTCCCTTAATAGTAGTTGGGATGAAAATCATATTTCATAGACATTTCTGTTAACACAATATATTTAGTTGTCGAATTTATTAGATCCCATCATGGAATATGGCATTTCAGCTCTTATTTATTCTTTTCAGCTCTTATTATTTATTTCTCAATCATCTGCAAAACAACTGTATTCTGCTTCAAGTAGGTAGATGCTTCATAAAAAATAGTAACAGTTTTCTTCAAATTGCAAATAAAGAAGATGTCAGCTCCAGCGAGCCTGCCGGCCCGGAGCTGGCATTCAGGCTGGGAAACGAGGCGCAGAACCCAGGATGACACCGGCGGTCATTACCAGTTGTCTGGAAGCCACAGCACACCTTAAACAGCCGTCGGCCATGAGGCACAGCGAGGACTTGGAACCCCGTGAGCGGGGAAAGTCTGAGTGACTGCTTATGATGTCGTAAACCCCTGCGACGATCGTGCCTGGCCAAGAATGATGACACGGCCAGCTAGCAGCTGGGGGATGGCTGAGGACACATGGCATTCAAACAAGCCCGGCGAGTGGATTGGCTATGGGATAACCACTAGGGTATGGCCAGTGGAGGGTTCTCAAAATTTTTACTACCACTCTGTGGGCGTGGCTTATTTTGTGGGTGTGGCTTGCCGGCCATGTGACCGGGTGGGAGTGGCTTGCCGGCCATGTGACCGGGTGGGAGTGGCTTTGCAGTCATGTGACTGGGTGGGGGTTGCTTGGTGATCATGTGACTGGGGGGTCATGTGACTGGGTGGGCATGGCCAACTTGATGTCACTCACGTCAAGGGTTAGGGTTAGGGTGCCTGGCCTCTCCTCGCCTCAAAGGCCTCAATGAGATACAATTTCCCTATCTATTTACTACTACTGAACATCCAAAATATACTATTTAATCCTATGTAATGTGTACATACATATTACACACAGGCACACAAAAATATACATTATCTACTATATATACTGTATGTGTATGTACACACACACACACACACACACACACACACACACACACACACACACCTCTTCTAAAACTATACACATTCAACCTTACCTACTGCATTTGGAAAAACGCACCCAGAGTCCACTTTAACTTTTTAAAAATCAAGGAAATTTCTTTCAAAGTTTTGCTACACTTTGATTTATGAAGGATCTGGATATTTTTGTTGCATTTTCTGTACCATTTCCTGGAATTCTTTTATTTAAAAATCCAGATTTTCATCAAATGTTTATCTCTGTGGAAAAGTGTAACTTATGCTACACAATGTTGATAGATTCTTGGAGAGGAGGTATCACCCTCCCATTCTCTACGGATGGTATGGATATGACAGGATTTTAGAGAACCTTCCTGCTAGCAAATGTGCTGCTTTTTGCAGTGAGAGCAGAGATCATAATGAAGTATCAGAAAACAAGTTAGTATTTCTCTGCCCTGCAGATCTCTTGTTCCGATGTCCAGGAAGTATTGTTTCACTTGTATGTTGGATGGGGATCTTTGAGACCAAAGATATAGGAATAGGAATTATATGCTTCTTTTTGCAAGATGCATTATTTACAACAAAATAAAGCTATAACAATAACAAGTATGCCTCTAGAGTATTGGTTTAACAGACCCTTAGTTTAGTGACTTCAGATGCAGCAGACAAAATCTGCCTATGGAATTTATGCTTCTGCATAAAAATCCCTTATACCATTGGCTAAAAATGAAAAATTAACTTAAGAAAAATCCCACTTACCATTTGAATTTAACAGACATTTTGTTTTAACAGACAAGTCTTCTCCCCATTAGTCCATTAAACTGATATCTTACTACAACTTCCAGCCAGTTGTGCTCCCTAAAAGAAACAATTGCACCCCCATTGCCAGCCTTCCTTCCTTTCCTTCCTTCCTCTTTTTCCTTCTTTTCCTTTCTCCCACCTTCCTTTTCTTTTCATCTCCTTCCTTCCTTCCTCTTTTTCCTTCTTTCCCTTTCTCCCACCTTCCTTTTCTTTTCACCTCCTTCCTTTTTCCTTCTTTTCCTTTCTCCCACCTTCCTTTTCTTTTCATCTCCTTCCTTCCTTCCTCTTTTTCCTTCTTTTCCTTTCTCCCACCTTCCTTCTTTTCATCTGCTCCCTCCCTCCTTCCTTCCTTCACCTTTCTTTTTCCTTCTTTCCCTTTCTCCCACCTCCTTTTCTTTTCACCTCCTTCCTTTTTCCTTCTTTTCCTTTCTCCCACCTTCCTTTTCTTTTCATCTCCTTCCTTCCTTCCTCTTTTTCCTTCTTTTCCTTTCTCCCACCTTCCTTCTTTTCATCTGCTCCCTCCCTCCTTCATCTTTCTTTTTCCTTCTTTCCCTTTCTCCCACCTTCCTTTTCTTTTCAACTCCTTCCTTTTTCCTTCCCCCAATCATTAGGTAATTTTGACAGCCAATATTTGCAGGATCTTCCCTCCAAACCAGGGGTCTCCAACCTTGGCAACTTTAAGACTTGTGGACTTCAACTCCCAGAATTCCTCAGCCAGCTTTGCTGGCTGAGGAATTCTGGGAGTTGAAGTCCACAAGTCTTAAAGCTGCCAAAGTTGGAGACCCCTGCTCCAAACGAAGCAAGAAGGGGAGAGGAGCCCCCCCAGGTTTATCCAGGAGAGGGGGAGAGAATCGCAAGGCTGAGCTGGACTCCAATTCAGGGAAGGCAGAACGGGTGATGATGGGAACTGCGCACTCTCCCCGCAAGGCAAGTGGAGCCCAGAGGCGCCCGGGGACCCCTCTTCGCCTGCAGGCGTTCCCCCCGCCCTCCAAGCCCCTCGCCTGCAGCCAGCACCACCCCAGCCAGGTGGGCCAGCAGCTGCGGCAGCCATGGGAGCCCCAGCGGCACAGGCGGAGCTCCTGCCGGATCGCTTGTTCGCTCTGGACTGCTGGGGCAGGAAAGCTCCAGAGTTGGGGCCTCCCTTCCCTTCCCCCTTTCCTAAATAATCCTTTCCTTCCCTGCCACCGGGGTAGTTCCATATCCCCAGTCCCATCCCCCCCACACCTCCCACGCCAGAAAAGCACAAGCGGCGGCAAGATAAGCGAGCGTCTCTGGCTTCCTCTCCACCCCCAGCCCTTCGCCCCAGCACCTACAGCGTCTTTGGAAGAATACGGCTTCGTCTGGAGCTGCTCCCCTGTTGTTTATCCCTGCTACCCCCGGGTGCGAGGGAGCAGGGCGGGCGAGAGGCAGCTGTATGTTCGGGCAGGGTGAGGGGGAGAATGGCTCATCTGGAGCTGCTCCCCTGCAGCTGAGGCCGTGGCTTGTCCCTGCTGACCCCAGGTACGAGAGAGCTGCTCCAGATGAGCCATTCCCCCTCATTCCTGGCCTCTTTAAATCAAGGACTGCCCGCTACTGCTCTAGGGCGGGGGCGGGGGCGGGGGCGGCACTGAGCGCCCTGGGTGATTTAAAGACACTGCGGCTGCTGCTTTTGGAAGCGCAAAGCCGCCAGGGAACCTGCGCCCCCCGAGCACCAGCATGGAAGGGACCCAGGGGTGAAATCCTCCCGGTTCGCCCGGGCCAGTCCTTCGGCGTATAGCCAATGGAACTGGCGGCGGTCGCGGCGCGGAGCTTCTCCCGCCCGCTTTCCCGGCTGACCACAATCATTCGGGTTATTTTTCCATGTACAGAGGGAAAAATAACCGGAATGGCGGCGTTCAGCCGGGCCGGGAAAGCGGGCGGGAGAAGCTCCGTGCCGCAACCGCCGCCAGTTCCATCGGCTATACGCCGAAGGACTGGCCCGGGCGAACCGGGAGGATTTCACCCCTGAAGGGACCCCTTCCAAAGCCCGCGTCCTCCTCCTCATGCAAAGCGACCTGGCTTGCCGGCTCCTCCTCCTGCTGCTGCCGCTGCCAGAGAGGCGGCGCCCGGGCCAGTCACAACGCTTTTTGCCCTCTTTTCAGGCCGAAAAGCTGCCTAAATTTCAGGTTGGGGCATAGATGGATCGGAAAGGGGCGGTTGCAGTGCTTTATAAACTGGTCGCTGGCTGGCAGCAGAAAACAGTCCCAGCTTCCATCTTCGAAGGGCGCATCCATGCCGTCTGCCCCCCCATGACTTAGAGTTTGCCCGCCGGTGCGAAATCCCACGGGGGAGGTTTGCAGAGGGCGTGGAACCGCTCACATGGGATGGCAGGTCGGGAGTCCTTAGCTGGACGGCGGAGAGAAGCTAGCCAGCCAGAAGGGAGAGAAATAAAACCTTCTACCGGAGTCTTGGCCCCTACTCAAGGCGGAGCGGCAAGGAGAGGCGGGGGGGTGGGGGTGGGCTCCAGCAAGCTCCAGGGATGGGGTGGGGGGGCCCTAGCACGACCGCGACTTACCTGTAGGCAGGAGAAGGCAGCTCAGTTGCGGCGCAGGGCAGGCACCACGTGGGAACTGGGAAGGCAGCTTAGGCGGTGAGTAGTGAGTGAGTGGGCGGAAACAAGATGTAGGCACATGCGCAGTGCCAGAAATTCGGCTTCTGCGCATGCGCAGAAGAAAAACCCCCGAAAAATTCAAAAAATATTCAAAACAAAAAACATGGCGGCGCCCAGGCACCGGCAACCGACTGCACCGGGCCTGTGACGTCACCAGCGGGCCGCTAACGGTGCGGTAGAGTGGACCGCACCGGTAGGAACCCACTACTGGGTATGGCGCAGATAGAATAAAGGTGGTGGGGAGCACGGAGCAGGCAGCTCTGACAATGATTATACTGTTATTGCTAGTGTTCATCAGTTCGTGCCGGAGGAGAAATAAAGATTATATTTCAAGCCAGGATTGCGTGTGGACTCTTTCTTGCTCTACCAGAACCTGAGGGAAGAAGTGTGTTCCATGAGTTCTCTCCTTTCAAATCCTGGGTTTATTCTTTCTTTATCTTGCTTATTATGCTAAACTGATATCATGAATAGGATAAAAGAGTGGGTAGGGAGGAAGTCTCAATGAAGACAACCTGGACAGAGCAGTATCATTGCCTGTTGGAATGTGTAGGAGGTGTCAGAAAAAATATCCTTTGTACTGAGTTGGGTAGAAAAATGGAGGAAAATGTGTGGAAGACAGTAAGAATGAATAAGAATACAGTAGAACCTCTGGTCATGAACGCTTCTGACCATGATAAAATCGGGTTCTGACCAAAAAATTCAAAATATTTTTTTCCCCGCGGCCAATTTCCCCTTCCGCACCATTTTTTTTGTAAGCGCCAAATTTCCAAAATTAGGTTAGGGTCACGACCAAATCAGTTTGCGACCAAAGTTATGGAACAAATTATGGTTGTGACCAGAGGTTCTACTGTATATGAGTGTGTAACAATTACAGGAAAGAACATGTAGGTTGTCTCTGTTTGTCTATGAGAAAGAGACAGAAAAATAGGACTTTTTTTCTTTCATTTTATATCTTTCTTCCTTGCCCCAATTTTATCTTTAAAATAATCATATTGGTTCTTTCTTGATTTATTTTGAGAAAGAGGAGGCAGAAATAATGATGGAGGAACCTAATTCTTCTTTTTTTATTTTTCTTACATCACTGGTTGGCAAATCAAACATTACCCTAAGCATATACTGTAGCTCTTATAAGAAAACTTACATATCATGGAAAAAATAAAAATACAATAAATACTAAATAATAGCCTCTTATTCCTCTCATTTGCTTAATTCCATGTCCTGCAGAAAAATAGAAAGTGAACAATACCATTCTTATTATTCTCACTGATACACTTCCAGTAATGCAGTACAATTTTCTATATTTGCTATAAAACTCTACACTTAAGGTAGAGAGATCAGCTTCATCCTGCAGCATTAAATAACTTGTTTATAAGTAATCCATACCGATCATTTTTGAAGCATGATTTCATCTTTCTTTAATGAGAAACAAAACCTTTCATGTAAGTTTTGCTTTTTCTACAATGGGTTTTAGAGAAACTATTTGTTAGTTTTTATTATTACCGTTGGATGCTGAATCTAACTATAAGGTGTAATATGTATTTTAAAATATTCATTCTGATATGTTAAATATCTTTTGCATGAACCAGCTATTTCTGATGGAAACACAAGCCTAAAATTACGGAAGATTAAAGGAATATGCCATGCAAATTTTCAGCCGTGAGATTCAGCCTTCAGCTGGATCTTTTTCAATACTTATATTACAAATCAATTATTCGTGAAGCGTTTCCAGCATTAGCTGTTTTGAAACATCTTCTTGCTGTAGCATTTCCCTAACACTCTGCCGATAATAACAAGGATACTTAAAGAGGTTATTATGGCGTAAGCTTTGTCAGACTCACAGAATAACAACTTGGTGGGATTTTAAAATACCACAAGATGTTTTATTCTTTACAGCAGCAAACTTACCTGGCTTCCCACTGTCAACAGAGCATGTTTTAGCCCTTTGTATTTCTAAGCCTTATAATTATAACATTTCCTAGTTCTCAAACATGGGCATCTAATCCAAGCCACAGTGACACTGTGCTCATCATTGCACTGATGATGTAAATTATGTAATGCACATAATTTAACTCTCTTGTTTCCCCCCCCCCCATTGCTCCATGGACCACATGCACACAGCAGACAATTATACTATATGGACTTACCTTAAGTCAGAGTTCAAATTACAAACAGAGCGGTAAGCATATCCATCTGAATAATTTTACAGTCCTTTTTAGATCTCTGTGCTAAATGAATAAGATGTTTGGGAAATATTTTTCCCAAGGATGCTAAGAGGAATCTTTCTACATTTTTATGGTATCTTTCCTGTGTTTTTAAGGGCTGCTCTTCATGAGCAATTTGCTTTAGTGAAATATAGATCACTGACCATTTCTAAAAACCTAAACCCACTGTGTAATTCGCTGTTACTGCTCCCTCTTTCTGCTCTGTTAAATAGACACAGAGGCAAGTGTCTAAGGATAACCTGTTTATTGAAGTTAACAAGAACTCACGAAACAAGGAATGCAGTCGGAAAGGAATCACCTCAGCCACGCTCTGACAGCTCTTTTATATGGAGCTGTCAGACGTGGCAGCCAATAGGAGCTCTCCAAACTCCCGCTCCGTAGCTAGCTTTGCGGCAGCCAATCACCAGAGACGCCTGTTGTTGCCGGCGTCTCTGCATATTCAACACCCCTCTCTTCCTGGTTGCTGCACACGAAGTCTTCAAGGTACGCAGGGCGCCTGCGCGGTCTAGTTGATCGCCGGAGCTCGGCCGGAGCGGGCATGGCTGGCTGTTGTGCTGCGGCAAATGCGCCGGAATTTCCAGCTGGGCAAGGTGTCGCTGTGATTCCTGGAATCTCCGATGCGTCAGCCACCGGAATATCAGGTAAGGCCCATAAGTCGGGCTGCGCGGGAGGACTACCCTGCGGGGTTGGCGTGGGTGGCGCGGCGTTGTTTTCCGGAGTTTGCAGCCTGTTGTTTGGTGTGGAGGCGGGTGGACAGCGGCCCCGGAGTTGATCGATGTGCCGCCTCCAGATGCGGCCGTCCTCTAACTCCACCCTGTAAGAACAGGGGCCGGTCATGAAAGTGACTCTGGCTGGCAGCCACCTTGGCGTTCCCCCATAGTTTCTCGCGTACACCCAGTCCCCCTCTGAAAACCCCCTGGCAGGGTCTACCTGGGGTGCATGGTCATTAGGGGCAAAGTGGGGGTGCAATCTGTCAAGCACTGTCCTAATGCGGCGCCCCATTAGCATCTCTGCTGGGCTTCGGTTGGTCAAAGGGCAAGGTGTTGCGTGTTGGGCCAGCAGGTATTGAGAGATTTTGTCCTGCCAGTTTGGGCTGTCCAAGCGACCCAGGGCCTCCTTGGCAGCCCTCACAGCCCTCTCAGCCCGCCCATTGCTCGCAGGGTGCCAAGGGGCTGTTAACGCTTGGTGGATGCCATTGGCAGCCAGGAACCACTGGAAGCGACTGGAGGTAAACTGAGGGCCATTGTCGGACACCACCATGTCGGGTAGGCCGTGGGTGGCAAACCATTTAAGTAGGACCTGGATGAGGGCGTTGGATGTTGTAGAGGCCATTAGTTCTAGCTCAACCCATCCAGAGTAGGCATCCACTAACAGCAGGAACTGCTGACCCATGTAGGGGCCTGCAAAATCTAAGTGCACCCTAGACCAAGTCCCCCTAGGGGTTTCCCATGTCCTGGGTGGTGCCTTAGGCGGGGCAGGCCTAGAGGCCTGGCAAGCTTGGCATCTGGCAACCCACATTTCAATGGCCTGGTCCATGCCGGGCCACCACACATAGCTCCTCCCCAGGGCCTTCATCCTAACCACACCTGGGTGACTGTCATGGAGCTGATGGAGAATTGCTTCATAGAGGTTTGGGGGTGCGACAACCCGACTGCCCCAGAGTAGGCAGCCTTTGTGGGTGGACAGTTCGAATTGCCTGGTCTTAAAGGGTGAGAAGACAGGATCCAGCCTACCCTGGGGCCAGCCCCTCCTCACCCAGTCTAGCACTTGGCAGAGCACTGGGTCCTTGGCAGAGTGGGCAGCTATGTCGGAGGCTGTGACAGGCAGGGCTAGGTCCTCAATGAGGAGCACCTCAGAGGTGGGGGCAGGATCCTGCACGGAAATAGGTAAGGGGCAGCGACTGAGGGCATCAGCATTGGAAAGTTTGCTGCCAGGCCTATAAATGAGTGTGTACGAGTAGCCAGCCAGGAATTCAGCCCAGCGTGCCATTCTGGGGGAAATGAATTGAGGGGTTTGGCGGTCCCCTGCTAAAATGCCCAAGAGAGGCTTGTGGTCTGTGACTAGGGAAAATTTTCTACCGTATACATAATCGTGAAATTTCTTTACTGAGGCTACGAGTGCGAGGGCTTCCTTATCGGTCTGACTATAGTTGCGTTCTGTGATGGAGAGGGTGCGGGAAAAGAATGCGATTGGTGCTTCTGGGCCAGAGGGCAACCTGTGGCTGAGAACAGCCCCGATGCCATAAGGTGAGGCATCTGCTGTGAGCACCAAGGGGAGTTTGGGGTCATATTGGACTAAAACAGCATCTGATGTGAGCATTTGTTTTACGGTTTGAAATGCCTGTTGGGCCTCATGACTCCAAGTCCAGGGCTGGTTGGCATCGAGGAGGCGATGCAGGGGTTCGGCCCTAGTGGCCTTATGTGGTAGAAAGACGCTATAGAAGTTGAGCAGGCCGAGAAATGCTTGCAACTCTGCCCTATTTGTTGGTACTGGGGCCTGTTTGATGGCAGCTACCTTAGATGGAGTGGGGTGGATACCCTGAGCGTCTATGCGGAACCCTAGGAATTCAACGCTGGGTACCCCTATATGACATTTGCTTTGTTTAAGCTTGAGGCCTGCTTGTCTAAATCTGAGTAACACAGCCCGAACCCTGGACTGTAGGATAGAAGGGCTAGGGGCTGAAATAAGCACGTCATCGAAATAGGGGATTACCCCTGGTAGGCCAGAGAGTAGCCTCTCCATAATATTTTGAAATAGGCCAGGGGCAACGCTTACGCCAAACTGGAGGCGGCGACACTTAAAAGCCCCCCGGTGGGTGACTATGGTCTGTGCGACCGCAGTGGCCTCGTCCACCGGGAGCTGCTGGTAGGCCTGGGCCATGTCCAGTTTGGCGAAAACCTGGCCCCTGCCTAGGGAGTGAAGCAGGTGTTGGACAATAGGAACAGGGTAGGGGTGAGACTGCAAAGCCCTGTTGACCGTACACTTATAGTCCCCACAAATCCTCACAGAGCCGTCAGGGCGAAGTGGGACAACAATGGGGGTCTCCCATTTGGAGTGATCTGTGGGTTCCAGAACACCCTGGGCAATGAGCTTATCTAGTTCAGCATCCACTTTTGGGCGCAAGGCAAAGGGCAGGCGCCTTGGCTTGAGGCGGATAGGAGCCACCTTGGGGTCAAGATTGAGGGAGATTGGGGTTCCCACGTAGGAGCCTAGGGAACCATCAAATACATCTGCAAACTCAGAAAAGAGGCTGTTAGGTTCCCCCCTGAGGGTGTGATGTGGTTGACCCCTGTGAGGGAGAGGCCTAATGGCTGGAACCAGTCAAGGCCTAAGAGGGTAGGCAGGGCTCCCGAGACTACAACCACTGGCAAGGGACCCTTGAACGACCCCTTCTCCACAGACAGGGAAGTCTGGCCTAGAATGGGGATGGAATAGCCTAAGTAATCCCTCAACCTGAGAGGGCAGGGGGTAAGGGATGCCTGGGAGATGGCAGGCACCAGTTTTTTTAAAATGTGCCACGAAATTATGCTTCTAGAAGACCCAGTGTTCACCTCCATCTGGCATGGGGCCCCTTCCAATTTTACAGTCAAAAAAACTTTTTTGTGCGCACCCCCCCAGATGCCTGGAACACTGCTTCCTCTTGGTATTCGTCCGGCAGGCGAACGGCGAAACAGTTGTCTAGTTGTCCCGTCGGTTTCCCTGGTAGGCGGCTGGTGGGTGCTGAAGGGACAGCCGAGGCTGGGGCAAAGCGGCAGACTCGGGCTAGATGGCCGTAGCGGCCGCAGCGGCGGCAGGTGGCTGTTCTGAAGCGGCAGGTGCTTCTTTGGTGTGGTTCACCGCAGCTGAGGCAGGAAGGCATGGAGGAGCGCTGCGGCTTTCGGGATCCCTGGAACGGTGCAGGCGGTTGTGGCATCGGGCTGCCTGGCTGAGGTCTGTGGTTCCGTTGGCCAGTTTGGAGGCGGCAGACGGCAGACTCGCTGTCAGAGTCAGCTGGAGGGTCTTCCAGGTGATGGATAGGTGGCAGGGAACGGGCCGAGCTAGGTGCAGGCGCTTGGAAGCGGTTTATTTCAGCGGCTGACAGGTTTGACATCTCGGCGGCTCGAGCTTCATCCAGGGCGACTTGCAAGGTTAGCTCAGTTCGCGCCAGAAGGCGACGCTGAAGGCGGATGTCCCTGACCCCGCAGACTAACTGCTGGAGCAGCGCGTCGTCCAGGTTAGGGAAGTCGCAATCGAGAGCCGCGCTGCGAAGGGAAGCTATGTAGTGATTGATGTCTTCCCCTTCTTGTTGCAGCCGCTGTTGAAAGGCAAAGCGGCGGGCTATTTTTGATGGAGTGGGGGAGTAATGGTTTCTAAGCTTTGCAAGGAGCTCCCCCCAGGGCACCGTGGAGAGTGATTGGGGTGCTACCAAAGCGCGCGCTGTGGAGAATATTTTGTGGCCACATGCGTTAAGGAAACAGGCCCGCTTACGGTTGTCAGTCAAGTTGGTTAAATCACTTGCTTCCAGGAAGTAGTCGAAACGCTCCAAATACGCGTCCCACGTTTCGGAGCCAGGGCAGAAGGGCTCGAGAGAGATAGCGCTGGAGCTGTTTCTGGCCATGCTGGCCGGGCGCTGTGGCAGAGAGGCGAGGATCAGGAACGTCTGGTCAGAAGCAGCCTGGATTAGGGCACGGCGAACCGATCTAGCACCTTCGTCGCCACTTTTGTTAAATAGACACAGAGGCAAGTGTCTAAGGATAACCTGTTTATTGAAGTTAACAAGAACTCACGAAACAAGGAATGCAGTCGGAAAGGAATCACCTCAGCCACGCTCTGACAGCTCTTTTATATGGAGCTGTCAGACGCGGCAGCCAATAGGAGCTCTCCAAACTCCCGCTCCGTAGCTAGCTCTCTGGTGATTTGCGGCAGCCAATCACCAGAGACACCTGCTGTTGCCGGCGTCTCTGCATATTCAACATGCTCC
Source organism: Diadophis punctatus similis (assembly GCA_023053685.1). Taxonomy (NCBI): domain Eukaryota; kingdom Metazoa; phylum Chordata; class Lepidosauria; order Squamata; family Dipsadidae; genus Diadophis; species Diadophis punctatus. The sequence goes on from JALIGW010000003.1 coordinate 168,148,029, forward strand.
CTCTTGCTATATGTCAAAACTAATGTCTTCTGACTTGTGCTGGCTCAGACAATGCTATCTATCTAGTTTCCCATACCCTTCCATTCTAGTTGAATCCTATTTATGGGAATGGTACTTCCTTCTGGTCACTGGTTGCTGTTCTCATGGATAGTGGTAAAAAGCTCAGTGTTTTTTCTTTTTTTTTCTTTTACATTTCACTGATGGAATAGTGATCTGTCCCTCCCTCCCTCCCTCCCCTCTCCTTTCCTTCCCCATATAATAGTGAAAGTAGGGTCTTTCCTTTTTTAAAAAAATCATATGAGATTGACAAGAGTTTGCCCCTTTCTCCTTCCAGCCCAAGTGACATGAAAAATGAACATTTTCTGTGTTCTTTTATCAGTTCAGAGGGTTTACAAAAATTGGAATCCAGCAGTCAGAAACTATGGTAAACATGGTTCAGAAAGAACACCAAGCCGTTGCCACGGACATAGATGATGAAGGGGATAAAATCTGGAAAGTGGTTTCTAAAACCAGCTTCAGACCTTGCACAATCACATCACATTTCTCTGTCCTGAAAGTATCCAATCTTTTTATGCAAGAAACAACTATTAAAGTAGTAGCACTTTTTTGCAATATGAAAAAAAAAGGTCAAACTCCTTAATGAATAGAGGCTCACTGTGTTTGTCGAAGAAATTTTTTGAATTGTTTTCTAAGATATCACACCCCTAAATTATAATGTATGATCATGTCCCCTGTCCTGTTAGCTTGATGTTCATGCAGATCAATGCTTTCATAGGTCTACTGAGAAGTGATGCACCATAGAACCAAAGGGAACTCACATTAAGTATGTACTTGCTACTTAATTTTTTTATACTAGATCTTATTACAGAATTATCTATGGGTAGGGTATTTCCCTAACTAATTCTTTTTTATATCTTAAATCTTGGCAGCACCTAAATCTTGGACAATTATGTCTCTCCCAAGCTACTCTCCTATATTTGGCTACTCATGGTCTTAACGGTCACTAAAATATTACACTGGATTTTTTATTCCAATTGGCATTACTGTATAATTAAACCATAAATACTATTTCTCCAATTCCTTTTGTGGCTGTGAGTTTGTGCCTTTGAGTCAGTGCTGACTGTGGGCACCTCTTTGTAGCAGTGAAAATATTGATGGCTTACATGGATTTTAAATACCTTTAAAAATCATGAGGTTTGTGGAAAAGGTTGTATAATTTTATACAGCTGCACTTCAGAAAAATAAGCTTTATCTAGCGGTTAAGGTACCATGCTACTACAAACTAGAGACAATGAGCTCCACAAAGCTCATGATTTTGAAACCTTTTAAAAAAACTTATGTAAGCACTCAACATTTTCAATGCTACAAGAGTGAGGAAACAAATACTCTGCAACAAAATTCATTTTTTTATTTTTACTGTCCAACAAAACTGCATTTCTTTGAAACCTTTACAATATTTTCTTTCCCTTTCTTTTTTTCCCTTTGACTTATATAAGCTATTTTATTTGCCATTTTAATATTTGTTTTATATTTATGTTTGTGTATTCACATGTTGCTCAGAAATACCTACCACACTGATTTGCAGAAAACATTTCAACCATGCTCTGTCCTACAAATGCTCTGTCCTACACATTGGCAAAAAAATCAGAACACCAAATACAAGCTGAACAGATAAGACCTTGCAGACGACCCTCACCCTGTCAAAGACCTTGGAATACTCATATCAAATGACCTAAGTGCCAAAGCCCACTGCAACAACATCGCCAAAAAGGCTTCAAGAACTGTTAACCTAATCTTACGTAGCTTCTTCTCCGGTAATATCACACTACTAATCAGAGAATACAGAACATTCACCAGACCAATCCTTGAATACAGTTCATCTGTCTGGAACCCACACCGCATATCGGATATAAATACATTAGAAAGCGTCCAGAGATACTTTACGAGAAGAGTCCTCCACTCCTCTACTCGCAACAGAATACCTTACGCAACCAGACTTGAAATCCCGGGCTTAGAAAGCTTAGAACTACATCGCCTTCGGCATGACCTAAGCATAGCTCATAAAATTATCTGCTACAAAGTCCTTCCTGTCAACGACTACTTCAGCTTCAACCACAACAATACACGAGCACACAACAGATACAAACTCAAAGTGAACCACTCCAAACTTGACTGTAGAAAATATGACTTTAGCAACAGAGTGGTAAATGCCTGGAACTCACTTCCTGACTCTGTGGTTTTGTCACCAAACCCCCAAAACTTTACCCTTAGACTGTCTCCTGTTGATCTCACCCGATTCCTAAGAGGTCAGTAAGGGGTGTGCATAAGTGCACCAGCGTGCCTACCGTCCCTGTCCTAATGTTCTCTCATATCAATACCCATATTATGTATATAAACAATGTTATATCTATGTATATTACCAACACGTACTTGACAAAAAATAAAAAATAAATAAAAATAAAATATCTGTACAGTATGTTCAATTTAAGCTTCCAAATTAAGAATGTGAATTGGGATGATCAATATGCTCCAAACACTGAAGGGCAATAATACCTAGGGATAGGAGGGATGTGGAACTTCAGGCTCACAACTACTATTTGTAATTGTGCAGTGATTTCTCTTAAATCATTGTATGCTAGGAGTGATAGTTCTCAGTGTATCTGCATTGCTTCATTTTAAACAATATACTCTTAATAAGCATCCAATATCATTCTGGCTTGATGCATCTTGTTCTCCTCAAAGTTTCTGTGATTTGGGATGAGGTGTGAAAAAGAATTGGCATCAACAATTCAAACATTTGCTTTTGTGTAACTGGCATGCAGAATTTGAAGCATGTGTATGTGCAATAGACGTATTATGGATATTCTGATTAGATGTGATATCTTGTAAAAGTATAAAAATCATAGTCCTAGAAGTACAGTAGGATTTTAGCAACACTTCTATAAATGCTGTTTGCTATTAAAAAGAGACAGCAGATCTCACATGGAGAAGTGAAATGCTACAAAGATAGCATAATCACAGTTAGTAATGGCAGTCCTGTTGCCATTTCTGGCTGATTACTTGATGGGAAAAGCAGCCAACAGCAGTACAGACACAAGTAAAAGTGAATATTGCAACTTATTGCACCTGAATTCTGCACCAAATTTGAAGCCACATTTTTCAGCTTATACCCATGTCCCCAAAAGCTGGATTAGAGAGGAAAAAACACCTCTAATTTAGAAGTTTACAATGGAAAAAAATAGTAAATCTTACACAATTGTTCATCAACTCATCAGTTACATGTTGAATTTAAAAATAGCAAGGACAATCCTTATAGTATGAAAATGCCAATCCCTCTAGAATAGAATAACAGAGTTGGAAGGGACCTTGGAGGTCTTCTAGTCCAATCACCTGCTTAGGCAGGAAACCCTACACTACTTCAGACAAATGGTTATCCAACATCTTCTTAAAAACGTCCAGTGTTGGAGCATAAACAACTTCTGGAGGCAAGCTGTTCCACGGATTAATTGTTCTAACTGTCAGGAAATTTCTCCTTAGTTCTAAGTTGCTTCTCTCCTTGATTAGTTTCCACCCATTGCTTCGTGTCCTACCCTCAGGTGCTTTGGAGAATAGTTTGACTTCCTCTTCTTTGTGGCAACCCCTGAGATATTGGAACACTGCTATCATGTCTCCCCTAGTCCTTCTTTTCATTAAACTAGACATACCCAGTTCCTGCAACTGTTCTTCATATGTTTTAGCCTCCAGTCCCCTAATCATCTTTGTTGCTCTTCTCTGCACTCTTTCTAGAGTCTCAACATCCTTTTTGCATCATGGCGACCAAAACTGAATGCAGTATTCCAAGTGTGGCCTTACCAAGGCATTATAAAGTGGTATTAACACTTCGCGTGATCTTGATTCTATCCCTCTGTTAATGCAGCCTAGAACTGTGTTGGCTTTTTGGCAGCTGCTGCACACTGCCAGCTCATATTTAAATGGTTGTCCACTAGGACTCCAAGATCCCTCTCACAGTTACTACTGTTGAGCAAGGTACCACATATACTATACCTGTGCATTTTGTTTTTCTTGCCTAAATGTAGAACCTTACTTTTTTCACTCTAAATCTATATTGATTTTAAAAAGCAGACCATCCTATAATTTTATATATAATTAAGCAACAGTGTGAACTTATTATTACCATAGCATTCAAATCACAGGGCTTATTCTGTAAATTACAAAAGCTTCACTAAGCAGATCACAGTGACCAATGAGAAATGAAGCCTTTTAGGGCCATTCCCAATGCAACAGCCAAAAAAGAACTTGATTCCCATGCATCACATCCTTTGTATAAGTTACATAATATTTGTAGGACAGATTTCACAAATGGAATTGCGATTGCTTCTTTGAAAGAGTTATTTCTTAGAAGGAAATGCAACTGAAAGTATACATTAATGAACATAACTGAAAATACATTTTATAAGTAATTTTAGTTGGCAGGGTACATCAATAGGAACTAAATAAAATTAAACCTGCAACAGTCTTTGGATTTGTGAAAGTAAGAGCTTTCTGTTCACCCTGATGACAGATCAAAGAGAACACTGAGAGTGAACTCTCTAATAGTAGCATTCTAGGAAATCTTCTAGGAAATGTGTTTGCCTGGCAATGCCTGGCAATGCTCTCTGCTGGCATACTGCAGACTGTCGAAGGCATAAAACCATTTGAACATGTGCATTTGAACACCTTATTTTAGTAAGACTCAATAAAACTTCAGGTAGGTGCAGGAAGACAAGACATAAAGCAGGCAATCCTTTCCAAGATGAACTATTTGGTACATATAGTGTGTGTGTTTTGAAATGAAGAAGAGAAAATGAATTACTATGGTTGGCCACACAGTTGGATTTTTTTACTGGATTCGGGAGCTTTGTCTACCCATCAAGTCTTTTCCAAGTACCTGGGATAGGCAGATATTGTTGTTTGATGATGTTAAAGGCATAGTCTCAGGATGTAAGCATTTGTAAATAAACTGCCTTTTGCAATTGACTAATAGCTATTTTCTCAGTGCTGATGGTAATAATGGTATAATCTTGCTTTCTGTTGCCACAGGCATTCTACTTTTATTTGAAGATCTTTGACTTTTGTGATTTTCTCCAAGTATTTTTTTCCTTCCTTCCTTCCTTCCTTCCTTCCTTCCTTCCTTCCTTCCTTCCTTCCTTCCTTCCTTCCTTCCTTCCTTCTTCCATCCATCCATCCATCCATCCATCCATCCATCCATCCATCCATCCATCCATCCATCCATCCATCCATCCATCCATCCATCCATAAATATATATGCTGCCTGACTTCTAGTGTTGTGGGAGAATATTGTGAACAGCTGTAAATTTTAGAAATTAGCATTAAATCAGTACTTTTTTGGGACCTCCAATCAACATTTAATTGTAAGTGATGCATGCTGTCCAAGAGATTTTAGGAGAAGAATGGGAAACCAGGGAGGGAGCTGAAAAAGGATTGGACTCACCCAGCCTCTTCATAGAGAGATTTAAATAGGAAGGAAGAGAGATTCAAGCCTTTAGGCATCCTGCATAAATGACAGCTAGGGTTGGACCTCTGTTCCTCTATCAGTACCAACTCGTATTTGCCACATAAGAAGGAGGAGGAGAACCAATGCAAACAGTACCACTCACCCTACTCCCAACTCCTGGAGATGGTCCAGCAAAATATGGTCAATGGTATTAAAAGCTTCTGGGATATTCAAGAGAGCCAGGTTGGGCACACCATCCTATCCTGAGTTCTTTAGAGGTTGTCCATATGCATGACCAATGCTGCCTTGATAAATAGCCTGCTCAGAAACTTGTTTGAAAAGGATAAAAATAATTCACTTCATACATGGCCCTCTGCAACTAGAAGTCCATCACCCTCTCAACAACCCCGCCTAAAAAGGAAAGGTTGGAGACTGGACTGAAGTGATCTAAAACCATAAGATCCAAGATGGCTTTTAGAGAAGAACACAACCCATCTCCTTTTTCAAGGTATATTTTCATACAAAGAGGCAATTGATAGGAGGCCTGGGAGGCTTTCAGGGGTGGGTTCTAATTTACCTCACTGCTGGTTCGCTTCCTCCGGTGCCATGTGGCCGCACCTCGTGGGTGTGTGCATGCAAAGCACACACATGTGCATGCGCACTGCTGAAAAATAAAAAAATTCCAACCCCCCCAAAACAACAAGATGGCGATGCATGCACAATGCCAGAAACTCGGCTTCTGCGCATGTGCAGAAGAAAAAAAACCTGGGAAAATTTCAAAAAAAAATTCAACAATTTTTCCCCCCAAAAAATCCCAAAAAAGATGGTGACGTCCACGGACCGGCACCGACCGAACCAGTTCCGTGACATCATCATGACACCACCAGCGGGTTGCTACTGGTTTGGGCGAACAGGTCTGAACCCACCTCTGGAGGCCTTGTTTTAAAAAAAGTAACAGAGACTTAATTTCTTTTAGAATCAAACAGTGTTGCTCTGTTATATTAATTCTTTGTCCGCAAAACTTTCCCACCCGAGGATCTCTTATCATTAATTTCAAAAACCTCATATACTATTTTATATTTTTTAAACACCACATAGGAAATATTCTTTCAAAACCTTTTAGCTCTTAACTTTCCAAAATCAACATGTTAGTCCCACTTTTTCAGTTTTCCAAAAATCAATATTTCTCTAGTGAGTTCTTAAACTTACTCAGAGCTTATTTCAACTAGGATGGAAAGAAAATATTCTGGCATAATACAATTTGTCTTTCAGAAGTTCTTTAACTCGGAAGAAATCAATAATAAGCAGCTTCCTAAAGTAATTAAGAGAGGAAGCAGACTAATTCATTGTCTTTTTAAAGGGCGCTGAGTGTGGTTTAAGCAAGATGAGCATTCCCTTGGCCCCCAGACATCTCAAATCCACTGGAGAATGCTATTTTGTGATCTCTTTGCAGCAAGAATCTGTTTAGAGCCAAACATGGACAGTCCTTGTCTCCTTTTTAGTCTGGAGAAAAATTCCAATGAACCAATCCCTTCACTGACTTCTATTTCAGTCATGTATGTTGACTCCATAAAAACCAAAAGTTGTGCTCAATCTGATATGTTGTCCCAGAAATCTGTCACCTTCTGGATTGCCTTGACCAATGAGGAAGGATATGGATGCAGAGTACAGGTGACAGACCTCATAGCAGTAATGCCTCTGCCCACTTTTCTGGGATCAACTGGTTCAAACTTCTCCCCAGACAAGGTGAGATGTGTCCCAGTCAATTCCACTGGATTTTCACAATTCCTAACAAATTCAAGCAACTTGAAGGACGATTCTGGTCACCTGAAACAGAGTGGCTGGCTAGCTGTCTATAAGAGCCCTCTAACTGCCACAAAGCAAATCTTAATGAAGCTCTTATCTGTAGTCAGTCAGTTTTATCCATCATCTATGTCTTGTGACACCATAGATGCAGGGGTGAAATTCAAAAGTTTTCCCCATCGGTTGTGTGGGCGTGGCTTGATGGGCGTGGCAGGAGAAGGATACTGCAAAATCCCTATTTATTTATTTATTTATTTATTTATTTATTTATTTATTTATTTATTTATTTATTTATTTATTTATTTATTTATTTATTTATGTGTTCTTATATGTCGCCCTACTCCCTGGGGACACAGGGCAGCGTACAACATGTGAAGAACAACTAAACAATATAATAATTTAATAACAGTTTAAAAAAGGATTTAAAAGAACGTAGAAAAACCATACCTACATGGGGGAGACCTAAGATGTGAAATGGTCTCAAATCACTCCGCCTGCAGGAAGAGCCATGTCTTAATGGCTTTTCGGAAGGCCAGCAAGGTGGGGATAATTTGGATCTCTGGGGGTAGTTGGTTCCAGAGAACAGGGGTCCCCACAGAGAAGGCCCTCCCCCTAGGCCCCGCCAGCCGGCATTGTTTGGTTGACGGGACCTGGAGGAGACCCACTCTGTGGGACCTAACCGGTCGAAGGGAAGTATGAGGTAGGATGCGGTCCCGGAGGTAACCTGGTCCCAAGCCATGTAGGGCTTTAAAGATGATAATCCTCCCCACTCCAGGGGAAGGATACTGCAAAATCCCCATTCCCACCCCACTCTGAGGCCAAACAGAAATGGTATTTACCGGTTCTCCAAACTACTCAAAATTTCCGCTACTGCTTTTCCAGAACCTGTCAGATCCTGCTGAATTTCACTCCTATAGGATCAACAATCACAGAAAGTCTGCATTGATGCAATCTGATCCAAGGCCCTTGTTACATGTTCATTTCAAGTTGTGACTAAGCCTTATAAACCTATACTATACTAAACCTATACTACATCCTCAGAAATAACCCACTGAGTCCCTTAGTCAGCTATAGTCGGGGCCAATCAAATAGATGTAATTTCCTGCAGTATGTGTACATGATGTATGAAGCACATGTACAAAACATGCACAAAATGCATATATAATAGAAGGAATTTAATGACAATGCACCCCAGGACACCCAGATACACAGAGACATTGCTGTGCATGGATATATTTAACTGACTGTTGCAGAAACTCAAATGAATGAAATATATTTGAGTATGCAATTATTTGATAGAAAGAAAAGGAGCAAGGGGATTGTAAGCAGTAAGAATTTGATCTCATCTTTATTTCAGCCTCTAAAACATAAGTCAAAATGCTTATTTAGAAACCTTTAAAAACTCTGATCAATAACAGTGGGAATTTCAGGTATTTAAACCATCCCTTTGTGTCCCTGTATTGTTCAATGAATCCATTATAAGCTTACTTTGATGTACAAAATGAAAAAAATAATTAAAATAAGAATTACTGAGCTGAAATTTAAATCCCTGAGTTCAAACTAAGATGCCTGTAGTATAATTCACAGTATAATTTTCTTCTCTGTTAGCAAGAGGAATGCACAGAATAATAATAATTATTTTTTTTGGCATCCTGTGTCATTGAGTAGAATTCTTAATTTTTCAGGTTTTATACTAGAGACTGTATAACTGTATCGAGAGAAGCACAAAACATTTAACAGTCATAATTTATTAAATTTATATGCTGCCTTGACTCTGGGCAGTTTACAAATAGTGACTGTAGACTAGAAAGACTAGTGATTATCTTGGAGAGGAACTATCACAAGTAAAAAATTTAGAACAATAACAGTCCAGGCCATTGAGAAAGCCAGTGATTGCTAATATTTATTCTGGTAGAACATTTCCATGCGGTGCCACAATGTAGGTATAGAAGTGGACAATACCCGAGATGGTGAAATACACTTTCAGGCCAAGAACTGCTGTAGACTAGCATTTTATTTGGATAAGTGACTAAACATATGCTTCTGCATCTGAGATACTCACCTGTAGAAAATGGACACATACCAAATTCCCTTGCAAACAGAATTTGGACGCATGGTATTTATGGACCTAAGATAACACTAAGTCTTTAGGACAAATAGCTGGACAGAGAGCCGAGGTGGCGCAGCGGTTAGAGTGGGGTACTGCAGGCCACTTTAGCTGGACTGTGATCCGCAGGTCAGCAGTTCAAATCTCACCGGCTCAAGGTTGATTCAGATTTCCATCCTTCCGAGGTAGGTAAAATGAGGACCCAGATTGTTGGGGGCAATGTAAATATAGATTGCTTACTGGTGTAAACCGCTTAGAGAGTGCTTGCACTGTGAGGCGGTATATAAATGTCATAAATAAATAAATAATAAATAAATAAATAAATAAATAAATAAATAAATAAATAAATAAATAAATAAATAAATAGGCAGGAGGACATCCCAGAAATGCTATATGTATGTGTGCATGTGTCAATAAATAAATATATATGTTTGTATAGCTGTCCTCCATTTATGTATTGAAACCTCTTTTAAAACCATCCAAATGAGTGGCCATACTAATGTCATTCAATAAAGGTTAAATATGTATTGTGTGAAGAAGTAATTTCTTTATGTCAGTTCTCAATCTTCTTATGAGCTTCTAGCTTAACCTATAACTTAACATCCTCCTCCTTCCACCGCCAGGACCAATGCGATGGAATTTACAATCTTACTCCAGATCTGTAGCTCCTTTTTAGTCTCAGTGCTTAAGCTGGCACACTGTTGTAACCTTTAGAATTCTCTAGTTCTGTTAATACAGTTTTATTAGCTTAGTGTCAATCAGGTTTCTAAACTATCTGAATTATTACAAGATGAATTTTGTTTGCACTTAGACTAAACCTCTGAAGATCAGTATTGTCAAAGATATCTATGGGGTGGGGGGAAAGAATATTAGATTCATCAAGGGGATAAAAATAAATAAATATCTGATCCAAATGTGTGCAGATTTGAGTTTTGCATTAATTTCTGGTGTTTTTGTTCTTCTGAAATTATTCGTTATCTTAGAGCTATTTTTAAGAGTTTTAGGGGAGAAATCTTAATTTTTATTTTTTAAAAAAAGGTAAAGTCTGTTTTGTGTTCAACTTCTGGTGACTTTATGGCCACATTCCTCTAGTTAGCATGGTACCAAAGCAGAAGTGAGTTCCCATTGGCTTCTTCTAGAATGTAATCCTTCATTCCCAATACCCCTGAATGCTAGTAGGACTTGCAGAATTATACTGGACATGTCCAAATTAATAATCTCCAATAACCACAAATATTAATATATCCACAGTATGAGAAAGGAGATGGTATTTATCCCAGAACTCGATGTGCTGTTGATCAATCGAGACAGTTGGATTAATGAAACAAAGCTGTTTTTTTTCCTCCTCTTCTTCTAGATTTTTAATGAGTTGGCTCCTCATTCCGTTCAGTGACTTTCTTTTAAAAAATTCGAATCACATTTATTGTAAACTTTCAATCAGCTGCTATACCCCCCCAGATTATTAGAAAAACAATGCACGCTTACAACACAAGACAAGATTACATTCTGTATTCGCTGAACCATCTGGGAAAGTACATTTCAACTAAAAGCAAAGCCTCAGGCTTTTCGGCAAAACAAGGGAGAATTTACCCAACATGATATACAGTGTGTACTCCTGCAGATAGTTCCTATGGCTTGGCTCCACAGTCAATTATTAGATTACCATCATTTGACTATTGTGACTATCTATCAAATGCACCTTTCCCAGATGCTTGTTCACATTATTTTGGACCATAGTAATTTACTGCATAGGCCTTGGCAACTTCCCATGAAATTAGCAGAACACAAGAGCTTCTTTTTCTGCTCCTTCATTGTGACAAGGCCTCATGCTTACCTATTGTATATTTATTTCCAGAATTATGTCATGCTATTTTGCAATCAGTGCACTCTTATATAATTTCCTAATGCACTGGGAGCATTCTCACTGACAAATATATTTCACCTTTTTTGGACCTTTACTGCATTGGTAAATGCACTGCTATAAATAATTCTGTAAGTATTCATTAAATACTGCTGGAAAGCAGTGCATTAATTTTGCCTGGGGGTACCAAGCTGTTTCAGTAGCGACAGCTGAAATCTTAGCATACTTCTCCAGAAGTAAATCAAACGGAACTGAATATGGCTTCATTCTGAGTAACGTACACCACTGATCAAATGGCTTTTCACAGGACAACATCTACTAAATCCTTTGAAACAATAGTTCAGATTTTTAAAAGGATTCGTAAGATTGCTAATGCACGTTATTGAGTTCAAATTCTGTTCAGAGTCGCCTTGCAATATAACAAGGAACCCACGCCAGATCATGAACTCTTCAAAGCTCTCAAATGTTATTTTTCAAAGGTTGACATCTTTGCATTCATTGAATCTGGGAATGAATATTGTTGTCTAAGATAATTTGTGAACCTGCCCAAATGGAGTGTCTTAATGGAACCTCACCTTGGCCTCACTCGCCTTCCATTGTGGTGTGTCTGCTCTGCACAGGATGACTAATGCACATATTGCAAATATTAGCCAGACTGTGCCTTAGTGTGTGATACAAAATGTTTCTAATCCCTACATTTTGTAGAACAGAAAGCAGTTTTATAGATCTTCCAAAGACCGGTTCTTCCATATCTTAAGTTTCCTTATCATTTAACTATTTCAGCAAGTAGTAATTTTGAAGATCACAGAAGCAATTTAAAAAATTTATCAGAAGAGAAGTATTTATAATGGCTTGTAAAACTCTTGTGATGAATTTTATCTCAGATAATGGATTGCAACAGCTTTGCTCCAGATGTGGGCTTCTAGAATTCACAGGAATGACTATGCTGGCTGATAAATTCTGGGATATATTAGCCAGAGTATTCATTGGTATGTGATGCAAACACATATACATATGCATATACGTACACGTGAACACGTTTATGCACACACACACAAACACCGAATGTCAAGTCAATCAATCAGTCCTGGAAACATTTATTTTATTGGTTTTGGGATCCAATACAAGTAAAGGGCTGTAGATCATTTTTAAGGAGCGTAGAAAGAGACCGAGGAAGAAAAAAAGCTGTGCTTTCTTGTTCATGTACGCAACTTTTGAATAATTGATTCAGAAAAAGAAAAAGGATTTTCTATGATAACAACTATTGTATCAAGCTCAGTTGTATGAACAGGCACAATTATTGAAAAACGTGTTATCACTTCTGAATTCATACCATTACTTGAATTTTAATGAAGGTGAACTTCTGTTCATTAGGTTTTGATCATGTTTTGATGATGTTATACACTGTACACTGTGCTAGTGATAGCAGGGCTTTATAAATAATTTATTAATTATTATTTATTTAGCTTCTGGAAGGGAACGGCTTCAGAGGCAGAAATAATCTTCGCTCTCAGAACTGCTTTCATAGAAAAGTCATTTAGGTGGGGTATTTAATGTATTTTTTAGCTGTTTTTAATGAGACTTAGCTGCTGGAAGCTAGGAACAGACTGAAAAGGAATATTTGGTTGATTGTTGGTGGATCATTGAGTGGCAATTATATTCAGAGTTGTTAATATGTACCATACATTGATAACCCTGTATTGTTTTTCCTGCCTTTTAAGATGCCTTATTTAGTGATGCTATCACTCCTAAATTCTTAGAATTACTCTTCCCAGTGACATCTCTTTTTCTGAATCATTTCTCAGAGCATAAGTCAGTTCCTAACACTCCAGGTATGATAAAACCTTGCTCAGAAAAATCCCAGATATAATTGTACTTCAAACATTGGCATGGGCCTGATTTCCTGTTCTCTCAACAAGCTCCATGAGCCATGGACTATCACTTTTTCCTCTCTTATCTTTAATTTCATAGTGATGAAATCAGAAGCACCCACTTATTATTTCAACCAAATCAGAGCTTCTTGTTACAGCTAAACTTGGGAAACTGTGGCATATTTAAATTGTAGTTATTTAGAATAATCCAAAATGAAATCATGGATTTAGAACCTTTTTTATTCTATTCATAGGTTATTTTTTTAATAAAAAGGTTATTTGAATTTTGTTGGAAAATGAATGAGATAGCCTTTTTATTTTTCCTCTTTGCCAGTCAAATGAGGGGAATGGAAGAGCATGTTGTAAGTTCACCAGGCTCACCCAGATTTGTTTAGTTTAAAGGAAATCATGGTTTCTAATATATCTGAAACATTATTTAAAATATTCACATATAGTGCTTTACCATATAAACAATGCTTAGTATACATTATCACAACAAGATTTGCAACATTATTATATTCTTTACTGAAGATGAGAGCTAAGCTAATGACTTGTCTGAAGCTATCTGCTGAGTGCTTGACAAAATACATTTTGATCCATTGTCTTTAAGATTCATATCTTAGATTTTTTAGTTATTGACGTGGTCAACCTACTGCACTAAATTATCTCATATATGTCAGAAAGTGAAATTCTTACTCTGAAAGCACAAGACCATATAGTCATATCAACTTTCAATTCTGGATGTCAACAGAACTTGGGTCCCTTGATTAGTAGCCAAGGGCAATATATCTCCAAATACCAGTTATTTAGATAATTAAAAGATTATCAAAACTTCATGTACTCTTTGTAAACTTTAATACATTGCAGGCACTGTAATACGTTGATTGATATGTCATTTGGAACAAAATGAAACAAATGGTTAGATTCTGGCATATGACCTGCTGATTTTAAGGCAGATTGGGCAATGATGTATGTATGTATGTATGTATGTATGTATGTACATGTACATGTACATGTACATGTATGTATGTGTATACACACACACACACACACACCTCTTTATATATATATATATATATATATATATATATATATATATATATATATATATATATATATATATATATATATATATATATATATATATATATATATATATATATATATACATACACCGGTATATCTATACTCGATTGCAAAAAATACGACTTCAGCAACAGAGTGGCCAATGCCTGGAATTCACTACCTGACTGTGGTTTCAACCCCAAACCCCCATAACTTTAACCTTAGACTGTCTACTGTTGACCTCACCCCATTCCTAAGAGGTCTGTAAGGGGCGTGCATAATATAGCAATATAGCACTTTTCTTATATACCGCTTCATAGTGCTTTACAGCCCTCTCTAAGCGGTTTACAGAGTTCAGCATATTGCCCCCAACAATCTGGGTCCTCATTTTACCGACCTCGGAAGGATGGAAGGCTGAGTCAACCTTGAGCCTAGTGAGATTTGAACAGCTGAACTGTTGAACTAGCAGTCAGCCTGCAATGGCTGCATTTAACCACTGCACCACTTCAGCCCTTAAGCGCACCAACATGCCTACCGTCCCTGTCCTACTGTCCCCATTTATTCGTATCCATTTCCTATATTCATAATCATGTTTATACTTATATCTGATATCTTATACATGCTTGACAAAATAAAATAAATAAAATAAAAAGCATGTATATCAAGCTGAACTCTGGTTGTTTAGCAAACTTTAATTTCATTGATACAACTATGGTTCTTGCTGTTCTCACATAGTCTGTAGACAAGGTAACATCCTATTTATATGCAATCTGTGTTCTTATTGTCCTTCATAAATAATTATATTTTGAGCAGAGTACTATGTGCCTTACTATTGTGTCCTCCCTGCCACAGTAGAACCACTGGCTCCTGATGGCATCCATGCAGGAATCTGTAAAGAAATCTAATATCTAACTGCTGAACTCCTAAAATATAATCTAACTTGTCTCTCAAATTGGTTTCAGTGCCAGAATACTGGAATAAATATAAAGTACCACAAATGTTTAAAAAGAGACCCAGGGGAGATCTGGGAAATTATTAGACCAGTCAGCTTAACATCTTAAGGTCACAGTAGACAGCTCAATGAATATGTTGACTCAGTGTGTGGTAACTGTGAAAAAGGCAAATTACAGATCATTAGGAAAGCGATTGAAAATAAAGCTACCATCACTGCTTATATAAAAAAATCTACATTGTTACTTGTATTTGGAATATGGTCTGTAATTTTGATCACATTTGAAATAGACTATACTAGAGCTGATAAAATATGGTATTTACCTAATATATATTATTGTTACATGATTTTTTTAAAAATGAGATAAAATCAGTTTGTTAAGATTTATGGTTAACAGATGCAAGCTGACTTCTAGTAAGGCTTTTGTATTACTACTTACTCCTGTTCTAGATTACTGCTTCTTCAATATTAATTAATGGCAATTAAACAATATTCTGGAAGCCGCATTGGGCTCTTGGTAAAAATTATTAAATCCTCTTCCTCAGAGATAGTCCTTCCATGTAACTGCACTCCTGGGATCCCTCTTGGCTAGTTCTGTCCACTTCCAAAACTATCTAGCAGCCTGCCATTAACCAGATTGGCTGGCTGCTACTTCTTTTCCCTAATAAGCAAGTCAGAACTGCAACTTCTTAAAGAAGCTTCCATATGTATATGCCTTAATAATATGCTGTGTTAGACTGAGGTATAGACATTTCTTGTAATTTGATCTCTGTTCACTTCTGTAACACTTCCATTACAGATATTGAAGTGATGAGTAGACACTGACAACAGCCAGCTCTGATATATAGATTATTCTATCACTCAGAAAACAAAAACAATTATTTATTTATTTATTTATTTGTGAGATTTATATACCGCCTCACAGTGCAAGCACTCTCTAAGCAATGTATATTTATATTGCCCCCAACAATCTGGGTCCTCATTTTACCTACCTCGGAAGGATGGAAGGCTGAGTCAACCTTGAGCCGATGAGATTTGAACTGCTGATCTGCGGATCACAGTCAGCTAAAGTGGCCTGCAGTACTGCCTCTAACCGCTGCGCCACCTCGGCTCATTAATTAATTGTATTAGGATACCAAATAATTATTGACTGCCTGGTAACAATTGGTTTTGTTGACTTTGTAAAAAAAGAAGAGGTGTGCATTGCATGAATACTTAGCAGGTCTGAAAAACCACTCTCTACTTGATTAGGCATAATAAAGCTTTCATTGTTTTTTAACTGAAACATCTTAATTAGATAAAGTTTGAGAATATTCTGTATGGAACATGTGGAGATATAATTAATGAAAGCTATATTTTTTTAAAAATCAGATTTGGGTCAATCCTGAGAAAATGCAAAGCTGAAGCTGAGAAATGTTTATGTACCTAAGGGAATTTATAAGCTTTTTCCTTTTGGCTGGAGTCCAGCTTATAGCCTATGCCAAATTACAAAGTGCTTTTGAAGTTTTTAATATGACTTGCTAACAGCACAGTGCTTAAGAAGGGATATATAACTTTTGCCTTCAAGAATTCCCCCTGAGGTAGAGCAAATTATTTATAGTAAAATTTTCCAAGTTGACTTCAGATATTGTTAATAGATAGGCTCTGGCCAGTGGCGTAAAATGAAGATTTTATTAACATTATGGTACTCTTAATAAGGCTGTTGCAGGCAGCTCTGTGATTTCAAAACTTCAAAAAGAACCCTGTGGAAGAACACAGAAATATATTGCTAGTAATAAAGGATCACATTGATTGGAAGCCAGAAAACTTTTTATTGGGAATTGTATTGGGTAATAATAATAATAATAATAATAATAATAATAATAATAATAATAATAATAATAATAATAATAATAATAATAATAATAATAATAATAATAATAATAATAATAATAATAATAATAACAACAACAACAACAACAACAACAACAACAACAACAACAACAGAATTGGAAGGGACCTTGGAGGTCTTCTAGTCCAACCCCCTGCCTAGGCAGGAAACCCTACACTACTTCAGACAAATGGTTATCCAACATCTTCTTAAAAACTTCCAGTGTCACAATTTCTGGAGGCAAGCTGTTCCACATATTAATTGTTCTAACTGTCAGGAAATTTCTCCTTAGTTCTAAGTTACTTCTCTCCTTGTTTAGTTTCCACCCATTACTTCTTGTTCTACCTTCAGGTGCTTTGGAGAATAGTTTGACTCCCTCTTCTTTGTGGCAACCCCTGAGATATTGGAACACAGCTATCATGTCTCCCCTGATCCTTCTTTTCATTAAACTAGACATACCCAGTTCCTGCAACCGTTCTTCATATGTTTTAGCCTCCAGTCCAATTATGTGAAAGAAATATATTATTTAATAATACATATAGTGACAGCGGCTAGAATAGTATATGCAACGAAATGGAAACATAATGATATACCAAACGATGAGAAAATTATAAGAATTTGTTTTGACTGCGCTGAGATGGATAAGATGATGAAAGAATTATAAGACAAGGAGGAATCAGAATATTATTTAACATGGAATAGATTTTATGAATGGTTAAAGAATAGGGATAATGGAGTATAGAATGTGTAAATACCAATTATTAAATTTATATAGATGTAAATAATAAAATAAAATAGTCCAGAAAATAAATTTGTATATATAGAAGAGCATATAGTAACTACGGATATAGAAAAGAAGATATATTTAATATATATGTGCATGAAATTTGGTGAACTGATCTTCAGCTATATTTAAGATAGGAACTAAAATTCCTAATATTACATGTTTGTATGTTATGTTATGTTTTTGTGTATAATAATAATAATAATAATAATAATAATAATAATAATAATAATAATAATAATAATAATAATAATAATAATAATAATAATAATAATAATAATAATAATAAAATACAGAAAAAATGTGATAAAATCAAGAATGGAGAGTTGGCAAAATAAAGCATTACATGGCCAATTTCTGGAAAAAATAAAAGACAAAGTGGACAGTGAAAAAACTTGGTTATGGTTAACATCTGGTACTTTAAAGAAAGAAACAGAATCATTGATCCTGGCCGCACAAGAACAGGCAATTCGTACAAATGCCATAAAGGCCAAAATTGATAAATCTTCAAATGATGCTAAATGCAGATTATGCAAGGAAGCTGATGAAACTGTAGCCCATGTGCTCAGCTGCTGCAAGAAAATCGCACAGACTGATTACAAATTACGACACAACTCTGTTGCACAAATGATCCACTGGAATTTATGCAAAAATTATAACATCCATACTGCTACAAACTGGTGGGAACACAAGCCTGAAAAAGTCACTGAAAATCAGATGGTCAAGATCTTGTGGGATTTTCGTATACAAACAGACAAGGTACTGGCGCATAATACACCAGACATCACGTTGGTCGAGAACAACAAGGTGACTATAATTGACATTGCAATACCAGGAGATAGCAAGGTCGATGAAAAGGAACACGAAAAAATTGCAAAATACCAGGACTTAAAAATTGAAATCCAACGATTATGGCACAAACCAGCAGTGGTAATTCCAGTAGTGATTGGAACACTGGGTGCTATCCCAAAAGCACTGGAATTACATTTAAAACAGCTCAAAATTGACAAAATCACCATCAGTCAAATGCAGAAAGCCGCACTGCTCGGTTCCGCACATATACTTCGAAAATACATTACGACTTCCTAGGCCCCTGGGTGGGGCTCGACTAGTAATCAATGCCAAATCCGGCGAAACAACTGGCCGCTGTGATACAATTGTATAATAATAATAATAATAATAATAATAATAATAATAATAATAATAATAATAATAATAATAATAATAATAATAATAATAATAATAATAATAATAATAATAATAATAACAACAACAACAACAACAACAACAACAACAACAACAATCACTGAAAGTGTGGGCATAAACATGCCTAATGGTCAAGCCATAAAGTGTCATCAGCCAGAGGCCTATAAATGTGCATACTACAGTTGTGCATACTACAACTGGACAATATCAAACATCGGCATGTGAAAAATGTGGTCAGCAAATAATACATACAAAGACTCAGAGAAATTCTCAAAAGCAAGCTCAATGGAGGCAACACCATCAAGGCCATAAACACCTGGACTATACCTGTTATAAGATATACTGCTGGCATAATAAACTGGACACAGGCTGAACTGGACAATTTGGACAGAAAAACAAGAAAACTCATGACCATTCACTATTCACTTCACCCTTGTAGTGATGTCGACAGACTATATCTGCCCAGGAAAACTGGTGGCAGAGGACTTTTACAAGTAAAACAAACAGTAGAAGAAGAAAAACATGCATTGGCAGAATACGTCAAAGAAAGTGAAGAACCTGCATTGATTGAAGTAAACAACCGGAAGCTTCTGAAAGCGCAGCAGACAAAGAATCAGTATAAAAAAACTGTAATGCAAACTAGAGCAGACAGTTGGCACAATAAAGCCTTGCATGGGCAGTTCCTCGACAAGATTGAAGGAAAAGTTGATAAGGAGAAGACCTGGTTATGGCTCACTAATGGAACACTGAAGAAGGAGACAGAAGGCTTGATTCTTGCAGCCCAGGAGCAAGCAATCAGAACAAATGCAATCAAGGCCAAGATCAAAAAATCAGCTGATGACCCAAAATGCAGACTTTGCAAGGAAGCTGATGAAACAATTGATCACATCCTCAGCGGCTGCAAGAAAATCGCATAGACGGACTACAAACAGAGCCACAACTATGTGGCCCAGATGCTTCATTGGAACCTGTGCCACAACTACCACCTACCAGTGGTAAAGAACTGGTGGGATCATAAACCCGAGAAAGTAGTTGAAAACAAACATGCCAAAATACTTTGGGACTTTCAAATTCAGACTTACAAAGTTTTGGAACATAATACGCCAGACCTCACGACTGTGGAAAAGAAAAAAGTGTGGATCATTGATGTCGCCATACCAGGTGATGGTCGAATTGATGAAAAACAACAAGAAAAACTTAACTGATATCAGGATCTTAAAATCGAATTACAACGACTCTGGCATAAACCAGTACAGGTGGTCCCAGTGGTAATCGGCACACTGGGTGCTGTGCCAAAAGACCTTAGCCGGCACTTGAAAACAATAAACATTGACAAAATCATGATCTGTCAGTTGCAAAAGGCCACCCTACTTGGATCTGCAAGCATCATACGAAAATACATCACACAGTCCTAGATGCTTGGGAAAGTGATCTGTAAGTTGGTTGGTAAGAAAGTTCTCTGTTACTAACTTTCTTTTGCTTCTTCCATTCCTCCTTTGGTAGCATGCAGCACAAATACAATCCTTTCTTCCCTTTCAGTGGGTTATAATAGCTGAAAAAAGAGTCTATAGCAGCACCTTTCCTCTTTTTCTTCTCCTTCATAGACAGTATTAGCTTGTATAGAGACCATTCAAAAATTGAATTAATGAAAAAATTAACCAGACACCTACACTTGAATGAATGGCATATTTTTGCTTCATAAAATAAAAAATGACTGTTAAATGAACATTAAAAATAGAATATGCAAGGCACACAAAAGGCTATACAATAAATAAAATAACCAGAAAATGAAAACAAAAAAGTGGAAAGGAAGGTGCATAGAATATGGTCCATTTTAGGGTTAAGAGAGGGACAATAGACTGAATAAGCTCTAGAATGTATCATTTCTGGTAGCTTAAATCGGGTCTGCTGGATTGTATGATCTGCCATCAACAAAGCTGAGAGGTACACCAACTGTTTTAAATTTAGATTAGATTTTAGATTTATTATTAGAGTTGGAAGGGACCTTGTAGGTCATCTAGTCCAACTCCCTGCTCAAGCAGGAGTTCCTACACCATTTGAAACAGATGGCAGTCCAGTCTCTCCTTGAAGGTCGCAAGTGTTGGGGCTCTCACAACCTCTGTTGGCAAGCTGTTCCACTGGTTGATCGCTCTCACCATCAGAAAGTTTCTCCTCACTTCCAGGTTGAATCTCTCCTTGGTCAGCTTCCATCCGTTATTCCTTGTTTGGCTTTCTGGTGCCATAGAGAACAGCCTGACCCCCTCCTCTCTGTGGTATCCCCTCAAGTTTGGAAGTATTGGAACACTGCTATCATGTCACCCCTGGTCCTTCTCTTCGCTAGTCTGGCCAAGCTCAGTTCCTGCAACCGCTCTTCGTATATTTTATTTTCCAGACCCTTTATCATCCTGGTTGCTCTCTTCTGCACTTTCTCTAGAGTTTCAATGTCTTTTTTGTAGTGTGGTGACCAAAACTGGATGCAGTACTCTAGGTGTGGTCTGACCAAGGCTTTATAGAGTGGTACTAGTACCTCTCTGGTCCTTGATTGTATCCCTCTATTTATGCAGCTCAGGACTGCGTTGGCCTTTTTGGGTGCTGCTGCACACTGCTGGCTCATATTTAGTTGGCTGCCTACCAGGACTCTGAGATCCCTCTCGCAATCGCTGCTATTAAGTGTGGTTTCACCCAGTTTGTATGTGTATTTTTGATTCTTCTTACCTAGGTGCAGAATTTTACTTTTCTCTGTGTTAAATTTCATTTTATTGGTTTGGGCCCAGTGTTCGAGTCTGTCAAGGTCCCTCTGGATTTTGAGTCTGTTCTCTAGGGTGTTTGCTACTCCCGCCAGCTTGGTGTCATCTGCAAATTTGGTTAGTTCTCCTGCTATTCCGTCATCTAGGTCATTTATAAAAATATTGAAGAGTACTGGGCCTACCCCACTGCTTACTTCTCTCAATGTGGACTTAGAGCCATTGAGGACTATTCGCTGGGTAAGGCTGGTCAGCCAATTGTTAATCCATCTGGTTGTGTAGCTGTCTATTCCACTTTTTTCTAGCTTATGAAGGAGTAGGTTGTGGTCTACTTTGTCAAATGCTTTGCTAAAGTCCAGGTATATTATGTCTACTGCATTTCGCTGGTCTACTAATTTGGTCACAGTGTTGAAGAATGAAATGAAGTTGGTTTGGCATGACTTGTTCTTAGCAAATCCATGTTGGCTGTTGGTTATTATTTGATTTGTTTTTAGATGATGGGAAATCTGGTTTTTAATTATTTTTTCCAGTATTTCCCCAGATATTGATGTTATCATTTGTTCCTACGGGTCTATGACTGTTCGCCTCCTCCGCTCTGCCGCACCTGTTTTGTCCCCAGCCTTCCGCCCCCAAACCATCCTGCACTGCCTTTGCTCCTTGGCCCCTTCACCTAACAGGCCAAAAAGCCAGTTGACCCCCAGCTTTTGGGCGCAAGGGACACTTTGCCCCCAGCCAATCAGAGGAGCAAGAATCCTACCCCCTTGGAAGCAGCCTTTTTAGGAGAAGGAAAGGGGGGAAAGGCTTCCCTCTCTTGCTTAAAAGAGACATGTTTTTCAGATGGTCCCAATGAAAGAAAGTGGAAGGGGAAAGAGTGCTTCTGGCTGGACTCAATGAGATTCCCTCTCTTGCTTAAAAGAGACATGTTTTTCAGATGGTCCCAATGAAAGAAAGTGGAAGGGGAAAGAGTGCTTCTGGCTGGACTCAATGAGATTCCCTCTCTTGCTTAAAAGAGACACGTTTTTCAGATGGTCCCAATGAAAGAAAGTGGAAGGGGAAAGAGTGCTTCTGGCTGGACTCAATGAGATTCCCTCTCTTGCTTAAAAGAGACACGTTTTTCAGATGGTCCCAATGAAAGAAAGTGGAAGGAGAAAGAGGACTTTGGGGGAATCCTTCTCTTGCCTGAAACAGATGCGTTTGAAAATGGAAGGGCAGAGGAGGCTTCCTTCTCCTGCCTAAAGCAGACACATTTGGAGGTGCTCCCAACGAAAGAAAGTGGAAGGACTTTGGGGGAATCCTTCTCCTGCCTAAAGCAGACACATTTGGAGGTGCTCCCAATGAAAGAAAGTGGAAGGACTTTGGGGGAAACACACGTTTTTACACGTTTGGAGGTGTATCTATTAACATGATTGAATATTAATATCTAAGCTTTCTATTATTGCTTCTAAACAAACAGAGAGAGGAAAGTGGGAGATTCATCCCTTAGAGGTTCACACTATGTTAAACACACACCAGAAACAAGGTCACTTAAGGAGAAGGATTCCCCCAAAGTCCTTCCACTTTCTTTCATTGGGACCATCTGAAAAACATTTCTCTTTTAAGCAAGAGAGGGAATCTCATTGTGTGCACCCCAAAGCACTCTTTCCCCTTCCACTTTCTTTCATTGGGACCATCTGAAAAACGTGTCTCTTTTAAGCAAAAGAGGGAATCTCATTGAGTCCAGCCAGAATCACTCTTTCCCCTTCCACTTTCTTTCATTAGGACCATCTGAAAAACGTGTCTCTTTTAAGCAAGAGAGGGAATCTCATTGAGTCCAGCCAGAAGCACTCTTTCCCCTTCCACTTTCTTTCATTGGGACCATCTGAAAAACATGTCTCTTTTAAGCAAGAGAGGGAATCTCATTGAGTCCAGCCAGAAGCACTCTTTCCCCTTCCACTTTCTTTCATTGGGACCATCTGAAAAACCTGTCTCTTTTAAGCAAGAGAGGGAAGCCTTGTCCCCCTTTCCTTCTCCTAAAAAGGCTGCTTCCAAGGGGGTGGGATTCTTGCTCCTCTGATTGGCTGGGGGCAAAATGTCCCTTGCGCCCAAAAGCCCGGGGTCAACTGGCTTTTTGGCCCGTTAGGTGAAGGGGCCAAGGAGAAAAGGCAGCTCTGGATTGTTTGGGGGCGGAAGGCTGGGGACAAAACAGGTGCGGCAGAGTGGAGGAGGCAAACAGTCCCATTCCGGTTCCTACATGGAGTAATAGTAGGGGGCAATAGTCTGTGGGTTTTATTATTTCAGTTACTTTCTCTGCTACGTCTATGATTTTGGCTCCTGGGAGGCAGCATACCTCTCTGGATTGGTTATCTGGTCTACAGATGGCGGGTTTGGTTCCTCTGAGGATTGAATCTCCTATTATCAGTACTCACCTTTTCTTTTTGCCTGGAGTTTTTTGGGGAGTTTCTTTCTTTGTCGTAGTGGTGTTTGGTGGTGCTGCTTTGTTGAGGGTTCTTTCTAGTGTTTCTTTTGTGTGTGTTTGTGAATTATCTTCTATTGGAAGTCCATGGTATTGGTTGCTTAGAGCCAGTGGGGTTGGGTCACTTATTTTAATTTAAGATGTCCATCTGTCAATTGTTTTAAAATTGTTTTTATTGATTTGTACTACAGATATAGTGTCCCAAACAACTAACTTAGTCTGAAATGATCAGGCCACAGATATAGCACCAGTTTTATCAGTAAGTGGATATTTCTTTGCTTCGTTTATTCGTTTATTTGCTAGTCCTGTCCATTTGAGAGGAGAAAATTTGGCCATACTGAGTGTAATCACAAGTAATTTCCAATACAATGAATCTAATGAAATCTTCCTCCACAAGATAAAAACTTGCCCCACTTGAAAATTAGGATACATTTTGATTCTGCATAAATTTTGCCAGTGTAATGTCTGCTCAGTTAAGCCATTTTGACTTGAAACTGAGCTCTCCATGTAATATCCAAGACAACATCAAGGGAAACAAAAGCAAATGAAATAATTTGAAGTAAGAGAATAGTACAATGAAATCAAAGTTAAGATTTAGTTAAGAGTGATAATGAAATATGCATAATATATTCTTTCCTTAACTGCACAAAATACTTGGAATTATGGAAGGAAATTTCATAGCTTCCAAGACTTGTTCCCTTTCTCTCCTTGAATACAAACTTTCAGTACTGGACTAGCAGATAAAGGTAAGGAATCTGCTATCTTCTAGACATCCTGAATTAGACAACTTCCATCAGCTTCAACCAGCGTGACCAATGTGAACATGTGGAAATTGTAGTTCAAAACAAAAGGCATAAAACTGTCAACATCTGTTCAATATAAACATAAATTGTTACACTGAGAGTTTCTATAATTATGGATTCCTGCATAAGGGTAAATGTGTGAAATCTTCCTTCATGGGGACCAGGATATGTCACCAGGAGGCACATTAGCATGAAGATAGGAGGTTACCAAGTATTTGTCCCTCCCCTGGTTATCTTCCAGTTATATGATCTTCAGTTCCCACACATCCCTTCATCCATACATGAAGATGCTGAAACTTTGCTTATCTGGATAGCATCCAAGTTGAGAAAGTCTAGCTTAGCCTACAACATTCCACCACCATCTTCTTATGTTTGATATCCAAGTGAACTGATCCCACAAATAAACTTAATATCTTGAAACACCTTT
Organism: Diadophis punctatus similis; assembly: GCA_023053685.1. NCBI lineage: Eukaryota > Metazoa > Chordata > Lepidosauria > Squamata > Dipsadidae > Diadophis > Diadophis punctatus. The sequence goes on from JALIGW010000003.1 coordinate 168,173,468, forward strand.
TGTTTTGACTTTCATCCAAGTTCAGTCCAAAGCTTCTTCTGAGAATACATGATATTTTTGTTTGATTGGCATTTTAGTGTATCACAAGTAAGGATTCTTTTATTAATATTATATTTAATACTACTAGATTTTGCTTACCATCTATTATATTTTTGCATATTAATACTTGTCTTTCTAGAGAATGTAACTGATGGTGATCTCTTGAAGGAAAGGCCAACTATAAAGCTAAGCAATTAAGTGTTCCTTCCATTGAGAATCATATGAGAAGAATGAGACTGTGCTTATCAGCTTAAAATGTTCACTTAAACAATTTACCCTTAACTTTCCATGAAAGTCAGCAATCTTAAAAACTATCACTCTAAAATGCTCAAGGTGACAACAGCAAAATAAGGAACCGAGAAAGTACACTTTTAAACCACCTCCAATTTGTCAAGATTAAAACAAAAGGAGGGCTGCATAAATCATAATGAAGAAAGAAACAAAAGAAATGTGTCAAAACAATATCACTTGATAAAATCCTTTTTCCAAAGGTGTAAATTGCCAGTCTGACATAGCTGCCTGCCTGAGATATCCTATTTAGCAATGAATTTTATCTGAAGAATTTTCCCCTGAAAAAACAAAACATATTTTCCTTTCAGTTTCCAGGAAGGGCAGAATTTTAATCCAAAGTTGATTTTGAATGGAAAAAATAATAACAATGATCCATTAAACAACAACATCCCAGGTCTTTGGGAAGGACTTTGGGAATGCCAAATCCAATCTAAACATCTGACTGACTGGGTGACCAACCATAATAATAATCCTCGAGTGAGGCACTACTTGACATGGTTGTGGACTGTGTGTAATCTGAGGAAGAGGAGCACTATGCCAGAGGTTTGATCATATTGTTCAGTCTTATCAGAAAAGCCAGACTAAGAGTGCCTCTTCTATAAACAATGTGGTGAGACATAATTTAAAGAAATCTATACTGGTTTGGTCATTGCCCAGGTCAACAAGGAACAGGTTAGGTATTCTAGTTCCTGGATATATGTTGATAGCTAGGCTACAGGATTCAGGTCTGTTGGCTGAGCAACCAGGGTCAGCAGCTGCAAGACTACTGGAAGAAATATATAAAGACTGGAAACAAAGAAATAATGATTTGTTATCATTTGCTATATAAATGAAACCCAACAGGAGAATATCTGAAAAGAATGTACCACTTTTGGAAAGAACAGCATCCAGAATTACAAAATAACAAAATAGAGGCTAGTAGATCAATGTCAATTTATAATACCAAATAAAGTATCCACAGAGTTAGAATTGAAAGAATTGCAAAGGTCTGTTAAGGGTGAAGAAATTGAAGCTCAGAAGTAGCTCAGACTATAGTGGCAAACCAGAGGGGAGTTGGTAGTAGATGAAGCCAATGTAACTGCTAAAATGTTTTCACTCCCAACCAGCCATCTCTCCTCTACCTTCTCCATCCTGCTAAGATGAAATACAAGCAAGCCAGAATAGATGAAAGAAAAAAAGATGAAGAACAAGAAGACCAAAGAATATCTGATCAAGAAATATCACCTAGAAACAAGGAAAATCAAGGAAGCACTGGAAATATCAAAGCAGCAAATAGTCACAGCAAAGACGATCAGATCAATGAGCAAAATTGCACATTATAGGCAGAATTTCCAATTTCACTTGAAGCAGAAGCATTTCTACTAATCCACAAATGCAGAGACTGCAGTGAACCAGTCAACATCTGAAAAGAAAAAAAAACCAGTGCGGTTCTGGGTGCAACTATAGGACAACCTAAAGAAAGACAGCAAAAATGCAACTTGAAAAAAGAAAGTGGATAAGAATGAAAAAGCAGCAGAAATGAAAGAATTTGTAATAATAGCTAATAATAAATGATGAAGAAAAGGGCAAGGAAGATCAAGAATTGGTCAGTACCAGATAAACATGAACTGCATGTTTTTGGGTTGAATCATCTGATGATCTGCACCCACTCATTTCTAAGCAGTTTAATTTTTATTACTGAAAGAAATTGAAACTGAAGATTAACTTCTAACAAACTCAACATAATCATGAAAGATCCAACAAAAGGGGCAGCATCAGGCAACTACGGACCAACAATCTGCTTACCAACAATTTTCAAATCGCTAACTGGTGTGGTAGCTGATAGCATCTTCTTGAAAATAAGCTCTTTCTACTTGAGCAGAAAATAAACTGCCCAAGCATCAGAGAACAAAAAATAAATAAATCAGTTTCTCATTGACAAGATGATTTTGGAAAACTGCAAGAGATGGAAGCCAACTTGAATGTAGCTTGTATTGATTGCAAAAAGGCATTTGACTCTCTGCTACATGATTGTATAATGTCTAGAAACCGAAGTCAGTAGAAGCATCAGAAGGTTTTGCAAAGATCAATGTCATAATGCAAGACAAACTTGCTGGTCAATGGCAATAGACTGGAAGAGGTTAATATCAAAAGAGGAATCTTTCAAGGAGACCCATTATGTATACTGAGAGCATCAAAGAAAAATTCCTTATGTGTCCAATCACACTTGGCCAATAAAGAATTCTATTCTATTCTATTCTATTCTATTCTATTCTATTCTATTCTATTCTATTCTATTCTATTCTATTCTATTCTATTCTATTCTATTCTATTCTATCACCACTACTGTTTGTTATTGCATTGATTCTTCTGTCAAGAATACTGAACAAGTCAGGTCATGGCTATCAAACATCAAAAACATCTGTCAGGCTAGCCCACCTCGTTTACATCAATAATATGAACCGATACCAAAAACAGCATCTGAAATAATATCCTTGCTTAACCCTGGCCTTATACAAGAAATTACAAGAATATAATCACAAGAAATTGTAATATAGTTTGAACAAGGCAAATGTTCCACCTTTACTATCAACAAGGGAAAAATAGTAAAAAGAAATCAGGATGCCCTATGGAAATAATATCAATAATCTGGAGGAAAAAGATCATTACAAGTACCTGGGCATGCTTCAGGTTGACAACATCAAGTACCCTGAAATCAAGACAAAGTTAGTAGTGAATACATAAAAAAGATCTTAAAGTCCAAACTCAGTGAAGGAAATAATATCAAGATAATTAAGACCTGGGCAATTCCAGTAATTAGATATCATCGCTATATCATTATCATCATCCCTTGCTCTGGGAATTTAGAATTCAAAGAGCCACGGTGGCACAGTGGTTAGAGTGCAGTACTGCCGGCTACTTCTACTGATCACTGGTTACTAGCAGTTTGACAGATCGAATCTCACCAGGCTAGAGGTTGACTCAGCCTTCCATCCTTCCAAGGTCAGTAAAACGAGTACCCAGATTGTTGGGGGCAATACGCTGACCCTGTAAACCGCTTAGAGAGGGCTGTAAAGCACTGTGAAGCGGTATCTAAGTCTAAGTGCTATTGCTATACATCATTACTTACCTGATTTAAATATAAACCTAAAAAAAAGGATTGAGCTTTATCACCAGAAGTACCAAAATTGTTGTTTTCCATCACACATGCCATCACTCTGAAACTCTCTGGTTGTCCATACTTTAAGGCAAGCAAGAGGAAGAATTTCCTCCAGATGTTTTCCTCAGGATTGAAAGCCTGAGAAGTTAGGGGTGTGCATTGGTTAAAAGTATGGTACACAATGAGACAAAGGACATTGGCACACAAAATATATTCTATTTTGAAATCTATTACAAAAGCAAATTGTATTTCATCAAACTGAATGGGAACTGATAGGAAAAATAAAGGACTATTTTTCTGCAGAGCATTAAAGGATTAGTATCTCATCCACTGAAATTAGTTAATACATTTTAAATTGCTCAGCAATAATCACAGGTCATCATTATTTTAAGGAATGCTTTGTCCGAAGATGTAGCGTTGGGTCACTACTATATTTTTCTTTCAAAACAGTAAGATACTGTAACAACAGGGTATAAGTTACTTAGTGGCTTTTAATCATAATGAATATGTACAATCTGTATATACATAATGAATACAGTATGTACATACAGACGGGAGGTTGAACAACTAATATTGTGGTGCGACCGGAACAATCTGGAACTGAACACACTCAAAACCGTAGAAATGGTAGTAGACTTTAGGAGAAACCCTCTCATACTTCCAGCTCTTACAATACTAGACAACACAGTATCAACAGTAGAGACCTTCAACTTTCTAGGTTCTACCATATCACAAGATCTAAAATAGACACCTAACATAAAAAAGTCATCAAAAAAGCACAACAAAGAATGTTCTTTCTGCACCAACTCAGAAAACTCAAACTGCCCAAGGAGCTGCTGATACAGTTCTACAGAGGAATTATTGAGTCTGTCATCTGCACCTCTATAACTGTCTGGTTTGGTTCTGCAACCCAACAAGACAGACACAGACTTCAGAGGATAATTAGAACTGCAGAAAAAACAATTGCTACCAACCTGCCTTCCATTGAGGACCTGTATATTGCACAAGTCAAAAAGAGGGCTGTGAAAATATTTACACACCCCTCACATCCTGGACACAAACTGTTTCAACTCCTACCCTCAAAATGATGCTATAGAGCACTGCACACCAGAACAACTAGACACAAGAACAGTTTCCCCCCGAATGCCATCACTCTGCTAAACAAATAATTCCCTCAACACTGTCAAACTATTTACTAAGTCTGTACTACTATTAATCTTCTCATCATTCCCATCAACCATCTCCTGTATGACTCATAATGACGGTATGACTGTAACTTTGTTGCTTGTATCCTTACGATTTATATTGACTGGTTCCTAATATGATTTGATTACTTATTTGTACCCGGACTATCATTAAGTGTTGTACCTTGTGATTCTTGATGAACGTATCTTTTCTTTTATGTACACTGAGAGCATATGCACCAAGACAAATTCTTTGTGTGTTCAATCACACTTGGCCAATAAAAAATTCTATTCCATCTATTCTATTCTATCTCAAGCAAACTACTGAATGCCATTGAATGAGGAGAAACTATGCCTGCCCCAATGGGTTTTCAGAAGTATCTTTGTACATTAAGGAAAACAGGATGCTAAGCTGATCTGACATTTATTCTGATCCAGTACAACTTTTATATATCTGATATGTGATTCTGAGTCCACAGCAAATTCATGTGTTTGTCTTAACCTTCCTTTTCCAAATTACTTAAAGGACTTTGGATGCTTTCAATATCATGCTTTAAACAAAATGTAACAAACAGAACAAGCCTGATCAAGATCCAAGAAAATCATGGGGAAAGCACAATAAATTGACCTGGGTCTACTTCTTGCCTTAATCCAATCCTTCAGACTCCCATTCTTACAACGAATGAATGTTGTTTTGCATTACTTGAATTCAGCAAGGGCAGACACTATCTAATGAAGCAGCTTTTAACTGATTGTTGCTTTTCCTTGGATGAGATATATGCCATCTGTCCTAAAGCAGATTTTGGGTTAATTAGCTTACTAATGTCAGAATATATGTGTTATCATCAATAACTTTTTAAAAAATAGTTACTGCTAATAATCTATCACAGTCTCTATTTTCTGCATGACCTTATAGTCTTTCCCAATGGTCTCTCTTTCTTTCTTTATGACACATTTTGCATCTAATGAACTGGATTATATATTAGTGTTTTTAATTGTCTTATTAATAGTGTGATTTATTTAGCACTGGGGTAGCTTTTTAAAGGTTGCTAACTGCCTTGACCAAGAGAAAGGTATGGAATATATAGGATAAATAAAAAGATAAATAAATATTAGCCATGATACATACATTCATTTGTTCATGTATTAATTTGTTTAAACAAGTTATATAGTTACCAATATCACCGTAGATGCTGGGTAGCACACAAAGAATTAAAATAAAAGAAATAGTCTTTAAGGTATTTATAAACAATTAGGATAACTGCAGACATTTTGGACTATAATCCCATGTACTCAACCATTAGCCACATTGACTGGGGCTGATAGGAACTGAAGTATAAATGCATATGGAAAAAACAGAATAATGCAGCCAATCTATCTTTCAAGGTAGCATTCATGCAGTATATTATTAGACTGGAATTCAAAAAAACCAATCGTCTTCCATGTGATGGATCTTTTTGGTTCTTGATCAATTAGATGGGATTTCTTCTTTTTATTTCTTGGTGTTTTAAGCTAGAGCACTGTATCTTAGCACTCTATTCCTGTAAAGAGCAATTTGACTGAAGAAAAATATGCTTCTCCTCATTTTTTAAAAATAAATATTTGGTGGAATGTTACAGGATTTTAAATAAAAGTCATTACATCAATGAATGCAACAAAACTGAATTTTTTCACAAGATAGATGAGGAAAAAAGAAAAGGGAAGTAAGAAATGAAACTTAGGCAAGAATAGTATAGGAGGAATGGCTGCCTGAAACTGACCCTTATGGGGAGCTGTAGGATGACTACAGCAATGGGATTGAATGATCATTCTAACAAAAGCAGGGTAAATAGAAAGAAATATTAATTTAGTACAGGACAGAATTCCAGGAAATAAAGGTTTCTCTTGTAAAAAAAGGAGATGAAAAGAGACTGGAGCAGTGTTTTGGAAAGAGAAGCTGAAAAAGCAAGAGTGGATTTTTGAAAGAAGGAGTAAGGGCATTTTATTTATATATTTATTTATTGAATCCCATCTTTATTATTTTTACAAATAACTCATGGTAAACATATCTGGCACACCTTCCTTCTCTTATTTTTCCCACAACAGCAACAACAACAACCATGTTAGGTGTGTTGGGCTGACAGAGAGTGAGTAGCCCAAGGTCACCTAGCTAGTGTGAAGTTTATGAAATATGCCCTAATTAATTCATGAGCCATGAGCCAAAGTCCCAAAGAAATATAAAGATTTATTAGGAGCGACATTTCGTTCCCAGTCCCACATCCAATCTACTCTTCCCAGCTCACTCAGAGGCTTTCTCCTTTCCTGGGCATTTGGGTGAGGGAATTCAGTTTCAGCAGCTTTAGGGGTTAATTTCCACCGGTACTCATCCTTTCTTGCTTCAGTCCCTGGAGCGGCTGTCTCAGCTTTGATGTCTGGGAGGGCTGCACTCCAGCTGCAATCAGGCTGCTGGGCCCTGGAACCTCCTCACTTGCAGTAGCTTCTAGCAGATTTTCTTCGGATAGCCCGCCCTCTGCCATGCTTGCCTGATTTTCTCTCCAAGCCCCCCTGATATCGGGGAGTGGTTTGGGAGTGTGGGACTCAGGTAGCCCTGCAATATTGTTGATTTATGAGTTCTGACTGTCTGTGAAGTTTCCGAAAGATGCCCTAATTAATTCATAAGCCATGAGCCAAAGTCCAAAAGAAATATAAAGATTTATTAGGAGCGACATTTCGGCAATACTCTGATGCAGTCAGAACTGAGGCCACGGAGGCTGCGTACCCACATAACCCTGTTTCCCCCCTTCTCATTGGACATGTCATAAATCACATTATCCAATGAACCACATTGGTGGGCTGTGGACCCCACACCCCTCCTTCTGACTCCGGGAACCTAGGACACAATCAGTAAAAGAAACATTTGTGGAATGTAGTTTCAGTTAGTGCAAACAGCCACTCCGTCTGCTCTCCCCCACCTGGTTCACGGCAACTTGAAAGCTTTGCAAGTTGACAGCTAGCTTTCAGGCTATGGCAGGACTTATGATTTCTTACTTTCTAGCCTGGTGCCTTAACCACTAGATCAAGCTGGCTTGTAACTGACCAACTCACATACCTTCTCATTGTCATAAGGCTTACATCAGTGTACATCATCCTCATATGTCCAGTTCAGTTATATTCATACATCTTAAAAAATTCATCTCCATTTAGAATCTCTGTTCAGTCAAGAACCTTAGTCTTCCAACAGTTTTTTTAAAAATGTACCTGTTTTGATAGATGGATTATATAGATATTTAGGCTGCTTCAATGATACAAAAGAGGGATTTGGAATTCTTGGGAACATGTATAAATCACCTGTTTTTTTTTAATTAAATCAGCCACTATTTATAATAGAGTTCTTGAACTCTGGCAACTTTAAGAAGTGTGAATTAACTCCCAGAATTCCCTAGCCAGCATGCTCAGGCTTTCTGTTAAGTTCTTCCCAGTTTACTCTATGGTAAGGTGACCAGACGTCCCAATTTTGGCGGGACAGACCCGCTTTTTAATCATTTGTCCCGCGTCCTGCCCGCCCTCTTAAAAAGTCCCGATTTTTTAAAACAATGCCCGACTAGGGCATTCTTTCAAAAAATCGGCCTGCAGGCACTCGAGGACGGCCAGGTTGGGCCCAGCCGCAGGGGCAGCAGCAGCAGCAGCAGGCCCTCTCAAAATCGGGACATCTGGTCACCTTAAAACACCCACCCATGCCTTTCTCTCTGCAAGGCGGGCGCGGAGAGATGACGTCGCTGCTGTCGGCGCCCCACGCTGATTGGCTGTTGAAGGGTGAGCGGCGGCGGCGACAGCAGCAAGCTGGGAGCGCTCGCCCAGAATTGGAGTCAGCGAGCAGCTGGGCATCGGGGCTCTTCCCCCGCCTTCTCCATCCTCCAGAGTCGCCACTGCGGGGGTTCCGTCTCTCCGGTGGTGCCTGCGTTGGGGGGGAAAGAAAGGCAGCCTGCGGGGCTTGGCACGGCTGGGAGTTGCGAGGCGGTGTAGCAACCGGGCTGTTCCTCTGGGTGTGCTAAAGTGCTCGAGTTTTTTCTCTCTCACACACACATGCACAACCTTCCAACTACCGGGTCGGACTGGATCTCCCAGCACGACTTCCCGGTCGTTGGAAGGTTGTGCATGTGTGTGTGTGAGAGAAAAAACTTGAGCACTTTAGCACACCCGGAGGAACAGCGCGACAGGGAGACATGCGCACAGGGAACCGCTGAAGCTCTTGGTTGGAGAATGGCAAGCCGTGGTTGCCCGCACCCTGGGTGGAGCTGCCTTGCAATGGGCCTGACCAAAAGAAAGGCTGACGGCCAGCCAGGCACTCTACGCAGGCGCAAATTGGGAACGCGCGACAGGGAGACATGCGCACAGGGAACCGCTGAAGCTCTTGGTTGGAGAATGGCAAGCCGTGGTTGCCCGCACCCTGGTAATGCGCTGCTAGCGCTGTTTCCGGGTAGTAAAAAAAAGGGTAAAAGCTCACCAGAGGACTAAATGGAAAGGCCTCAGCCCCCAAAGGAAATTTAGGTTTTGCAGATACCAGGAAGGGAGGTAGGGGAAAAAGCATCACGTGAACGCGGTCCGCGGCGGGAAGCGAGTTCAAGCGACCCTCCGCCGCTGCTGGCCTGCAACCCGGCACCCCGTCCTGCCTGCCCCACCCCGTGCCCCGTACTCAGCTCTTGACTTTTGCCCTCTGCACATGCGCAGCGTTCTGCACATGCGCAGAGGGCAAAATTCAAATGGCGCTGAGGCGGGCCCGCCCCCCCCATCCCGCTTAAAAAAAAATCTGGTCACTTTACTCTATGGAGGCAATTAAGAAGCACCTCCAGCATGTTAAGTGATCTCCATCAGTGAAGCTGACGTCCCCTATGCCTTCCTATGGTGCATCTTATCCCTCTGGCTCAGTACTGTAGGTTCAGATCTACATCTGATCTGATGAATGAATGGCAATCTGCCATGTTAGAACATGTGATCAGTCTCTGACAACCTAGTCCCGTTAGCAGAATTGGCTTCTCAAAGCAGTGTAATCTCCGATGGTTATAACACATGGTTACTGATAACACATGGTTACTGTGTTATCAGTAATATAGTGAATTGTCCCTATAAGTTGAATTCTATTTGTCATTACTACCAAACAGGAAGCCCAAGCTGACTGGAAGAGGAATATTTAAGTCAGCCAATGAACAAGACCTGAATGCCATGCACCTGGTGAAACAGGAATGTTTGTGTAATTCATCAAGAGTGTTTCCTCGCCTCTTTCTGTGAAGGATATAACTCAGAGATAGAATTCTGCCCAAGAGGACCAGGAGTGCATGGAGTTTGAACTGACAAAGAGTTGACAAAACATGCAAAGGTGCCTTTCGAGAACAGGAAAAGTTACACCACATTCTACAGATCTATACAGTTACGATGCCAGTGCACCCATCATAATCATGATCTACAGCAACTGAAACAAGTTCTACATAAGAACAATAAAACTACTTGGGTAAAGCTCATCCTTTATAAAGTCAACCTTATTGTGAATAGATCAAACCAACTATGGATATTAGATATCTGTATTGTGGCTGGTTCCAGATCTAAAAATTGCAAAATCAATACTGCCTGCCCACACTAAAGACATTCTGACTTGGCAAATCAGTTCCAACTACTATTAACCTTCTCCCAGTAGTCTAACTGTGGTCCTCCTCTCAGATTCCATACTCCATATATTGGAGATAACCTGATGAGATATTATGGACCTTTGTTTATTAACCATCAATGGCTCCTTGAAGTGCTATGATGTATACACCTATGGCACTGGTTGCTGATTGGTTGCTTTATAGTGCTGGTTATGATGTATGACTGCTTTGGTGGTGATGATCCTGTGTGACTACTTGATAGTGAATTCTTATCTTAGAAGATGAACCTACAAACAGCAAATTAGTTTATTTATTGGATGTTTTCTAGTATGTTTATAATGTACACCTTTCTAATAATAAATGATGAATAGCCAAGGTCAGAAAACACCGATTAAGAGACAGCAAGAAACAGGCAGATGCACAAACCCTTAAAAGACACAAATTGTTTTAATTATTATAAAAATCATTAATTTTTTTTAATGATTTTTTTGAAATAAAAATGATTCAAACATGTGCTTTGTTCTGAAGCCCATCTTTCACTTCTTGCATAGCTATAATGGAAATGCCATTCTCAAACTGATATTTAAGGTATTAAGTAAGGCTGTACTACATAGTCAAATCTGCAACAACTTGGAGATGAATGTAGAAAGAAAATTTAAGATGATCCACTGGGCTGATTACATTGTGTACAAAACTGTGATAAAACTTTGTGACAAAACTGTGACAAAACTTTGTGATAAAAAGAAATGTTGGCATTTTTAAAACGGTTTTGATATTTATATGAGTATTGGAAAGCCTGCTGAATTCTTGCCTTCTCCTGTCAAAGATATTTTGCATTAAGACAGATAACTGACTGTACTAGCTGTCTTGATGGAAGTTTTGTCTATCAAAATACCAGATATTTTGATATTTGTAAATATTAAAAGATTTTTTAAAATAGAAGACAACTCTCAAACTTTATTTGGACCTTTCTGAGCACATGCGGTAATTTGGTTTCACCTAATTCAGAGCCTAACTGAGAGAAATATATTTTGAATTATGAAGACCAATTGCTTAATAGCTGATTGAAACTAATGCTACTGCAGCTATAGGACCACTCTGGTCAGACGAGACTTCTAGAGCTCCATCTCCATTTATGGCATGCTGATAATTAGACCATGCATGAATAAGTTTTTCTTGAGAGAAAAAATGTGAAGTCATGCAAACACAGACTTTTTATTAGGTTGACTACATTCAGTTTGTAGCTTCTATATTGCAAGCGGCTGATAGGTTTTCCAGCAATAGAAAATACATACTACTTGTTATTCTTTCTAACCTCTATCTTCCCACCCAAATGTTGGGGGGAAATTGTGTAAAGAGCCTTTAGACTCTGTCCATCTGTCTGACATCAGGAAAACAGAATGTATAGAACCAGATCAGGTGTGGAGGAAGAAGGTAGCAAAAGAAAGATCAAGTTCAGCAAGGGTCCATGAAGGAGAAAAAAAATCGCCTTCATTCATTAAAAAAATAATAATCCCCCAATGTATCCAAATAGAATAGAATAGAATAGAATTCTTCATTGGCCAAGTGTGATTGGACACACAAGGAATTTGTCTTTGGTGCATATGCTCTCAATGAACATAAAAGAAAAGATACATTTGTCAAGAATCATGAAGTACAACACTTAATGATTGTCATACGGTACAAATAAGCAATCAGGAAACAATCAATATTTATATAAATCATAAGGATACAAGCAACAAGTTATAAGTGGGAGGAGATGGGTGATAGGAACAATGAGAATACTAATAGTAATAGTAATGCAGCCTTATTTATTTATTTATTAATTAGTGACATTTATATACCGCCTCACAGTGCAAGCACTCTCTAAGCGGTTTACACCAGTAAGCAATGTATATTTATATTGCCCCCAACAATCTGGGTCCTCATTTTACCTACCTCGGAAGGATGGAAGGCTGAGTCAACCTTGAGCCGGTGATATTTGAACCGCTGACCTGCGGATCACAGTCAGCTAAAGTGGCCTGCAGTACCCCACTCTAACCACTGCGCCACCTTGACCTTAGTGAATAGTTTGACAGTGGTGAGGGAATTGTTTGTTTAGCAGAGTGATGGCGTTCTGGAAAAAACTGTTCTTGTGTCTAGTTGTCTTGGTGTGCAGTGCTCTATAGCGTCGTTTTGAGGGTAGGAGTTTAAACAATTTATATCCAGGATGCGAGGGGTGCGAGGATGCGAGGATATGGGAGACAGCATTGAAGCAGTGGCATTGGATGCTTCATTTTTAAGCCCCTTTCCCCTAGTCACATGGCCTGGAATGGAGCCTAGTGCACACATATGCCTACAAACAAATATAGATGTAATAAGAGGGGACAGCAGAAATACACAGAGAGAAACACAAGGTATGGAAACCCTCTCAATTTCTACTGAAATTTCTACTGAACCATCACAATCTCCAATTATCCCCAATCCCCAATCATCTCTCTATCTGTCTGCCCGCCTGCCGGCCTGCCTGCTTGTATCTCTCATGCACACTGATTCTTCTCTAAAAAGAAACACAGACACAGCATATCTTCACAGAGAAGACACTATGATGTCCTCTTTTATCAGTCTGACTGCTGGTCACATTGATAAAACTGAAGAAGTCCCATGTTTACTTATCCACAAATAAGTGTAATGAAATGTATTTGTGACTCAGTAGTATGCCTAAAATTGCACCACCAGTCTGCCTTAAGAAACCTAGCAGAAGACGTAATGGGTGTGGGAACAGCAGTTAATGTCATTTCCCCCCAAAATAATCATGGGACTATTAGTAATTATTGTAATTGTTCAAATCATAAACATGAAAAGCCTTCCATCATAGTTAAATCAACTTACAATTAATTCTTCTGAACAAAAAAACCCCCCACCACATTTCCATAATGGCTTTTTATTTTCCATTAAAAAAATAATTGTCAGTATTTTTTTTGGGGGGGGGGAGTTATATTCTCCCCTAAAATGACAACATCCTTAACTTTGTATGTTCTTTTTTGAGATTAGCATCATTATATCCTCTCAAGATATAGAGGCTTATCCGAACAATCTCTAATTACTTTAATTACATGATAATTATATAAATAATGCATTTGAACACAGACTTCACTTTCTTTAGTTTCTAAATATTATTATGTTTTCAGATGCATAAACAAAAAACATTTAAGTTTATCTGAAGAGCAGGTGAACTGACTGCTACTGAAGAAGGAAGAATGAAAACATGATTATTGCAAACTGCCTAACTTGGAGATTATTTTGATTTTAATTATGAAACAATTAGATGTGCACATTTTCCAAACATTTAAAATAAACTGAATAGCAAGAAATCCTAATTTTAGGTTTGGAAACAGGTTATAACATCATTTTTTTGGTGGATGGGATAAAATTGTTGAAAATAAATTTGTAATAGACACAGTATCCTGCATTTTAGTGGGCAAAATCAGGTGTGCAATTTCTGTAGAATATGCAGAAATTAAGGAACATAGAGCAAACTCTAAATTTGGGTCTCTAGATACAAAGTCTAACCAAAACTAAGTTGCATAAATTAGTTTAGCACATACATAATGACAAATAATTATATCATTTTTGTATTATGGTCAGAACTTATACGATCAGTATTTTATTCTGGACAATCAGGGTTAGAAAAATAAATATTAGTCCTGAAAGGGTCCACACTGGAATAAAAAAAACTGTGAACCAACCAACCAACCAACCAACCAACCAACCAACCAACCAACCAACCAACCAACCAACCTAGCAACAACAAAATATCCCACCTAGATTTTTTTTAAAAAATCAACCTGAATTTTCAGGTTTTCACAGATTTATCATGAAAAGTGTGCCTTTATAAGAAAATGTAATCTTATGTGTGAATGTTGACATCGTTGAGATTTAATATTGTTTAATTTAATATTTAATACCTGCATGCAGCCTGCGAGATGCTTAGATCCGGCCCACAGGGCCCGCCTGGAAACAGCAAAGGACCAGCCCGCAGTGCCTCTGCAAGCGAAAATGGAGCTTTGGGGAGGCTGCGTGTGCCCCCGTACCCTATTTTAAGCAACAATGGCCACTGTCAGCCCTCTGTCACTGAAAACAGAGCTCATGCCCCCCCCTGCCACGCTCCCCCCCAGTCTTCCAAGTTCAAACACAACCCTGATGCGGCCCTCAATGAAATTGAGTTTGACACCTCTGCTTTAAAGGATCTTCCAAAACCAACAGCCATCATCAAAAAAAAAATCATCTACAAAAGTAATTTTGTCTTGCATCTCTGTTCAATTCCAGCAATGTGTTAGCATCTGGAATTTAATTTGAAATTTTGCAGAAATTTAATTTCCTTGGAGTTGATTTGGGGATCAGTGCTTAGATTTTCAACATAAAAACCAATAAACATTATTTTGGAGGTGGGTAATTTGTTCAGAGGCTTTGCTTTGTTGAAAAGATACAAACATCTTTTAAAAATCTATTGAGATTTTGCTTTGTTTTACATGATGGAAGCCAAACTGCCCCCCTACAAAGGCATTTTGCATTTGGAGAATTATTAAGATTTCTATGATTGCTGTACAGTTTGATACCATTTACACTGATTTATGCTTTGTAATAAATTTTAAATATGATTAAATGAAAACTAAATCTGCTAAATAAAGGCATTGCCACTTATTCGGTTTTAGAGATAAACTGAGTTCAATGAGGAATACTTTCAGAAATGAACAGTAAACTGATTTCCAGATAGATTAAATAATATATTCTATGTGAAGCTTCTTTTGAAAAGTTTCCAAAAAGTTTTAACTACTAGGGTACACTGCCAAAGAAATGCCACGATATCTTTCTGTGGTGTCGTTGATCGATCATGGCCTTATTCAAATTGTATTGACTATTAGCTTGTTTACCGATTCAATTAAATGTAGAAGGAGCTATATAAAACGCTGAACATCTTGAAACTTGGATATTTCCATTGCAGGGCTGGAGATGGTACTGAAGATCACCAGTGCTCCAAGCTGGACTGTGAAACTGTAAGAAAACTGGAAGAAGACAGTGGCAAACAACTTTCATTCTGTTCCCAGGAAAGCGAAAAGGACATGCCCATGTGGTCATATGATGTCTCAGAAGCTGAACTTTGCAATCTACAGTTAAAAATAGTACAAACCGTCATAATAGAGGGCATTATTTATGATGTCACAATTGCGGCACTGTCTTCTTCTAAGACATTAATTTGTTCCTTTCTTTGATATCACACAGGCATGCTTTTATAGTATTCTGTTCAGCTTTTATTACATTATACTTTGTCCTGTTTATTGAACTGATATCTGTCTCTGTTCCCCCAGCTGGCTGCTAAATTATATTTATTTATATTAAAATAGCTTAAATGTAAAAAAAAATATTGTAAATACAGTGTGGATAAAGCAACTAATAAAGAAGTGAATGATTTATACTTCTTAAAAACGAGAGAGATAGCTAAATTTGTATTTATGATTTTGTGTAGTCTCCCTGCTTAATGGAAAAAGGCATCCATAACTAGTAACACTAAAATATGATATAAACTGGCATTGTTAGGGAAGGAAAGGTAAGAAAAGACAAACAGTCTTCTAATTGTCTGCTTTTGTTAGTTCCTGCTGGGTTCTTTCTGAGTTGGCAACTTGAGAGCAATTCAGGTACTATTAGTAGATAGGAGTAATTTCATAATGACAGAATTAAAACAAGAGGAGGCTTTTTTATTTCTTGCTAAAATCTACTGTCTAAGATTGAGAGCTTGGCTATAATGTAAATTTCCATTCTCTTGATTAGCTTCAGGGAAAATACTCCCGATTTTCCAACTGTAACTAATAAAAAGGGTCAACTTTTGTTGTGATTCCAAAATTGTAACGCCGTATTTGAAATTAGTTTTTATTCATATATACTATGTATCACTGCAGAATGAATATGGCAATAATTCCAGAAAATTAAAAGAATTGTTTATTTTTTTAAAAAGCATATAATTTCATTCATTTTACAATAGTCATTCAATAGCCTAATTGAAACAATTATAGCCAGTAGTGGAAGCTGTACATTTTATCTTGAATCACATTTTAGTATAAATCCAGCAATTCTGCTTAATTGAAAAAGAATAGAATAGAACACTTCATTTGGCCAAGTACGATTAAACAGACATGGAATTTGTCTGTGATGCAGAAGCTATCAACAGAGCAACAGAGTAATAATAACCATAATATGATACCAATAAGAGAGGGTAATAGAGAAGATAAGAAGGATAATAATAATATTACAGCTATATAACATGGGTAAATAAACGTAGACATAAAACAATACTGTGGGAATTAGGTGTTCACCAGAGTGATGCCATGACAGAAAAAACTGTTCTTATGTCTAGTTGTTTTGGCATGCAATGCCCTATAGTGGCATCCTGAGTGGAGGAGTTGATACAGTTTATGTCCAGGATGTGAGATATGTGAGATCTGTAGATATTTTCTCAGTCCTCTTTCTGACCTGTACAGTATACAGGTCCTCAATGGAAGGCAGGCTGTTGCAATTGTATTTTCTGCAATTCTAACTAAGCTCTCTTACTCTTAACTGCTTTTCCCCCACTTTGATTTTATTCTATCTTTTTGTCTATATATGCTCTATGCCCGTGATGGCGAACCTATGGCACGGGTGCCACAAGTGGCACGCAGAGCCATATCAGTGGGCACGCGAGCTCAGGTCTGGCGCGCGTGCGCGCGCCGGCCAGCTGATTTTCGGGCCTTCTGGGCCCACTGGGAGTCAGGAAACAGGCTGTTTCCAGCCTCCAGAGGGGGTGGGGAAGGCTGTTTTCGCCCTCCCCAGGCTCCTAGAAGCCTGGAGAGAGTAAAAAATGGGCGTGCCATTGCATGCTGGGAGTGGGGGGGTCATACGCGCATGCGTGGGGGTGCATGGAATTATGGGTGTGGGCATGCACACACGTGATCCCACGCATCCCCCCCCCTTTTTGGCACGTGAACCAAAAAAGGTTCGCCATCACTGCTCTATGCAGTACAAGTTTTGTAGTGTATTTTACCCATCCTGATTTTTTAAAGCAATAATACTGTTACATGCCTTTTTCTCATCCACAGCTTCTATTACTTCTTCATTCCATCACTCCATTAAGCATCCCTTTTCATATTTCTCATTAAGGGTAACATCTCACACATTCTCTAGCATAACTCTATTCAATGTGTTCCAAGTAACTTTGATGTGCTCTTTCCTTTGGTTTACTACTGATTGGAAAAAAAGTAACATATCTTTTAAGGGTTTTTTTGTATAAGACTACTACTTTTTCCGCTTCAATCATTCTATTTTTACATTACTAACTTTCATTCCTTTCTTTTTATTCCAATTCCCAAATATGGGGAAACCATTCCATCAACCTCATACCTTTGTTAGTTCTCTCAATATTTCGCCATAAACAATAAAATCAATCATGATTTCAGATTTATATTCATGTCTTTGCCATGTGAAGATATAAATAATGGAAACAAATGGCTCTTTTTCAGACAAATGTCCATCAAACAGCCACTATTTGTATTTATACTTGGTTCTCCAAATAGTTAAACCACTTTTTCTCTGGACTCTTGTCTTATCTCATTCGCATTCATGTTAATTTCCTATACAATAATCAAAGTCCCATTTTTTAAATCAGATTTCATCTTAAAGGAAGAATCTTTCTGTTCCTTGGCTCCAAAAGCCCACAGGTAGGACTCATTATCACCAATTGAGCCTAATTAGTCAGAAGGACTCTTGGTTTTAAGCATGGCCCTTCTTTTCCCTGGAGAAAATTCTCAAAAGTACTTTCCATTCCATCACCTTTAAAATTCAAGGCACCCCTCAGAACAGGTTTGCAGCATGCATAATTTCTTGAATCAAGCAGAACAAGATACTAATAATCCTATGAAGTTGTAAATGTAATCAAGTCTTTGTTCTCTGTGTGCAATAGTAGTTAAGGAACTATATCAAGATTTCATTGTGCAAAACTGCATTTTAAGTTGTGTATTTGTTCCTGGGAAATAGGAATTCTTTTTTGTACCACCAAGACTACACACTCTGCTGGTTCCTGGTCAAGATACCCTGTCCTATTCAGAACAGAGGTAGTTAAACTGATATCAAAGAGTAATCACAGCACACTTCCAAATCTGTTTACCTAAAATTCTCCATGTGTTCTGATTCCAAGGTTGTTGTAGTTGATTTTTTGAGTATTTGAGAAATTCTTATTTATGAAAATGTCCATTACTGAATTACATAATAATACTGAACAATAAATCCTTGAACGTATTTGAAAATTGTATTCTGCTTCTCAATTTGCAAATGTTTTCTGCACAGCTTTGAAAAGATGGTAAGTTATTAAAATTATTTACACTTCTTGTGATGAAGGGGAAACACATTTCTTTATATAATTATTTACTTTTTCTTTATTCTTATTTTTTCTTTTCTGTTTTTTCTTTGCAACACATTTCTACAGAAATGTAGGAATGGAAAGGCAGAAAATGAGCTAAGGCTGGCAAGGAAAGCAAATCTAGCAAAAACAAGATGTCTTCAAATATGTCAACAGCAAGAGGAAGAGAATGCAAGTGGTGGTCGAATGGAGAAATCTTAACAGGTGATCAAGAAAAAGGAGAGAAACTCAAATTTTCTCCAGAATTCTCATCAAAACAAAAGATGACTCCATAGCACAGACTGGAAATCAACATAGCTGTGCAGGGTAGAGCTCAATAAGTATGTGGGAAAGGATCTTTCAGCTAATTATAACTGACTAAGTCTCCGGTCCTGAGGAGATACACCCTGGTATGCTGAAGAGACTTGTTGGAGAACTGTTGAGACCTTTGTCAATTATCTTTGAGGAGTCCTGGAGAATCTGGAAGGTGCTACAAAATACAGCAAATGTGTCTCCTTTTATTTTCTGACAAGTCTTTAAAAAGAGAGAGAAAGAGAAGTGAGTAAAAACAATTTAAATATCCATTATCTTATTATCTCATACTAATATTCTCCCATATGCTTACACTGTAAACGTATACAAAAAAGCAATGACATAAACAGAGGAGGCAGCAGGACAATTTCAGGAGACCTGGTCATCGAGGGGATCAGAAGCAGTCTTTCATTGCATTCCTATGCTACAAAAGTTACAGCAACACTATTGTCAACCAGGGCAATTATGTTAACATTGACATGATGTGATCTTAACATATGTACTGTTGTTTGGGACAGAGGTGGGTTTCAGCAGGTTCTGACCAGTTCTGGAGAACCGATAGCGGAAATTTTGAGTAGTTCGGAGAACCGGTAAATACCACCTCTGACTGGCCCCACCTTCATCTATTCTCTGCCTCCCGAGTCCCAGCTGATTGGGAAGAAATGGGGATTTTGCACCCCTGGGGTGGGGTGGGAATGGAGATTTTACAGTATCCTTCCCCTGCCATGCCCACCAAGCCACGCCCACCAAGCCACACCAAGCCCACCAAGCCACGCCCACAGAACCGGTAGTAAATAAAATTGAATCCCACCACTGGTTTGGGACCCTTTTCCTATATGCACAAGGAAGCTAGATAGCAAGAGAAGGAGTCACAACTGCAAAGTTAAGTAGATCACCCCATCACTGTGCACAATTTAAACATTCATGTTTTTACTGAGACTTATCCAAAGTTGTTTTGTTACAACTGAGCAAGGCTACATAACCTGAAACCTCAGGGTTTTAGGCGCAGCTCTGAATATCTCAAGAGTTATCAAACTCTAATTTTTAATATACGAGTACAAAACAATACTATTAGCAGCACTGTTTAATTTAATTAAATATAAACGAAATTAAATCACTGCCTGTTTGGAGTAGCACATCACTCAAAGGCCAAGTATGGCCTCTGGCACAGAAAAGATCTGCATCCTAGCTTTGACGCAAGAAAATGCTTCCTTACGGCACACGCATGGAGGAATAACATTCCAACTATCTCTGCAGTTGAATAAATAGAAAAGGGATAAGGGGGGAGAAGAAAGGAGGAATTGCCTTTCACCACCATCTGAGAAAAAAGCCACTGTCCATTAGTGAAGTCTGTGCCTGCTAGATTTAATAGTAAAGCACTGCATATTTATATATTAGAGTACATATTAGAGTAATTATTTCAGAGCAAGTTCCTAGAATAAGCTGAATCCATTGTCCAAGATCTTCAATCTATGCTAACGTAGTGCAAAAGCAATTAGCTCATACATAGCTTATAATTCATTTATATTACAGACCTTAGAAAAATATAAAATAAATTAAAATATATGTATTTCGAAGCACATGCAAAAGTAAATATTAATTATAATTAATGATAATTGTTATATATTATATATTATATATTATATAAACTATGAAAATATGCAGTAGAAAGAAAGACAATATGATTAGAGGTCAATGTCTTTGATTATAGGATTACCGTATTTTTCGGAGTATAAGACGCACCGGAGTATAAGACGCACCTTAGTTTTGGGGGAGGAAAATAGGGGAAAACAATCTGCCTACCAGGTATTCATCTGGCTAGCATCCTTAGTCTGGTCAGCTTCAGCACATTATTTTATCTCCTAGTTAGGACTTAAAAAAAACCTTCTTCTGAGAGAGTAACAATGAAAGAGCCTGCAAGCCAGTAAGAGCTGGGAAGATCGTTAGCACCTGGTTAGGGCTAGAAAACAACTTCTTTGGAGCAAGTAGAGCAATGAAAAAAAACCCTGCAAAGACTTAGGGCTGGAAAAACATTCTTCAGAGAGAGTAACAATGAAAGAGCCTGCAAGCTGGTAAGAGCTGGGAAGATCGTTAGCAACTGGTTAGGGCTGGGAAAAAAGCTACATTCGAAGTATAAGATGCACCCAAATTTTCAGCCACTTTTAGGGAGGAAAAAGGTGCATCTTATACTCCAAAAAATACGGTATTTGTTTTTCAGAAATATTCAGTCATAATATCTCCTCTCTCCTCTCTCTTTCCCTCTTCTATTGGAATCTTAAATGAGATTCGTTTGTTGCAACCAGATTGGGAGGCTAATGTGGACCTCCATCCCACCCTAGTGTGACAAAGAAGGACACTTGATTTTTAAGGTATCTATGTGGCTTCTCCAGCATCTTGTAATGCATGATGGCAAAAGGCTGAAAGAGAAATGTTACCTCAGCTTGCCAGCTTTAATTATGGGACTCCAATGTTTTGAAAAAAGACATCTTTCTTCAGGAGGCTACTTGAAACAAACATAAATTTGCAACTCTAAATAACATGTCTATAACTATAGAGACACAAAGAGGAAGAAAGTTTTTTTTAAATGTCAAGCAGTACTTCAAACAATTTGTTCAGGATCTGAAAGGGCTGCAATAAAAGACTGGAAATGTATTTCTTCAAATGATTATCAACACTTAAAATCAGAAAATTTCAGCTTCTGCCTTCTGCTGCTCCTCTAAGTTAGGTTGCAACAGCAGCAATATGTCAGTTGTAAGACTCTTATATCTTATTCTCCAGACTGAAATCATGTGGTGTTAAACGATCTAGTTTATGAATGTATTAGTGTTCTCATTAACTGTAACATTGCTGAATCAGATCAGAGAGACATAGACAAAATTAGAGCAAGAGTTTCCATGTTTGTTGAGGTTTTTTTTTAAAGAAATTGGCATTCCTGTCTGTTTGTACAAGGATTGTTTTTGAGGAAATTGTATCTTTGAAATGAAAATTATTTTAATGAAATTTCCTATACTTTTTTTCTGTATCTCTATTGACTAGTGCTGGCAAACCTATGACACTTATATTTAAGGTGACACACTATGACATTTTAGGAGAAATGCCAGCATACACCAACACTCAATTCTGGAAATCATACTCCATTCCTGTGCAACTTTTGGAGGCTGTGGAGGTTATAGGAGAATGGGGTGTGCTCTTCCATGGCCTCTGGACCTCTGAAAATGAGTTTATTTTACTTGTATTTCATTTTGTAATTATTTGATGTTTCAAATAATTGAAACATCAAACATAACACAGGGGTGCCAAAGTTGACTTCATTGAGGGCCACATCAGGGTTGTATTTGACCTTGGGCAGATGGGTGGGTGTGGCCAGGGTGGGTGTGGCCAGCTCGATGTCACTCATGTTGGGGGCACCTTTGGTGGCCCAAGCGCTCTGCCAGCAAAAATGGGTTCCTGAGCTCTGTATTCGGCTGCCACAGCCTTCTGCAACCCTATGTTTTCACTGGCAGAGGGTTGCAGGAGGCTGTGGCAGCCAAAAACAGAGCTCGGGAGCCCATTATATCTGGCACCATGGGCCGATCGTTCGCTCTTTCCAGGGTGCCCCACGGGCCAGATTTAAGTATCCCGTGGGCCGGATCCGGCCCCCGGACCTTGAGTTTGACACCCCTGATATACCACAATTATAGCAATACATTTTTAAAAATAAATGAACATGTAAATAATTGTTTCAAGGACAGTGGCACCTCAGCAGAGTCAAAATGTCAAAATTCAGACGTTTTTTAATTTTTTTGACTCACCGAGCCCAGAGGTTTCACCATTACTGATACAGAGAATGTTAAAAATATGAATACAAAATGATGAGTTCTACAAGTAGGGGTTGAGTAGTGATGAGTGGCTATTAGAGATTATTAATAATAGCTTCTCTTCCATAACACAACATTCAGGGATGGGCTGCTGGGGATTTGCAGGGGTTCGGGAGAACCTCTATGCAGTTCGGAGAAGCCCCAAATCCCACCCACCCTGCCCCTCCCCTCCCCGGAGTCCCCACGTGGCCCGTTTTGGATGCAGGTAAGTGCAGAGTGCACACAGAGGTTCGGGAAGGGCGAAAAATGGGCATACCGGAAGTTCAGGACGGCTGGAAATGGGCCCGTTTCCAGTCTCCAGAAAGCTTCTGGAGCCTGGGGAGGCCGTTTTCAACAGTACATAGTTTACAAACGAACTGTAATTACATATAGCAAAAGCACTTAGACTTATATACCGCTTCATAGTGCTTTACAGCCCTCTCTAA
Source organism: Diadophis punctatus similis (assembly GCA_023053685.1). NCBI lineage: Eukaryota > Metazoa > Chordata > Lepidosauria > Squamata > Dipsadidae > Diadophis > Diadophis punctatus. The sequence goes on from JALIGW010000003.1 coordinate 168,196,737, forward strand.
GCAGTTTACAGAGTTCAGCATATTTCCCCCAACAATCTGGGTCCTCATTTTACCGACCTCAGAAGGATGGAAGACTGAGTCAACCTTGAGCCGGTGAGATTTGAACTGCTGAACTACAGCTAGCAGTCAGCTGAAGTAGCCTGCAGTGCTGCACTCTAACCACTGCACCACCTCGGCTCTATATGATTTTTCTTCATTTAACTATTATGCAGCCATATGCTAAATAAATAACTATAATGCATTTGATAATTGACAATGGAATGTGCAAATCATTCCAATGAACAGCATTTTTTTAGTTTAAATTAAAACATGATTACTTTATTATTAAAAAACAATAACAATGGCCTGAAGATATTTTGAACTACCACCTCCTTATAGGCCTGTGGTAGCTATCTTTCAAGAAATTTGTACATAAATGTACACTTCTAGTGATGACCAATTAAATGAGGGAGTTAACAAGTGATGTTCATGCACTATCAAGCATGCCATGACTTTGGTACAGCACAATATGAACCTTCTCTTCATTGGGAGGCAGATGGCTATTAGGTTCATTCAGTGAAAAGTCTTAGTGTCCATGGTAGACATTAAATGGTTTCATTTTATTATTGTTCAGCTGTTTTATTGTTTTTGCTTGGGGCATGCCACTCCATCATTTCCTGACTATAAATAAACAGTTTATCAAATGTCATAAAAGTAACAAACTGCTCTTTTCTAGTTCTAGAACCAGTGTGAACTTTCCAGGTGTATAATGAACACAGGAGCATTAATAGTTTCCTTTCCCATCCTAGCATTTTTTTGAAAGACAAATATAGATTATTAGGTTCACTATTCTTTGTCTTTACAATAGTTCTTTTAGATCAAATGGCAATAACCGTTGTCATTTGTGCATAACAATTCTGGTGTCTTATGACTTCCTGTGACAATAAACAGAGATGGACTCCCCCTCTTCCCAGGTGTAAAACATGGTACATTTCATACTCCAGAAAAAAAAGGTTATGAGGTGATCTACAGGACAGATAGTGAAAATTTTCATAGTAACTTCCTATTCAACAAAAACCTCTAAACATACATTTCTTATTGAACAAATATTAATTCGTTCACATAAAGGAATTTTCCCCAAGCTCTTTTGATTGCAATTTAGTATAAATGCTTCAGCAACTTTCATCATCATCATCATCATCATCATCATCATCATCATCATCATCATCATCATCATCATCATCATCATCATCATTATCTAACTGTAAATAGCATTATAATAATCTCTTACGTTTGAATAATTAATATTTTTAATAACAAAATATTTTTATTATTTCTTATGCTACAAATAATAAGACATTCTTGTGCTTTTTAAAGATGTTGAAATAATAAAAAAGAAAACTACTTTTAATAGTTTAAAGACATATTTTTGCCCTTTCATTTTTGCACTTGACCTTCTTGCATCTGTACTATAATGTGAGACAGTGGATATTTTTAAGCCACAGCATGCTGCACTGTGAAAAAAAAACCCTTTAATTGTTTTTCTAATCTATGAATTAAAAATGGAATACCACTGTTACTTAAAATTAACCTTACTGTTCAATGAATACAAATACAGATTTGGTGGTGGTGCTTTTATTATGAATTCAAAAAGAAAAAAGAAAGAGAGAGAGAGAGAGAGAAAGAAAGAAAGAAAGAAAGAAAGAAAGAAAGAAAGAAAGAAAGAAAGAAAGAAAGAAAGAAAGAAAGAGAGAGAGAAAGAAAGAGAGAAAGAAAGAAAGAAAGAAATTGCATTCTTGGAACAATATATTTTTCTGCTTGAAAACTTCAAAACAATTTGATTTCTCTATTAAAAAGTTAAATGTCAACTCCATATAAATATAATGTTTGTCTCAAGGATGTAGATTCTATCCATTTTATGACTTTCCTTATTTGCTCACTTCTTTTTCAGATCTCTTATATTCCCAGTGTTTGCTGATGGCCACTTCTTTATTCTTTTAACTTTTTTCATGGCACAATCAGGTCACTGTGTTGGCGTTAAACCAACACATCTATTCCTAATAAGCAATGTGACTAATATTGCTTAAGGTGTCAGGGGTGTCAAACTGGCGGCCCACGGACTGGATGCATCACCTGTGGGCCACACCCATCCCAGCTCCGCGAAAGGACACCCATGCTCTATGGTATCCTAACTGTGATTGCAACAAAATCTGTTTCTCACTCTCTTCTTCTATCATTTCCCATATGAATTGTTTTGTGTACAAAAGATGGTTAAATTGTTTTAAAATACAAAAGAATAATTTTAATTAAAAATAGTTAAAATTTTAAATTATGTAAAGTTCCTTCAAATGAATTTATATCTATCCCTAATTTTGAGAAATATCCAAGAAATCTAACATTTTTTTAATTCTAGCATCTTCCAATCTTTCATTTATTTTCTTTAAAAAAAACTTCCCCCATCATTTTTGTATTTTATATATTTTTATTTTTTGAGGAATTACACACTTGACTCATCAAACCCATTCTTCATATTTTCCTATTTTGCTTCTACTGAGTCCTTGCATACATTTAAAAGGATGCTGCAATAATTTTTTTTGAGTAGTAATAATAAATGAAAGTTGACATGAATCAGAAAGTCTAGAATAATCAAGATCTAGAACCGTGATGGCGAACCTATGGCACGCGTGCCACAGGTGGCACACAGAGCCCTCTCTGCGGGCATGCGAGCTGTTGACCAGCTCAGCTTCACTGCCTCCCACCGGCCAGCTGATTTTTGGGTATCTGCAGTGCATGCACGGAGGGCGGGGACACGCATGTGCATGTGGGGGGTCATGCACACATGCATGGGGGTGGGGGGAGCATGGGGGGTGCAGTGCCCTCCCACGCTGCCCATTTTTGGTCCCAGGAAGCTGCAGGGAGGCCTGCTAGGCCCAAAATGGGATGAGGGATTGCGGCGCCCCCCACGCGGCCCATTTTTGGTCCCAGGAGGCTGCAGGGAGGCCTGCTAGGCCCAAAATGGGGCAGGGGGTTGCATGCACATGCGCAGGGGGCAGGGGAGCATGGGTTGAATGCGCATGCATGGGGAGGCAGGGGGAGCACGGGGGAGCACATGCATGCATAGCAGGGTGGGGGAGCATGGATGGTCGCGCGCACATGCACAAAGGGGTGGGGCATGCGGGGGTGTCATTATGGGTACCTGCATGTGCACGCGCACACTGTCATGCATGAGCGTAGGGAACCCGACAAGAAAAGGGTTAGCTATCACTGATCTAGAATAACTAAGATAAAGTCAGTAGCATAATGGTTCAAAATTGTGGACTGCCATATTGCTCTTACCATGCTGCTTAATTCATGCACATTCATGAACATTTCCAACCTGGGTTATTAGGAAAATAATATGGAATATTCCCATGATCACTATTTTGAGATCCTTGGAAAATGAACTATGAAATATAAGAAACCACAAACATTAAAAAAAAAAACCTCAAGCTTCGTCGTTAAAATCTGGCTTGCTAAAATTTGGCCACTTTCTTCCAATGAGAAGAATAATTAAAATTTAAAATGATATGATGTTATCTAGATAGGTTATCTAGATAGATACAGTCATTCAAGAAGCCGCTGGACTCTACTTAAAAAACCATACACAGGCACAACACATTGTTTACTTTATAAGTCATTTAAATATAGGAAATTCTTGATCCACTGATATATAGCTTTTTTGTCTTATGTATATATATATATATATATATATATATATATATATATATATATATATATATATATATATATATATATATATATATATATATATATATGTATGTATGTATGTATGTATATATATATATATATATATATATATGTATATATATATATATATGTATATATATATATATATGTATATATGTATATATATATATATATATATATGTATATATATATATATATGTATATATATATATGTATATATGTATATGTGTATATATATATATATATATATATATATATATATATATATATATATATATATATATATATATATATATATATATATATATATATATATATATATATATATATATATATATATATATATATATATATATATATATATATATATATATATATATATATATATATATATATATATATATATATATATATATATATATATATATATATATATATGTAGGTCTTTGGGTATTCGGGTTTTCTCCCGCGTGAAATTGCAAGTGTCTTTGCAACGTTTCGACGAAGTCTCATTCGTCATCATCAGGCTGGAGTCTTCAGCTTGCTGCTTCTAGGAGCAATGTAAGATTGCAGCTGTTTCTTCCTTTTAACTGCCACTGGGGGTTTGAACTGATAGGGTGGGAGCTTGGCTGTGTTCTGATTGGGTGGAGGTGTGTTCTGATTTGTTGGGGGCTTGGCTGTGCTCTGATTGGATGGGGGGTTGGCTGTGCTATGATTGGCTGGAGTGTCAGTTTGCTTCATGTATGGAATGGAGGGGTTTAGAGTGGCTAAAGATGCAGCTATGGTCTGGCTTCTGGTTTGTGGCCGTGCCTCATTGGTGTGGGTTTGGGTTTGCTTTTTGCATGGGTGTGTGGTGGTGACATCCTGTGTGGTTTTCGTGAGTGTGGGTCTAGTGTCATTCTTAGTGTTAGGGACTCGTTTGTCAACAAGTGCGGGTTTCCAAATGGCTGGTAGGCGGGAGGTGTCATCTCGTTTATTCATGCTGTGTGGGCGTTTCTCTATCTCAATGGCTTCTCTGATTATTCTATTGTTAAAATGTTCAGTTTTGGCGATAGTTCTGGTCTTTTTAAAGTTAATTTCATGTCCTGTGGCTTTAAGATGTTGGACCAAGGAAGAAGTTGGTTCCTCTTTTTTGACTGAGTTCTTGTGTTCTTCAATGCGTGCACTTATTCTTCTGTTGGTTTGTCCAATGTATGTGGTGGGGCAGGCGGTGCATGGGATTTCATATACTCCTTGATTTTCTAACTCAATTTTGTCTTTGGGGTTTCTTAGGATGGTGGATATTTTTCGGTTTGTGCAGAATGCTGTCTTGATGTTGTGTTTGTGGAGGATCTTGCTGATTCTGTCTGTGGTTCCTTTTATGTATGGTAGGAGGGCTTTGCCGTTTTCTTGTTCTCTGTCTTGGATTTTAGTGGGCGTTTCTTTTTGGATTAGGTTGGTGATCTTATTTCTTTGGAATCCATTGGATACTAGTACGTTAGTGAGAGTATTTAGTTCGGTTTTTAGGTGTTGTTCGTCAGCTAGGCGTTTTGTTCTGGAGATGAGTGTCTTGGCTACGGAGTTGATCTGTGCTGGGTGGTGGTGTGAGAGTGCGTGCAGATAGCGGTTAGTGTGGGTTTTCCTTTCCTGGATGTCTTAGTCTACAAGAAATCCAATGGCTCCCTAGGACACACCATCTACCAGAAGAAAACCCACACTAACCGCTATCTGCACGCACTCTCACACCACCACCCAGCACAGATCAACTCCGTAGCCAAGACACTCATCTCCAGAACAAAACGCCTAGCTGACGAACAACACCTAAAAACCGAACTAAATACTCTCACTAACGTACTAGTATCCAATGGATTCCAAAGAAATAAGATCACCAACCTAATCCAAAAAGAAACGCCCACTAAAATCCAAGACAGAGAACAAGAAAACGGCAAAGCCCTCCTACCATACATAAAAGGAACCACAGACAGAATCAGCAAGATCCTCCACAAACACAACATCAAGACAGCATTCTGCACAAACCGAAAAATATCCACCATCCTAAGAAACCCCAAAGACAAAATTGAGTTAGAAAATCAAGGAGTATATGAAATCCCATGCACCGCCTGCCCCACCACATACATTGGACAAACCAACAGAAGAATAAGTGCACGCATTGAAGAACACAAGAACTCAGTCAAAAAAGAGGAACCAACTTCTTCCTTGGTCCAACATCTTAAAGCCACAGGACATGAAATTAACTTTAAAAAGACCAGAACTATCGCCAAAACTGAACATTTTAACAATAGAATAATCAGAGAAGCCATTGAGATAGAGAAACGCCCACACAGCATGAATAAACGAGATGACACCTCCCGCCTACCAGCCATTTGGAAACCCGCACTTGTTGACAAACGAGTCCCTAACACTAAGAATGACACTAGACCCACACTCACGAAAACCACACAGGATGTCACCACCACACACCCATGCAAAAAGCAAACCCAAACCCACACCAATGAGGCACGGCCACAAACCAGAAGCCAGACCATAGCTGCATCTTTAGCCACTCTAAACCCCTCCATTCCATACATGAAGCAAACTGACACTCCAGCCAATCATAGCACAGCCAACCCCCCATCCAATCAGAGCACAGCCAAGCCCCCAACAAATCAGAACACACCTCCACCCAATCAGAACACAGCCAAGCTCCCACCCTATCAGTTCAAACCCCCAGTGGCAGTTAAAAGGAAGAAACAGCTGCAATCTTACATTGCTCCTAGAAGCAGCAAGCTGAAGACTCCAGCCTGATGATGACGAATGAGACTTCGTCGAAACGTTGCAAAGACACTTGCAATTTCACGCGGGAGAAAACCCGAATACCCAAAGACCTACATACAAACACCCGTGAAAACCTCAGAAAACAAATATATATATATATATATATATATATATATATATATATATATATATATATATATATATATATATATATATATATATATATATATATATATATATATATATATATATATATATATATATATATATATATATATATATATGCAAATATATAAATATAAGAAATGGATAGGATTCCACTTAGGATCACTTTATACTTTCCTTAACAATGCATGTCAAGCCCATTTAAGAGGTGATTACCTTAACCTTTGGAAAGGAATCTTTAGCTGGTAACCCATCTAGTAGTGAGACAGATACTCATCCGTGGGGTCCTTGGTGCTTTCTGGACTTAGTTGCTTTCTTGCAGACATTTCATTATCAAACTATAGGTATCTGGGGTTTGTAGACTATTATTTTTAGAATTCCATATTTCTTTTCTAGCCCATCTGTTTTTAGCTTCTATATTATCGATATGTTGTACTGTAAAACTTGTAGAAGAAGCCTTCTTTAAATATCCTTCATTATGGATAATTTGAAGTGGTAACATATCTTCCAGCTCCTACTATACTTCAGCCTCTGGTGAATATACAGTGGCCATGAAGGGGGAAGATGATGCAGTTTTATATAATTGTTATATCGATGTATAATTATTTTAATAGCAATATCATGCATCTCATCACCAAAGACAAGACTGCAAGCAATTGTCTTGTCTACTTACCGGGTCAGCTGTTCAGTTGCTAGGTTGATAGGAAATTCAACAACTGTGCTCTGCATTCTCATTGTTCTTTGACAGAATTTGGACTGGAAATATTTTCCAGGAGGGATGTCTTTCTTGCTGTCTTGATGTCTTTGGGTTGTTCTTTCTTTCTTTTTCTTTTGAAAGTTCTTTATACAACCTCTATGGACCTTTTTCTGTCTCTTTCTTTCAACTTCTTTCATGTTCTATTTTGTTTTGCTCTGTTTGCTTTCCTACAGCCCAGATGATCATTCTAACGATAGCAGGAAACTATCTTGAGCAATGTGGTTGAGAGGAATGCAGAAATGGTCAGGTTCAAGATCATTGCCATTAGCAGTTAGAAATCAATTAGCTGAGCCAGAAGCTTCCTTCCTTCCTTCCTTCCTTCCTTCCTTCCTTCCTTCCTTCCTTCCTTCCTTCCTTCCTTCCTTCCTTCCTTCCTTCCTTCCTTCCTTCCTTCCTTCCTTCCTTCCCTGCCTCCCTGCCTCCCTGCCATCCATCCTATGGCTTATAACTAAAAAACCAACATACAACCAACCTGAACAAAAAACAAAAAACAAAACATAAACCCCCAATCCTAGCAAAGCAAAGCAAAGCAAAGCAAAGCAAAGCAAAGCAAAGCAAAGCAAAGCAAAGCAAAGCAAAGCAAAGCAAAGCAAAGCAAAGCAAAGCAAAGCAAAGCCAAACAAAAAGAAGATACACATAAATCTGTTTCAAGGCCTGTGAGAACAATTAGGTCTTCAATAATTTCCTAAATGATATAAATGTGGTACCCATATGAATCTCTGATGGTAGATCATTCCAGAAAGCAGAAATCGCAACAGTAGGTGCACTGCCTGAATCTTTAATTGAGAGGACCCAGAACATACTCACTATGATAGGACCAAACCAGATAGGCAGAAACAACTGGAGATAAGTATTCCCTCAGTCATAGTCAGGTTGCGTGCCACAAAAGTCTTTAAAGGTAGTACCTTGAATTGCCCCTCAAGCCCTATAAATAAATGCAAGTGTATCTATCTATAAAGCTTGATTCCTGGCTAGGCTTCAATGTGGTCCTCTGGGCTGAAAAAGTTGCCTACTCCTATTTTAGAGTAAGAAAGAAAACTCACTTATATGATGGAACTGCAGGTGAGCTTCTAAAGAAAGTATAAAGAATTGTATACTTTATACAATTCTTTATACACTCAATCAGTAATCTGTGTATAAAATCACAGATTACTGATTGAGTGTCAAGTTTTTTTTACCAAAGGGATTCCCCCCCCCTCTATCATCTGTTTTCCTGCCACTTACAGTTACCAGGGCCTGCAGTGGTGTATTTTCCACAGCTGGTTCATGCTTAGATGCCAAGTTCCACAGCAAGGTTCATGCTTAGATGCAAAGACTCTAGTAAATCAGATTCCTCTTTGAAAGATTTTTTTTCTGAGTCTGGTCCTATTTTATGGGATGCAAACTCCTCTATTTGCTTAGCTCCTTAAAACATTGCCAATGAGCAATTTATTTCTTCTTTCTTAATATGCATTGTTGCTCTCTTGTTAAATTGCATCTGTAGTCCCAATCAAGGTCATGACATTTTCTCCCAAACAGTACAATATTGATCCTTGGCTCAATATTTTTTTTAACTGAACCAGCCCAGAACTCATTAAATATCAATAGAATGAAAAGTGGAAAATAGCAAGCAAAAGCTCTTTACAAGTCTCTCACCAGCTTTAAAGAGTGAGTAGTAGTACCATTCAAATACTAACCAAGGTGGGCTGCAAATAAATTACTAAGCTTTATTTAAAGGATGAATGAACATTTTTCACATAAGAGCAACATATGTCATCTCATGCAGCAAAACAGTGAAAAGACAGATGGAGACTATTGTTGCCTTCTCCCTACAAAGAATATGTCCTGTGACCGCTGGAGTCATGGTAGCCATGAGTTCTAGCATATTCCTGGCACTACTTGATCATCAATCTGCAGTTGTTGAAAAGGATTTGAATTTAAATGTTCTAAAATTCTAAATGTATTGACTGATTGATTTTATAGCAACAGCCACTTATATACTGCTTCAAAGTTCTTTATAGCACTCTCTTAAGTAGTTTACAGAATCAGGATATTCCCCCAACAATCTGGGTCCTCATTTTACCTACTTCAGAAGGATGGAAGGGTGAGTCAACCTTGAGCCGGTCAGGATCAAACTCCAGGCTGTGAGCAGAATTAGACTGCAATACTACATTCTAACCACTGCACCACAATGACAATTACATACCACCAATTTTGGCAAAGTTCAAGGAAGGCAGTGGACATAGTAACCTGTAGTCTACTTTTTCCCATCACAGGAATCCAGTCAGATAAATTAGGCTGGGAATTATTGTTTTGATTTCCTAGATAACATCACATCCTGTCCAGAAAGTTGGAAGACTGGGTTACAGCCCTCAGACCATTCATATATTTGACTACTCCTGTTATGCATTAACATTATATGCATAAAGATAAATAGGCATATATTTATCCTCAGCAAATTCTGAAAAGAAAACCCATGAAAATTAGGACCCCCAAAATAAATATGTTGGTCACATTATTTTTAATATTCTATATAGCTATTTTAACCCAATTGCCTATTTCTAATTCAACATAGTTCCTATAATTTGATACACATTTACATTAGGCTGTTAGCCTAATAAATGTGAGTAAAGTATGACATTCTGGATGCATATCAAGTATAATTATCAGGTAGTATCAGGTGATGGAAAAGATTATAATGCTCTAATTAGATGGTGATTTGGGATTAAATAAACAATCTGAACTTCTATAAAGAAGTTTTCTGTTTGCATTCTTGTTATACTCTGCAATTGGAGAAAAACAGAATTAAGTTCTTTATAGTCTTTAGTTGCTAGAGTTACTTTCAATTAAAAAAGATTTGAGTGCATTTATTTGAATAGAACAAAACATATAGGCCTGCTGTCAAAATTTTTGTACTTTTATTGTGTTATTTATGAATGGGAATATCTCAGATAAGGACTTTATTTTATCATACAAAATATATTAGCAGCAATGGTAAGTTTATTGACAACTAGCAATTTACAATAATAATGAAGACAAAGAAACTAGGATCAAAGGCAAAGTATTAAGGAATACTTCTATTTTCATTCTAGCACCACCTTACAATGTTTCACTAGTGGATAGTGATGAAACATTTTAAGACCATTGTTTATCACATTTCATATTACAATACCTCCAGAAGATTTGAAAATATATATTTCAATCTTTGGTCCACATGCACATATAAATAGAAAACTTTTTGTTTCAATGGAACCTCCACCACAAGATGTCCAGCATCAACATAATGGAATGCGTAATGGATCATAGGCAGGGGCGGGTTCCTAATTTTTTTACTACCACACTGTGGGCGAGGCTTATTTTGTGGGTGTGGCTTACCAGCCATGTAACCGAGTGGGCGTGGGCCTTGGGAGCTTGGCAGCAGCCGGAGAAGTGGGGGGGGCATTGCCCACCCGCAACGCAGCCCTCCACAGTGGGAGCAGCAAGACCGCGGCAGCGGTTCTTCTAGGAGGCTCCGTCTGGCCTGAATGCTTCTCCCCATTCGATGATCCTAGGCTCCTGCCACCCGTTCCCTCTCCCCTCAGCAGCTCGAGAAGCCTCGAATGTGCAAAAATGCCTGGGATCATCACCGCGCGTTCGTGGCTTCTCGGACTGCTGAAGGGAGGGGAATGGAGATAGCTCCTGCCGCCCGTGTTTTCAGCGTCTCACGCGCTCCCTCAGCCATCCTCCCTTGCTTGGACTCACTGTGGGGTAGGAAGGCAGCACATGTGCAGTGGTAGAAGCTCGGCTTCTGGGCATGTGCAGAAGAATTTTTTTTAAATGTAAAAAAAAATTTTTTTAAAAAAAATGGCAGTGCCCAGGCACCGGCAACTGACCGCACTGGTACTGTGATGTCACCAGCGGGCTGCTACCGGTGCTATAGAGTGGACCGCACTGGTAGGAACCCACCACTGATCATAGGAACAAGAGCAGACAGTAAGAAGGGAAACAAGGCCATTAAAGAAGAGACTATGGAGTCCAGGGGAGTGGGTGGAAGGGCAAAAAAGAGAGTCAGAATAACTCCACTTAATTAATATATTAGGTATAACTTGAGCATAATTATTTTGGTAATGTTCCATATTCTATTACTTTAGCCTACTAGCAATAAAGATTCCCCAGAAATCCAAGAAGCTCTTGTTTCCTGAGTGCCAGCCTTGCAGAAGTACTGCTTAGCAATCCCCAGGAATGATAAAAAATATATATATTCCTTTGTAGGGACCAACCTCATGTCCCTCAATTGAAGAATCTGGGGGTCTCTTTAGAAGAAACTAATCATAATGGGAGACTTATTATAATTGTAATTGTTCTGTTGCTATTTCCAGTTTTATATAACTTTCTTGGTCCAAGATATCTCATAGCAGTCTATTAATAAACTATAATTAAAATACAAAACATAATCTTATACATTTACCACAAATTAAAAACTTAAAAGCAGAGTGGGAAAACAATAACAATTCACATGTTTTATTCACTCTGGGAAAAATGTTATTAAAGCATTCTAATCATATTATCTTCTAATCATGAGAATGATGGCAATTTTGTTCTAACACATGGAAAACATCAAGGTACAAAAAGCTGATATCTACAGATTCTGAAGATCTTAGCAATTTAAATCCAGTGGCTTAATTGTTATGTTATGCATAATAACCATTTCGAGTAAAGCTCTAAAAATTAGTCAAAGACAGAAGGAGGACACATAATGTACTATGTGAATTGTAAGAAAGACATCCAAATGTCCTATTTTACTATTGCCTTTTCAATAAAAATCATGCAGGAAACTAATAAAAAGACGTTTTCTTGCCAAAAATGAATTGTATGAGAAGACAGATCAAGGAGAACTATCCACTGCTTTACTAAGATATAAAAACTTTGCTACCTTGAGGACAGAAATCTGAATGTTGTTCATCCAAAGCACTGGTTCATTTTCCTAACTATGTCGTGCTTGTGAATCTTGAGGTTAATTTATTAGATTATTCTAATATTCATCAAAGACTTTTGGATGTACCAGTTCTTCACAGTTTAATACATTCATTTGTAGAGAGCAGGTAGGAGAAATGAAAACTAATTAAATGATTTATTAAAAGTCTTTACTTTTTTCTCTCTCTATTTTTTTTCCCTGTCAGTCTCAATTTCTCTCAACTTTTTTTCTGGATGAGGTCAGTAAAGAAGCCTGAAATCAGTGTTTAGTTGCCAATATTTCATCTTTAATTCTAGACAGAATGGCACTTCCCTGGACTGACCTGTTGTGTAATTTTAAGGTCCTCCTGGACTAATAGCTTTGCTTAAGGAACAGGTAGCAGCTATGACTAGGAAGGCACAGATTCATCTAGTGCACAGTTTGCCTCTTTCCTGGACTTAGAGGCCTTCTCGTGATCACTCATGCCTTGATCAGCTCCCAGTGATACCTTGGTTCTCAACTGCTTTGATACTCACCAAATTTGGTACTTAATGCATTTTAGTGCAATTGTTTTTGTCCCATTACTCATCGTTTGTTTGATACTCAATGCACAAGCTAGAACTTACTGATCTCAGCTGCCTTGCGATTCACTTCATTATTCCTTATGGGTAAGATTTGTTTGGTACTCATCATTTTTGGTACTCATTTCATCTCCTGGAACCAATTAACGATGAATACCAAAGGAGCACTATAATTAGATTGATTGGTTGCTTCCTTACACCAAGCCAATTGCACGACTTATTTACCATTAGAGTATTTCATTGTTAAGCATGATGTTTTGATAGAGTCAGAATGAGTAGCCAGCTTTGACATTTGATGCACAGGGTAAGGTAGTATCTAGGAGTAATTTTCTATAAATTGGATTGAAAAATTGTTTTCACTTATTTCAGTCATTTTTCATGGATCATTAACTGCTGAATAGATCAGTCTAGTACACTTTATGTCAGTTTTATCATGGATGATGGTATAAGAGGATCTACTCATACAAACTGCTGACATTCAGTTGTTAGTTATAAAATGAAAGCAACGCATATAATTATACTAATAGATAACATAACTGTATAATCTGTTTTAAAACAGATGCTGTTATATTTTCAAATCTTAAATGACTAGACTACCTTCTTTGAATTGATTCCACATTCAGAAATATAACTGGGGAAGTCAGGATACCCCAAATTTGTATTATTGACTTAGATAAAGAAATAAAGGAAATATTATAAAAGTGGAAGGAATACAAATTGGATAAGAAGAATAGTACATACCCCCCTCCCTGTGCGCAAATTAAAAATTATACTGAAAATCTACAAGAGATAGGGTATGGATTCTTGATTTGATGGCAATATACATGACAAGGGTCCTAGAATAGATAACAAGACTAAAGATGTCTGGACAATGTAAGGTGGCTTTCAAAAACAAACTTTTAGAGTAAAAATAGAATTATAGTTATCATAGATGGAAACTATTTGACTCTATGCTGCATAAATCAAATAGCACACGAGTATAGGTCTGGGCAGCATCCTTTAAGAAAGATTCTTAAACAATTGAAAAAGATGCAGAATAGAGTAAGGAAGGTAGTCAAGAGATAGGAAAATAAACTGTTCAGAAGATGGAGAAACAAGCTTTGCTAGGAAAGACTAAGGGAAATGACAGAAAACAACTGGGAAAGTGTTAATATTCTTAAGTAATTGAAGTTATATAAGATAATGAATTATCATGACCTGTTTTCTATAATTTTAGACTGTAGGACATAAAGTAATGTCACTGTTATGGAAAGGCAGATTCCAGTTAAATGTCAAAGAAAATTTCTTAATCAGAATACATTGGATGTGGAAACTACTGTCGGTACCTCTGGCAGTGACTGGACTACCTATGAAATTCACTGGAATGTGTATCAAATCTAGATACACATTGGCTAGATATTGGATAGAACAGTGAGTTGAACTTGATTACCGAGAAAGGACATTGTAAAACTCTACTCTAAAGTTAATTTGTCCTTAGAGACTTAAAAATGTAAAAGCAAAAATCACCAAAGTTTAATCCTATTTTGAATTCTACTTGGATGTTACCTATCAGCTTACTGTAGCCATGAAAAGGTTCTGAGCTTTTTATATCAATTTTATGGCAGGTGAATCTGAAGTGCTGTCAAGCTCATTCTGAATCTTGTCTGCTCTTCTATGTGCAAATGTTTCCTTTTTAAAAAATCTGCTGCTGATTTATGTATAAATCAACCAAAAGTCAGATTCTTAGCTCAATGGAATCATTCTTCAGAGATAGTCTGCAAGCAATATTGATTGTTTGCGGGTTATGAAGCCTTCATTGTTAAATACTTTTACCCACTCCTGGGCACTAACATACCTTTGATAAAGTTATAGGATATAAATGCAAGCAAACATTTTTAGCAGTAGAAAGATTGCATTCTCCCCCAGTCTTATAGACCAGGGCCCCCCAAATTCCCATGTCCATGGACTGGCACCAGTCTGCAGCATGCCAGTAACTGAAGCCCCATTCATGGGATGCAGGCAACATGCACAACCACACCCCCTCTGGTCTACGGAAAAACCTCTCTCCCAGAACCAGTCCCTGGTGCCCAAAAGGTTGGGGGCCATTACTGTGGACTATGTTGATGGGAATTTTAAAGTCCAAAACACCTTGTGGGTACCAGGATTGAGAAACAATGACCTAGAACAGTGATGGCGAACCTATGGCACGGGTGCCACAGGTGGCACGCGGAGCCATATCTGCCGGCACGCGAGCCGTTCCCCTAGCTCAGCTCCAGCGCGCATGTGTGTGCCCGCCAGCTGATTTTTGGCACGCGCAGAGGCTCTGGGAGGGCGAGTTCGGCCTCCGGAGGGCCTACGGGATGGTGGGGAGAGCGTTTTGGCCCTCCCCGAGCTCCAAGAAAGCCTCTGGAGCCTGGGGAGGGCAAAAAACTGGCCTACTGAGCCCACTGGAAGTCGGTAAACAGGGGAGTGGGGGGGGTCACACATGCATGTGCAGGGGGGTGGGTCAAGTGGGGGGCTTTGAATTATGGGTGTGGGCACGCACACGTGTGCGATAGCACATGCACGCACTATTTCGGCAGCCGAGGAAAAAAAGGTTCATCATCACTGACCTAGAATATCAGCACCTTGCAAAATATATATATAGAAAGACAGAAGCAATATCATCATCCTATTAAATTCAAACAGCAAAAGTTGCAAAGGTGTGTTTTGCTACAGTAGTGCTTGCATAATTGTATTAATAATCATATAAAAGCTTTACCATATGGATTAGAATAGGTATTTGGCCTTAGAATGTTTCAACATGGATACTTCAATTTTTTAAAAATCAACAATTCATTGACATCTTTTTGTTGTTGTTATGTATATTGAAAGTGCATTGCAAATGCAGACAGTGAAATTAACTTATGCCCTCTGTACTATATTTTTCTTTTACATAATCTGTCTTTATGCTTTGCATAAAGGAAAAGAGAGAGAAAGAAAGGAAGGAAGGAAGGCTTAACTTTTCTATTCTGTTTATTTCAAGCTTTAATAACAAATAGTAATGATTTTGTTAATTAGATTTTGTCCTGAGCTGACTGCAATTTCCATTGAACAGGCAAACTATATTCTTAGAACTGTTTCCAGCAAACACATACTTTGTTATATTCCAACATCATGCAGGACTTTATCCGAACAGACTTTAACTACAATAATACTGAGGATCTTATTTCAGTTCATGCATGTAACAAACAGAAGCCAGGTGCAATTTCCCAACTATCAATTCTATTGCAGTTGACTCCAGACCTTACCTGTCTTAATCTGTATATTCACATCCAAGACATAAAATCACCTTCCTTCATCCTATTGCAGTTGCAATTCATGGCATTATAATACCTATTAATATCTGTCCAGTCACCTGAATGACCATAGCAATAACCTCTGCAGATGCTTTTGCATTTCCTTCACATCCTTCTTGTATCGGCTCTGAATCTCACAAGGATCATTTTGAAGGAAACAAGCACATCTACATCTATTGATAGGACTGCATTTCTTGTTGCTCAATCTAGATTATCTGGTACCACTAATTCTATTAGAGAATTTGAAAACCCACCTCTGCATGCAGCACCTGTATGCAAAGACTTGATTGTGTCTTTTGGGAACTCTTTGAAAAATTGTAATATAGAATAGAATAGAATAGAATAGAATAGAATAGAATAGAATAGAATAGAATAGAATAGAATAGAATAGAATAGAATTTTATTGGCCAAGTGTGATTGGACACACAAGGAATTTGTCTTGGTGCATATGCTCTCAGTGTACATAAAAGAAAAGATAATATAATATAAAATGTGATAGAAGCTGGAAATTATTAAATACACTGGAAATATTAATCTTGTATAGGTTGAATTGGTTAATAAAAAGGAGTGTTTCTTTGGGCTCAAAATCTTTTTCTTTAGGATAAATGTCATACCAGTCAAACAATCATTCCTTAGCTCCAGAAAATCTGATATGATAGAGATGATTTAAGTTGGGGAGTAATTCTCGCTTCCCAAGCTAAGCATCCTCAAAATGCTTGCTGTGAATTGTAGCCCAGATTATATAATGTGTGTGTAATTCATTTTTCCATCAAAAATTAAGATACAAATAAATCTTCCTTTTGTAACAATATCTGTGTACAGTGCTGTTCATTGTCTTTTGTCTGTCATATTGAAATCTCCTTGAAAATTATAATGATGTTATATAGCACTTCTATATATATTTGCCTGGGAATTGCCTGAGAACAAGTCACTAATTTTGTAGGGTCGACAACTAGATAATATCCAAGTTCTACAGTATTCTCCTGTTTTTATTTTTTATTTTATTATTATGAAATAATGAAAAACTTTGATGGCATTTATCTTAACATCAGAAAGAGAAGCATATATTAATGAAAATGTTCTGTCTCACAATTGCATGTGCTCTGTTACAATACAATCATAATAAAAATAGTAAATTTCTAGTGGTCTTCTCATAAAGGTAAAATAAGCAAAAAGGATACAAGATTTAGGAATAAAACAGAATTTCGCAGCATGGAAAAAGAAGACTGGGTGCCAGGTGCCTTAACAAACTAGCATTGATTTTGTGACTATGTCAATTACTTTTGGCACATGGTTCTTTCAGACTCTTCTTTATTGATCCTTTGGTTACCTATCTACATAGGTTCATCCTTTGAGTTTATGTAATGAGATGTATAGGATGGGACAACTTTCTCTCTAGCTGAAAAATAGGTACCACTGAAAAAAAGAAGCCAGAAAATTCTTAGAAATAATCAAATAGTCATGATTAAGCAGAACCTAAAGCCCCTTGGTCAGTAATGTCAGTGCTGTTGCTCCAAATGTTCTAGTGTCAAAAGCATTGGAAGGGATTAGAAATGGTCAAGGACGTAAAGATAAAAGACTATATGATACGATTTATGATACGATAAACTGAGAATACTTGATCTGGGACCTGGAACCTGAAACCTGGATCATTTGTGGAAAATCAAAAGCTTTGCAATCAGAATCAGAATAGAGCTGGAAGGGACCTTGGAGGTCTTTTAGTCCAGCCTCCTGCTCAAGCAGGAGATCTTATACCATTTCAGACAAATGACTGCAGTTTCTATTTATTTATTTATTTATTTATTTGTTTGTTTGTTTGTTTGTTTGTTTGTTTGTTTGTTTGTGACATTTATATACCGCCTCACAGTGCAAGCACTCTAAGCGGTTTACACCAGTAAGCAATGTATATATTTACATTGCCCACAACAATCTAGGTCCTCATTTTACCTACCTCGGAAGGATGGAAGGCTGAGTCAACCTCGAGCCGGTGAGATTTGAACCGCTGACCTGCAGATCAGTGTCAGCTAATGTGGCCTGCAGCACCTGCCTCCAACCGCTGCGCCACCTCGGCTCATGTTCTTAAAAACATTCAGTGATGAAGCGCCCACAACTTCTGAAGTCAAGCTGTTCCACTGGTTAATTGTCCTCACTGTTAGGAAGTTTCTCCTTAATTCCAAGTTGCTTCTCTCCTTGATTAGTTTCTACCCATTGTTTCTTGCCTGCAGAGGTGGGTTCCTCCTGGTTCGGACTGGTTTGCCCAAACCGGTAGCGACCCGCTGGTGATATCACGGAACCTGTTCCTCACAAGCAAGCTACAGATTCTGAGTTTGGCTGGCACATCTATCAGAATTTATGCTCCAGTTGTTTTCCCTTTCTCTCTCTTGTGGACAGCCGATTATCTTTATGGATTGTAGATGTTGGCTACAACTTCATGGTCCCAAAGCAGTGAAGCATATCAACTTCTATTTTTATTTATTTATTTGGATGGATTTTAACTGCTCAGAGATGCAAGAATGTGCTGGATTCTGTCAATCAGAGTTAATTACTGTAATGCTTCTTTGGCAGGTTCTTCTTAAATGGTCTTTCTCCCATGTAAAATGATGTTGATTGTTACCTGCATTGGATTTCATCAGCACATTGCTTCCATTTTATGTAAATTGTGCAAAAAAGTAGAAACTAAACCAATTTTTGAACGGTCAAGTCAGCTGAAAAATAGAACCTGTTTCTCCTTCTTCACCTTTCTGAGATTGGTCAAAATTTCTAGTTTTCTGAAGCATCTCTTACATGATGCAAGTTTGAATACTTGATAATTAAAGTCTACAACAATTCTATACAAGTTCAGTAAAAATGGTTGCTTCGTATTGAGAAGAATATGATATCACATCTCATGTATGCATCTATTTTTAGTCAAATATTCTTATTCTCCTTTCCCATTAATGAATAAATAAAATTATTTTCCATGTTGTTAAAAGAAAGTACTATTTATTTATTTATTATTTATTTATTTTGGGATTCTTATAGGTTGCCCTACTCCCTGGGGACTCAGGGCGGCATACAGCATATATAAGAGCAGCCAAATACTATTTAAAAAATACAATAAGACAACAATAGTAAAATAGTAATTAAAAAGATAAAAATAACACAAGCAACAGTCACAATCACACCGCCTGCAGGAAGAGCCATGTCTTAATGGCTTTCCGGAAGGCCAGCAAGGTGGGAATGATTCGGATCTCTGGGGGGAGTTGGTTCCAGAGAGCCAGAGCCCCCACAGAGAAGGCTCTTCCCCTAGGGACTGCCAACCAACATTGTTTGGTTGAAGGGACCTGGAAGAGACCGATTCTGTGGGACCTAACTGGTCGTAGGGATGTATGAGATATATTTGATTTTTTTTTTCAGTCAAACACCACAGGAAACTCTAACATGCTAGCATATTTCAAAATCAAGAAAGAAGTGACCTTACCATGAAATGAAGTGACCATCTCAAGCAATAAATACTGAAATCTGGCACTGAAGTGCTGAAGGAGAAAGGTGGGCGCCCATGAGAATGTCCTCAGTCCCATGAATAACTCTGTCTCTAGCTCTCTGGGATACTTTGGAAAGCACCATTCCATTGCTCAGCTGGAAGAAAGTTTCAGTTCCCAACAGAGTCAGTGTTCCTACAGGAGAGAAAGTGTCATCTTGTTTTTCAACTCAGAAAGAAGGAGAGTTGGGCTATTAAAAATGACATTAAATATCACTTCAACACTTTTACATCCATGATTTATACTCAAATAAAATACGTTCAAACCACATTTTCTTTTACCAATAAGGTATAGTATAGAATAGTATGTTTTCTGGTAAAGGTAGTTTTCAGTCCTGTCTTAAATTTAAAAACATGGTAGAGAAGCCACAATAGAGAAATTTCAAAGATGAAGTCAAATTCGTAGAAGTCCAATTCATAGAAGGCAGCACACATGACAAAGCACCGGTATTATTACTTTGTCTACCACACATATAGAACTCACATGAGTAATTCCTATATGTTCTTTTTCTATGCCACTTTCCCAACTTCTTTTCTAGTGTAAATATGATCATGCACAACAGTATGTATAAATATGTGCTTATTCATTTAGCAAGATAGATTATACGGGAGATAATTTTAGATATTCAAACATTTTCTTTTTGATATGTATCCAGTCCAACGTT
The DNA here is from genome assembly GCA_023053685.1 of Diadophis punctatus similis. Taxonomy (NCBI): domain Eukaryota; kingdom Metazoa; phylum Chordata; class Lepidosauria; order Squamata; family Dipsadidae; genus Diadophis; species Diadophis punctatus. The sequence goes on from JALIGW010000003.1 coordinate 168,217,134, forward strand.
TCCACTGGACATTTTATATGAGCACCCAGTGGAAAGTAATGGACAAGTGGTCAGTTGAGTTTCCATAAATTGCTGATGATAGATTAAGCCATGTTCAGGTGATAAATTTATGTCTAAACCATAGCTTACAGTTTACAGCGCAAACTATACATTTTTCATCTTGCATAGTTAGGCTGCTTTAATAATTAGTAATTAGGAAGGGCCATATTTCAATACTAGAATATCTATTTGTCTAAAGAAAAAGATGCTAGCCTTCATTTTTGATATTTCCAATTCAAACAATCTCATAACATATAATGAGAAAAACTTCCCAGGTGAAATACCATAGTGTTGTTCCCAGACAGAGTACAGTATTGATCTTGTTGATCAAATTATATGGCTTGGTATAATAATATAATATAGCTTCCTGTAATTTTATTGATTTTCATTCAACAATACATATTTTATTGGTGCAAATTTGCCTTAATCCTGAGAAAAATTACCAACATACTTTATTTCGCAAGGCTTGCCATTTAAAATCTCTGATTTGCCACTCATTTGTTTGTCACTGCAGTAGCATATTTGCTTTCTAAGCAGGACCCCATTCATCAAAGCTTTTTTTCCCCCTTCTGCCTCTAAGACTCACTTGCACTCTCAAGGAAAATAGATCATTCATTCATAACAGAACTGTAGAACAAGAAGAAAACAAATATCAGCCACAGTGGCATCGGTGGCAATTTTGGAACCAACATACTGCTTGCTAAATAATATTTCTTTACTTTTCTAGAATTTCAGAAAATACATATTATGATCTGAACTGAAGTTTTGTTTTAAATCTCAGCCTGAATTCAAAAACAAAATACTATATAATCTGCATACAATAGACACGGATTAACTTTTTATTTACAAGAAAATGACTGTACAGAGATGCAGATGTCCAATTTTTCAGGGTGTTTTCAGTCTGATCAAAACTGGTTCCCTAAGTCTAAAGAGCAAGGTTTATGAATGTGCTGCTTCTAGAGATTTGGGGATTAGGACCCAGAATTGTCAGTAGGATTTCTGGGACTTGCAATATGTGTGAAGGGCAATCAAATTGGAAAATGTTAACGTAAAGAAGGCCCCTTATTAACACTGGAAATTTGTGGTCCTCTTGAAATTGCTGAGCTATGATTTCACACAGCTCCAGCCAGCATGGCTAATAAAGAACCATGTTGGAAAGTATCATTTGACAACATCTGGAAGATCACATCTTCCTTATCACTTTGACATTCTTGCCATTTGCCCAATGACCTCAAGATTCAAATACTGATATTTAGACATCATCATGGCTTCTTATAGACACCTGTGATAGTTTACATACAATTCCAGAGATTTTGAATGCATTAATGGATTAGTCTAGTTTAGTATATTAACCAAAAGAGTTTTAAAAAGTCTTCCCCACCATTGTTATTCATTCTGTATAATTTTATTTTCTCATCGTTTGAAGAAGGAGGAGGGAAAAACACCCTGTAGTCTGTCTCAAACAAAAAGTTTGTTCTTTTCCTTTTCCACTGGAGAAATTCATGATAATTATTCTTCTGCACCTGCCTAATGGGGCTGAAGTAATTCAATTGTCATATTGGTGTAGATTGTTGCTTTGTGTAATGTATCACCCCTGCTGTTTCTCTTTTAAAAAATTCTATACTCTTCCATTATTCAGCAAGGCCTAATGATTACTCCAACATTTGCACAGGCTGCACTATTTTGATTTTAATTGACTTCACTCTTTTAATTAAATATATTTGGTTTTTAATGCTTTTGTTGACATGCATGGTTTTGTCTTTATCAGTAGTTCTTTCCATTTGCTTTCTAGTGTCTGTGGACTTTTTATTAATGGCCCATTTTAAAGAAGAGGGCTGCACTCATTAGCTTTTGTATTTATAAAAAGCTTGAATAGTTTAAAGATTATATGAGAAATACTGAATTTGGAAAGATTAAAAGAAGCCTCAACATATGTCTTCAGTAAAATGTGTAGTGCATACATTTATAATGAATAGATTTTATTGCAAAAAGGGTTGTATTTCAGCTTACCTCTAATTTATCTTGGAACAAATTATTAAGCCATTAGAAACATATTGGTCAAGTGCTTTTTATACAAAGAAAATACACATTTTCATTATTTGCTTTCCTCTCACAATTGCAAAAAGAATTCCTAAAAAAGGACTAGTTCTAGTTAAATAATGTTTTTCTATGTTATATATTTTTTAAATTAAGCCCATCTTTCAAGAATTATATATTTTCCTTTCTTTAAAAGAAGAGCTATTAAAAACAAAATAATTCTTAACTTTCTATACAAATGATTGTTATCCGGAAATGCAGCAATTATCTTTATATGTATTTATTTTTAATATCACAATATTTTATCTTTCAGGTAAAAATTATGTTCAAGTCTGTCAAGATCCATCTGGATCTTGAGCCTATCTTCTAGGGTTTTAGCTATTCCTGCCAGCTTAGTGTCATCTGCAAAGTTAGTAAGTTCCCCTTCTATTCCCTCATCTAAGTCATTTATGAAGATATTGAAGAGTATTGGGCCTAAGATGGAACCTTGTGGTACCCCACTGCTTACTTTTCTTCCTGTAGACTTTGACCCATTAAGGACTACTCATTGAGTTTAGTTTGTCAGCCAGTTGTAAATCCATCTGGTGGTGAAGCTGTCTATCCCATTTTTTTCTAGCTTACGAAGAAGTAGGTTGTGGTCTACTTTGTCGAATGCCTTGCTGAAGTCTAAGTATATTATGTCCACAGTATTTTGCTGGTCTACTAATTTAGTCACTGTGTTGAAGAATGAAGTGAGATTGGTTTGGCATGATCTGTTTTTAACAAACCCATGTTGGCTGCTAGTTATTACTTTGTTTGTTTCTAGGTGTTGGCAGATCTGTTTTTTTATCTTTTCCAGTATTTTCCCGGGTATTGATGTTAGGCTGATTGGTCTGTAGTTTCCTGGGTCTGTTTTTTTTCTTTTTTTGAAGATGGGAACTACATCAGCTCTTTTCCAGTCCTCTGGTAGTTCCCCGGTGTTTCAGGATTTTTGAAAGATGTAGTGCTGTGGTTCTGTGATGACATCTGCTAGCTCCTTTAGAACTCTGGGATGTAATCCGTCTGGTCTGGTGATTTGTATTCATCAGGTTCAGACAGGTGTTCTCTTACTGTTTTTTGCTTATTTTAACTTTTGTTTCCTGTCTGTTTTTTGCAGTTATATTTCTGGTAGGTTGGCCTATTGTTTCTTTTTGTGTGAAGACTGATGCAAAGAATGAATTAAGCAGCTCTGCTTTCTTTCATCAACAACACTATTGGGCTGAGAGAGAATTACTGGCCAGTAAATTCTAAGTGGTGAATTGAATATGGATTTTTTTGTGTCCATGTAAGGTATCTTAACCACTAATTTACACATATGCTGACCTTTGCGCACTTCTCTTTAGACAGAAAAGTTAGATTTGACATCTAGGGAGGGAAAGATGGAGCTAGATTTAGACGCAACATTCACAGGCATTCAATGGGTACTGTCAAAACTATCATGTAGGTCTTAAGTCAAGATAAAAGATCTCTGTGAGCAGTTATGTACAAATTGAGGCATTTAGTTTCTTTTTATGTTGCTATGGTCTCCCATATTGGACAACAATAACAATTGCACTTTCAGTGAAGCAAAGATCATTGTATTTCAAGACTTAATAAAGGAAATTTCAGACCTACTAAGGCCATCTTAGTATGAATGTGAATGTCTATGTATTAAAACAATTCACATTCTGTTCAGACAAAGTATTTTGATTTCAACTGCTAAATATCTGATTCATAACATGGTTAAACCAAAATAGTGAGATATATGTAGCAATTGGTGCCCTTGACATGAATGGAATGAAATGGTCTTAAACATTAATGCTTCAGCTTAATCGGTTTGTAGATTTGGCTGCCTGTCCTTTATAAAAAGAACTAAATTGGCTTTCATCTTCAATTGAAGAACAAACCACGAGACACTTAACAGGCTTTTCCAGCAAGCATAGCTCCAGTGCCTAGGAGACTCAGAATTTTCAGGAAAGGAATGCTGATGGCGAGAAGCCAGGGTATTCAATAACTGTGAACAATCAAACTAATTTTATCTGCACAAAAAGAATGGATCTATAACACAAATGCCTGGGAAGAGATTGGCTGCCAGCCAGCAAAACATGGCAATAGCATGATTCATTCTAGGTTATAAAAGCTGGGAAGTGTGCAAGAGGAGGGATGCTGGGATGGGTAGGGTGCTGGTGACATAATATGGATACCATAAATATTAAGATGTATAAATGTTACAAAGTTTGGAGAAACAGAGTGATTAAGAACATGAAAGGTAGACAAGGATACATATGGTATCATGATACATACATCCCAAATCTATTTCCCTGATGCATCCAATTTATTACAGTTCAAGAGCAGCAGGATTGCAGGATGACATCTTGAAACAAGAGTAGACCAATAATTTTATAGAATTATAGAATAATAATTTTAAAGATGCAATCAGTCAGATTACTAAAAGTTAAAAAAGACTTAGAAGATATTCTTACCACAGTCACACTAAGGGATAGAGACAAGACCCCACTTAAACAATATGTCCTGGCAGACAGCATGTTGGTACGGATCCTGCTCACAACTAAATAATAGATAAAGATGGGCAGAGCACTGGAGATATATAAATTTAAATAAATCCAGGGAGGAAAGAAATAAGAAAGTTAGATAAGATTCTGAAGAACACTGTTAAGTGTATTTATATGACAAATAAATTAGAGCAGTGGTCTTTCTAGTAGCAAGCCACACTTGAGGAAAAGCAAGAGCAAAAATATGCCTTTGGATTATAGATTTGGAGATGGTTATTATGGGAACCAGGAAATGTGGGGGGAAAAACCCAATAAATCCAGAATCAAATAAACTTTAAGTGTTCCCTTGAAATGAAGATCAGCAAGCAGAAATGCATATACTTTTGACATTTGATTGAAGCAAATTGTGAACTAGAAAAAACGGTTGTGCTTGGCAAGTTTAACAAAGTATAAAATGGTAAAGGATAAAGTGGATAAATGGGATCAAAGAGATTACAGGAATGTTCTTAGGAGATCTATGCATTATACCTGGAAACTGGTTGAGATATGAGCAAAAAGCCCAACTGGAGGGTACCAAAGTAATTGATCCAATAGCAAAGCTCAGCACATTTTGGGAAATCTGCCCCATAGTGAAGTTACTTTACTTTTTCTACCTTTCTTGCTTGTTTTTATGTTAGACAAATACTAGTGTTGTTGTCTCAGTATTTTCTTTAGCCATCAAATAATTTGATTTTTAACAATGGTTTTCAGCATATTGACAGACCACATGCCATAACTAGTAATAGACAAAGCCTCATGTAAGTAATTAAATCTACAGGAACAGTTCTGCTTCTCATTTCTCATTGTAGCAGATAATCAGAATGGTGTTGGCTCAAGTGTAAAATGTAGAAATTAATGATCCTATGTAATACACATTAGTATTTTTGTTTGAAGACTAAAGGTAGGGAATCCCACCAATTGTTGAATTCCAATTTAAACAAAGTTGAGAGAGAATATTACAAATGAATTTGTATTCAACATAATTTAATATTATATTGAAAATGGGAGACACAAAATCCAGTTTTGAGATTTTTGTTCCAAACACCTCATGCAGGAAAACAACTAGAATATAATGAGTATATCTTTCTGATATGCAAAAAATATTAATCTTTGCTGAGTAGTGACCAATAACATTTTATGTATGGCATCAATATAAATAATTGCAAATCCCATTCTGCTTCGGACTGCAATAAAATACTGAACTAGAATTTAAAGCCAGATCAAATCTAGTTCAATTAATTTCAAAATATCTTTTCTAACTATAGATATAATTCTATATGTTAAGCAGAGACATGAATTTTAAAAAATCCAAAATTGTAAACAGATTTGGCTTGTGTGCACACTGAGGTTATTGTTAATCCAGTAAATTAATCAAGAAAGGATGGTATGTTTGAAATCAATCAATTACATAATGGTAAACATTTCGAAATATCTTAGTAGTGCTTTTAATTTTTATTATTTTCATGCATTAAAATGTAATGCAGATCATTTGTTGTTTGTTTTAAAATTATTTCTACTAATTTGAATAACAAGGCATCCTTCCAACATCATTTATATGAAACATTTCTATGGATGTATGAATCACCTCTACATAGTCCTTTAAATAAGCAACAATACTAATACTGGAAATATTAGTTACATCTTCAAAAACTTGACCAACTAATTATAATTATTATTCTTCCTTTGCCTACATGGTTCACATTACTTGTTTGAATGCTGGCAGGGATTTGTAAGCATAAGGAGAAATGTAGGAAGAATCCTCTTGAATTAGAACAAACACTGTTTCATCATCCTTCTTTTTTTTTTTTTTTGCTATGAGCACTGATGTTTTCAGGAGATCTAGCAGGCAATTTTGTTATTCTTAATTCTGTCTAGAAAATTAATCTTGGATACAAAAAGATGTGCCTCAATTTAGAGGCCGACCTGATGAGTGGATGCCTTCTAGTCTTAGTAAGTACTAAGTAGGATAACCATGAAACACAGAATGCAGGTAATATCTTGAGAGTAAACATATGTTAATTATAAAAACAACAATCGGAATTAGAAAGTAGTCATTTCTATACATAAAAATAATTCTTCGTTCTCTCCATAGATGGAAGAGCTTTCCCCACATTTAATGAAGATCCGTTATGCCAACAGTGCCAATATAATTTACAGTAACAGTAGGAGTAATCAGATCTTTTGGTCATCCTCAGCTTTAATTTACAGGAGGCTTTTTTGTCTGTTATCCTTGGTTCAAACATTGCTTTCTGACGAATCTGTCATGGGCTTCCTTCTGATCAATAGCACTTGAGTTAACCTGCTGCAAGATGAATTTATGTCTTCTTCTGAACTAAAGTCATTATATAAAGGTTAGCAAGCAAAATCCCAAAATAAATGGCACCAAAACAGAAAGACTCATTTAAAAAGACTACTTCAGGGATGATGACACAAACTTTCATGTAAATGAGTGAACATGAAAAATCATTCATCCATTTTTTATTGTTTTTCCTAGAAAATCTATCAAATTGAGGGAAGTACATCTATAAAGTGCTCTGTTTATCCAAGTTTATAAATTCCAAAGAAAGCAGAGGTGAAAGAATAATAAAACACTGGAAAGAAATTAATAGCCATTTGAATTCATTCTTTTTCAGTTTTTATTTCATTTTCATATAGGAAATTTCCATGATCACGTTGGTTTTTCACTATTTCTTTTTATGTATCTATTATTTATCTGTATATATCTGTATGTATATACATATACATATACATATACATATACATATACATATACATATACATACACATACACATACACATACACACACACACACACACACACATACATACATACATACATACATACATACATACATACATACATACATACATACATGTGTAGAGCGATAAATACTGTATATACAGATAAATAAATAACAGCCTATAAAATGAGCTTCATGGTTTCTGGTGATATTAGCTTTTTTTAAAATAAAATAGAAAAGGATGTCTCCAGAAGAGTTTATAAATAGTTTTGAAGGAGTTCAAATTTTGTTGTTATCAAAACTGTTGGATTAAATAGGATTTGTCCTGTTTTAGGCAGAACATTCTCTAAGATCCAATATGGCAGCAAGATTTTAATACAATCTCATTATCAGAACCGAAGTAATATTTAGCCTAGTCTAATAAATTCATATATAAATGGGATGAAGACGCATCAACAAATCCTTATTTTCAGCCGGCAAAGTGTTTGGGACTTGATCACACCAACCCTTTATGAGTTGTCATTAGGTATCTAAAGAAAAAAAAACCTATTTTTTTATAAGTGTTAAACTGGTCGTGGTACCAATTGCTGTTATAAAACATTTCAACTGACTGAGAAGCAGTCAATGTGACAAAAAAAAATCTCACAGTTATCTTCCTCTGTTGCAATAACAACCAAACTAAGCTTCAGCAAAACATTCATTTGCTTTAAGAAGAGTACAATTTGATCAAGACTAGGAGAATGGATTTGTATTAGATTGTAAACTAATTTGCCAAAAGCTCACATAAACAATTCAAATAAGACTGAGTCTGAAACATGTCATAACCATAACCCTTATTTTACCTACATGCTGATCAAATAATTATATGCGTTTTTAAAAAGTTGTTTTGTTTATAATGTCAAAGCTGATAAAAGCCAATTACATATGTAAAGTTTTGGCCTTGCATTGCCCAGGTGTTTGTTGAAAATGAATTTTAAAAAGTATGTGTGATATTATTATTATTATTATTGTTATTGTTATTGTTATTGTTATTGTTATTATTATTATTATTATTGTTGTTGTTGTTGTTGTTGTTGTTGTTGTTGTTGTTTACTAGTGTAATATATTATACTAATTAACTTTTTATGGATAGTTAAAAAATAGTTTCCTTCCGATAGCATAATGTTGTTAGTTTCTTTTGCAAAGTGGTAAAACTTCTATATTCTAGAAAAGTTTCATAACTACATTTTGTATTAGTTAAAGGCCTTAGCGAAAATACCATATAAAACTCCTAGCGCATATTTACCAACAACATAAGCACCATTTTCAAGTATGCTCTTGCTTTAATAGTAAAATATAATGTGCAATGAAAACTGATCAAAATTTACTTGAAGACTTACCCTATAGCAGTGATGGCGAACCTATGGCACGCGTGCCACAGGTGGCATGCGGAGCCATATCTGCCGGCACGCGAGCCGTTGCCCTAGCTCAGCTCCAGCGCACATGTGCGCCCCAGCCAGCTGATTTTCGGCTTGCACGGAGGCTCTGGGGGGGCATTTTAGGCTTCCAGAGGCCTTCTGGGAGGACAAGGGAGGACGTTTTTGGCCCTCCCCAGGCTCCAGGGAAGCCTCTGGAGCCTGGGGAGGGCAAAAAATGGGCCTATCAGGCCCACCAGAAGTTGGGAAACAGGCCGTTTTTGCCCTCCCCAGGCATTGAATTATGGGTGTGGGCACTCACGCATACATGATAGCGTGTGCGCACACGTTTTTGGCACCCGAGGAAAAAAAGGTTCGCCATCACTGCCCTATAGTTTAATATAGGATTATAGCTATAATTCACTTTATTTATTTATTTATTTATTTATTTATTTATTTATTTATTTATTTATTTATTTATTTATTTATTTATTTATTTATGAGATTTATATACCACCTCACAGTGCAAGCACTCTCTAAGCGGTTTACACCAGTAAGCAATGTATATTTATATTGCCCCCAACAATCTGGGTCCTCATTTTACCTACCTCGGAAGGATGGAAGGCTGAGTCAACCTTGAGCCGGTGAGATTTGAACCGCTGACCTGCGGATCACAGTCAGCTAAAGTGGCCTGCAGTACTGCCTCTAACCGCTGCGCCACCTCGGCTCTCATCGGCTCAACCTAGCAACATTTCTGCGGACTAAATCACTATTAATTTTTGTTTTTCTGCTAGAAAAAATAAACCAACCATATTCCACAATACGTATTTGTAGTGTAAGATGTGAAGTAACTGGTGTATCAGACAACCTTTTCAGGGAAGTGAATGGGAAGATTGAATGTGTATCTGCTTTTGTGAATTCAATTTAAGAAATAAAAACAAAAATATTTATTTGAAGACAAAGAAAAGTATAATAAAATTATTTTTATGTTTTGCATTATTCCTGCTTTTGAATTCTGCAGACATAATGGTGATTTTAAATACATAGCATTTCATTTCAATGATTAATTCTTTTGTCTGAAAATATTTCATAAAATTGTAAGAGTACCAGTCATATATGCTTCTCCGTTACAGGCAAAGCTTGCTAAGGGAAACTTTTTTGTTATTGCTATTCATGCTATAAAAAGTCTCATCTTGTGGCTTCATTTGCAAGCTGGAATGTTAATTGAATGGAAGAAAGAAGTATTGCCTGTAATTAAGTTGGAGTTAATAAGTGCCAAGTCAGGAAGATGATGGGGTTCAGGCATTTCAAGAGATTTGTCTTTGATTTCAGTTAGGGCCAAATAATTGCCCCCCACATAATAATAGTTCCAGGCTTATAAACCCCAGTGCCACCCAAGCCGCTAACAAGCTGGCATGGTTTGAGCATGACAGACAATGAAGAAAGTATGTGCGGGGCGCATGTTTGGCATCCAACTAATGAAGAAAGTTAATTGGCCCTTTGTCTTGGGGGGTATGAAGAACTGTGTTGTAATGCTTCGTTTCTTGGTTGGCACTTGTTCAACTCATTGCTCATGGCCTGACAAAGCGGCACTTGTGTTTTATTAGTGGCCAAGCTGAACTCTCCTTCCTGGGCTGTGTTTCCTCTCAATAGAGTGCTGCACCAAAGGGCATCCTTATTTGAAAACACTAAATCAGAGCATGGTGATCTTTGCCCTGCAAATGCAACTAAGACAACAACTGAAATGTTTACAGCAGCTCCCTTTTTGTTGGAAAAGCTGCTGCTTAGCGACTATGTGAGTGAATATTTGCAATGCGATGAAGAAAGAGGCAGCACAACTTGGAGGGTTGAGAGATGTGCTCTAAGTTGCATTTTTAGATGTGGAATGTGATTGCTCATCTTAGTGAAATGTTTGCTAGGTTTTTAGATTTAATGATTTAATGTTTTTTTGTTACATGGCTCAATATTCCCCATACTGGAAAACGTTTTCTTATCCAGGTATCGCTAGAACTACAGAGAGTTCATTTAAGCAATGATATAGCATCTGTTTCTCTACTCACTGCTGGTGTAAGATGTTAAAAAACATGTTCTATTAACATTGCTTTTAAAGTCACATGTGTTTGTCATGCCAAGTGTGCAACTGCACCAGCTTTACTGACAACATGTTTCTGCATTGCTCTTCTTTCAGTCTTTTTCCACTCACTTTTTACAGAAAACCCATGTGTGGTCCTGTTCAGATACACACTTTCCCTTCCTTTCTTATTTTATTCTCTGGATTTGGGATATATGTACACAATGTGTATTTATTTAGTTTAAAAGGTAAATGGAATGTTAGGTTGTTCAATATGAATGGGCAAAATGTCATGTGAGTCTTTATATCAGGGACTGAAAGCTTTAATCAAACTGATGGCTGCACCAGGCCTTTGTACTGAGAAAAAAGGCAAATCCAAGTCAAATGTTTTGATTTTATTTAAAAATAATAAAACATATATAAATACTACACGCTGTCAATGCAATTGTTCCCTGTGTATTTAATAAAGTTCACCTTCTAGTATATTAAAATTATTATTTTGTGGCAATTTAGAGAGATCACTGAAGTTTTAGGAGGATTAAAAATGCACTCCTCTGTTTTCAATTGAACATACAGTTGTTACAAGTTCTGTCTGTTTTGTTTTCCAGCTCAATATAACTATAAGATCAAATATTAATTTCCCCTTAAAATGTCCTTTACTTGTTGCATTTGGGAATGAGAGGATTGCTTTTTTTCTCTCCTCCTCATACCCTTTGCTAAATAAAAAAATGGAAAGAAAAAAAATACTTAAAACAAAACATGCACCTGCTCAAGGGGAAAAAAAGAACAATTAAAGAGCAATTATCTAATTATTTAGCTAAATTGAGCAGGGAGAAAATAAAAACCTAAAAACAAGCTTTCAATTAACATTAGTAATAATCTTATTTACAAGTTAGACATTTTAGAAAGAAGTAATGATCTGTTATACTATGCTTGTGTGAAATCTCTGTTTTGATTTCACTTCCTACTGATCATGGAATAGAATAATGAATGAATATTATTCTCTGAACAGAATAATACAAAAAAGAACAAAGCTGGACTGTGCAATCAGGACACTGCATAGTTATTCCACAGGGGAATATACCATATAGTACATGATTCCATTTCGTTGACTTTTGCATGTCTCCTTTGAAAATGGCATACATTTTTCATAATTAAGAAATGACAACAATGTTTTTATTATATTTGGCATGACTTTGATGCAAATTTTTAAAATTCAAAAGGGAAGACATAATTCATGATTTCTGCATATTGTTATTGTTTAAATATGGAAGAGAAGGAAAGGAAAGGACCCTTATAATTCTTTACCATGTATTTTGCCTAGAAAAAGAATCCAGATATGGCTACCACAAGCAATTAGCTAAAATGGAATCTTAGTTTTGAAAGGCAGAAACGTAGTCCTCTTCATAAATAGTTTTTGTTTGATTTTATTTTCATTTTAAAACAATTTGCATAACTTAAAACTTTAATAGTATAAATGCTGTAAATTCAACTAAATTTCAGGGAAGATAAATGGTTTGAAACAGGTGTGAAGGAATCCATTTATGCCAAAATGGAAAATCCTTTCCTTAATAGAGGAGGCTTCAAACCTGTCCCCTATTTTTTATGCTGCTCTTTCATCAGTCCCCAGAAAGAGTAAGACCACTACGCAGGTTCACCAGGGAGGACACCTAGGAGAAAGGAGCAATGACTCTTAACAGCTCTCTGCCTCACCTAATGAGCCTATTCAGATTAGGTGAGAAATGAAGCCACCCTGGAAGACATATATGGGGTCCCCCTAACCAACTTGCTCAGACTGAAGAAGCTACTTGGATAAGCAGCAAAATGTTTCAAACTAACAAGAAAAGAAGTCCAGTTGCCATAACTCAACTTCCAGACAACTCTACATGGATAACTGAGAATCTACATCAACATATACAGTATAGGCAGGGTGATTCTGCAGTAAAAAGAGATAATCCCAGATCCATAGATGCAAATCTTTAGCTTTACCTACAGTACTTGTTCTTACAAAGCTAAACCTGATCTGGGATGGGTTTTTTTCCTATCCCATGTCACATTATTCTAGAAGAATCTTAATTATCTGGATTTCTATACAATGAAATTGTCTTCTTCCCACCTTATACTCAGCTGAAAAGATTTTGGTTGAAGGAAGTACTGCTTCCCATTCATAATGTATTAATAGATTCCTGCAACTGCTCCAAAATATCCAACTTTAAATGGGAGTGGTCTGTTGTATTTGTATTTATATTTGTTTATTTGTCAAGCATATATGATTATAAGCAAAGTATAAACAGTAAAACTTGTGATGCCATATTTCTAAATTTACTTGGCTACAGTGTTTCACCTAAAGATAAATTCTTATTGTTATCATTTCTTGGGGTGAGTATGTAGCTGAGTTCACATGGTCTTGATCAGCAGCAAGAGAGAACACTTTATCAAGATTCATACTAACTTCACTTATTGTTTTGCTGAAATAAGGAGGAGGGTTCAAGGACCAATCACGAGGTGCTGCTATAATCTAAGTATCCTTGGTCAAATCTTGACTATTTGCAGTTTTGAGGAGACTAAAAAATCAATAATTTTTAGCTGATTCTTATGTGAGTTACTTAACACAACTTTCTGTATTAAAGATTGCAAGCCAAGTTGAGCATAGTCTCTATGAGTGAACACCATTATATATGGTAAATTGCAACATCTCTATCTCTTTGTTTTAGCATACACATGTGACGAAGAGACGGGTTGATTGGCTGAAAATTTGCAGCCCTGCAACCATTATTAATTCTAAGACTTTAATCGGTATTTTTACAGTACCTTAATATTTATTGCAGTAATATTATTTTCTGAAGTTAGAGTTATGATGACTTTAGTAAGCTTTCTCCTTACTAAAAGAAAAACTGTTAATTTCTTTCTTCGATATAAAATTGGCCAGAAGTGTAAAAGTAAAGGCTCTTTCTTTCTTTCTTTCTTTCTTTCTTTCTTTCTTTCTTTCTTTCTTTCTTTCTTTCTTTCTTTCTTTCTTTCTTTCTTTCTTTCTTTCTTTCTTTCTTTCTTTCATCTTAAATTTATGGAATAAGAACTATTTGCAACTACCTACCATGCATTTTTAAATTCTCATATGATTTGATGAACAAATGTTGCATCCCAAAAAATTTTCAATGGGGAAGAGAATTTTTAATGGATGGTGCATTGTGTTTTTGCACTTATTTAATTATGAGGTGGCCAAAGGAAGCATATTCAGCTCCTAACTTTCTTTGAACAATTATCCCTCCAGATATTTGAACCTTCTCTAGTTTCCCACTATTTAATTAAATCCCAAAGAGAGACATCATGAGGGAATTCTTCCATTGATGGGATTTTTTTCACACTGGGAAATGCGGCCATTTGGGGAGACTTCAGAAGGAGTGTGTTTATGAATTAAGTGTGTACCATTCAAATGTGCACACACAGCACCAACAGTAATACCCTCCACTACCTCAGAAGTAAGTACATATGGAATAAAGAAGAAAAGCCAAAGTTTAAGACAATGTTACAGAAACTATAGGATACTTATCAAGCAGCATTACAGTGATCCCTCGCTATATCGCGGTTCACCTTTCACGGTCTCGCTGCTTCACGGATTTGCATCGTGCATTGTGTTCTGCATTCTGATTGGCTAAACAGTCTCTCCTAGATGTCGGCATCTGCGTTCTTTTGCCCTCTGCGTATGCGCAAAGCGTTCTGCTTGCGCAGAGGGCAAAAGAACGCAGATGACGGCGTACAGGTGGGCGGGGGAAACGGGCGGGGGAAGCCCCGCGCCGCGAACGCCACCAGGTTGTTGGGCTGTGCGGCGACCAACAGGTAAGAGTGAACCGGGAGGATTTCACCCCTGGTTCACTCACGTGTATTTATTTGTTAAACAAATGCTTGGGCCTGTAAAAAGGTTTTGTTCTTTGGTTTCAATGTATTATGGAGTATTTCATTGTATAATAATTGTAAAAAAAATAAAGGTTACTACTTCATGGATTTCGCCTATCATGGGTTCTTTTTGGAACGTAACCCCCGCAAAAAACGAGGGTTCACTGTACTACCGTTATATATCATCTCTGGCCTAGAAGCCCTTTGGATATCCTAGTCACAGAATTAGCCCTTCAAGCTTTGGTTGCAGAATCTGAACTCTTTTATATTCTGGGGAGGATTCTGAACAAAACAATCAACAGACAGAATAAATTCCAAATGTATTTTTTTTTTTAAAGGCAGTCATGGTATGTATTGAACCATATGGATGCTTTTTTAAAATCAGCCATATGGTCTACAGTACAACATTATAATAGCGCAGACACTATTCTTAGATTGTTTAGTTCATTTTCAAGAGAATTTTAATTACATTTTAGTATAGCTAAGTATTTTGGTCTGTTGAAAGTTTGGAATATATTAATAGAAACTTGTAAATTACTTTTAAACATTTTCCTTGCTGTGTATTACAGTATTACAGTAAGCTCTTAATTGAACAATGATAGGGCATTAAGCACTTTTAATCATATCTATTAACCAGCAATTTATGTGAATCTATAAATATTTTAAAAACCACCAATAGTGATTGTTTTGTTTGTAAACCTGATTTTAGTGGAATAGTTCAAAATATTATTAGTGGAATGGTTCTAATATTATTAGAAATATGGTGGTAGTAGATCTCCATTCAGTACTGAATAAGCACTGATAAAATTGCCTTTATTTACATATAGCTACCTATGTGTGGTTCAATTTCACTCTATCTCTCAAAACTAAGGTGGAGATGTTCTTTCCTTTTTTATTTTGGGCAGTGGATTTACTACTAGTGTTCATTTTTGCTAATGCAAATATTGATTGAATATAATTTCAGCATAGAAATTGATTCAAATTTTGTGCAGAGCCAGCATAGCTTGCTTTCATAAATAGGATACCCTAAAATGACTTTGCTAAGTTCTTTTAAATAGTGGGGAATTAAAAATATCACTGACTAGATATTCTGATGTGGCTAGTGCATGCACTTGTTTGTGGGTTGGCATTTATGTGTGTCATATGGGGCAGTGAACTTTTCTCATCCCATTTGGTTTCAGGATTATTATTATTATTATTATGAATCTATGTGCAATTCAACATGCATTGTCAATGCCAAAATATTATAACTATATTAATATTATTATTATATTACATTATTTCACTCATGTTGGTTTTCACCCAAGGACAATGCGTGGATAGGTAGCAATTCGCCCTTCCATATCTGTTTTACAAGTTGACCCAGGAAAGGACAGCTACAAGGAAAGATATCAAAATATGTCTGCTAGCATATCTTTTAACTAAAAGACACAAGCTTTCATTAGATGCATTGGATGAAGTGAGTTATAGTTTACCATAATAAAATATATCAGCAAGAGAAGGTACTACCAAATTTCCAATTTTGACTACAAAGGGCAGTGATGGCGAACCTATGGCACGGGTGCCACAAGTGGCACGCGGAGCTATATCGGTGGGCACGCAAGCTGATGTCCGGCGCACATGAGTGTGCCAGCCAGCTGATTTTCAGGCCTTCTGGGCCCACTGGGAGTGGGGAAACAGGGTGTTTCCAGCCTCCGGAGGGGCTGGGGCAGGCCGTTTTTGCCCTCCCCAGGCTCCTAGAAAGGCTCTGGAGCCTTGGGAGAGCGAAAAACGGGTGTGCCGGGAGCGGGGGGGAAGGGGGGGTCACGCGGGCATGTACGGGGGGCATGGAATTATGGGTGTGGGCACGCACATGCGTGACCCCCCATACTCCCCCCCCTTTTGGCACACGAACCAAAAAAGGTTCGCCATCACTGACATTCAGCAAGAAGACAACGCCCTTTCTCCTCTGAAAATCCCAAAGGTGCTTTTTCAAGAGGCAACTGGACTTTCTTGTTTTTCTTTGAAGATTTCTTGGATGAGAAGCGAAATGTCTTCAAAGAAAAACAAGAAAGTCCAGTTGCCTCATGAAAAAGCACTTTTGGAACAACTATGACCTGGATGACTGAGAAACTCCATGGACATGAGACAGTGACCTGGGAACAGGGGTGGATTCTGAATTACCTCGCTGCTGGTTTGCTTCCTGATGCACTGCGCGCGCATGTGCAGTGCTAAAAACCCAGCTTCTGCACATGCGCAGAAGCAAAAAATAAGATGGCGGCGCCTAAGGTGCCACAAAGAGAGCCAGTTCGGGGGCGTGCCAGGCCTGGGCCGCTGCCGGTTCAGCAAGCGGGGGAAAATTCCCGCTACCAGTTCTATAGAACCAGTCTGAACCTGCAGGAACCCACCTCTGCCTGGGAATGATACTACTTCATGAGGGACATTCCTATATTTTTCCGATTAACAGTTTATTTCTCAAAATCTTAAAAATGTAAAGGCCAAATGCATCAAAAAGAGGACAAAGAGAAAGATAAGATGAAACATTTACCAGAAAAGCTTGATTAAGTTCTACCCTTTTTATCTTCAGTTTCACTTCTTTTTCTTACAATGAACTAGGTTGATGAATTGAAGAAAGTATGGGGGAGGACCAAAAATAGAAATATTACCTTTACAGAAAAGCAAATGTTTACTTCTGTTACAAAAACTTTAATTCTCTAATTCTCCTAAACTTAATTGTACTCAATTCTGCTCAACGTTGTTTTAAATGCAGATGATATACCACATCTGCTGAACTTTCTGAGAACCAATTCCGAGTAAGGTCTCAATGGGATACTAGCTTTCTGAAGAAATGATGGGAGACAAATAAAGTCATGAAATCTGTGATAAATATGACAATGTACTTTGTGGCTGCGAAGATGAACATCTTTTGCGACATCATACTAGGATCAATCAATAACATCATATAAAAATATCTATGGTATGTAGGCAGAAGAAAAGTTGTAAAACACAGGCTTTTTCTATGCTCATTTCTACTCTTTTAAGAATGTATGTGACAATGAAGACTACCCAACATCAGGCAATACATAATTGAAAGAAAGAAATCCAATCTCTTTTGAATTAAGAGAGAAGTTAAAAACAAGTTGCTGAAATAAAATTCAATAGATTGTATCCAGTGGTGTCATTTTACTAGCACAAAGCTGTTCCCACAGCCAGACATACTGTTTTCATCTTTGTTCATGGCTAAAATCCAATACTTGATTCTATTTGCAAAAGTTGTTCCACAAGCCATTGCACAAACATGTCATAAACTCAGCTTCTTGCACAACATTTTGTACAAGTTATTGTAGTAGATGTTTCACAAGTCATTTCTCACAATGTTGCAGAACTTACTATGACTTAATTAGACTGAGTGTGGCTTGTGTTTGTTGTTCTAGCACAGAGTTGGTGATCCAGTGACTATTACTTTTTTTATATACTCGCTAACCACTAGTTAAGTTGAATGTAGTTTATAGAGAGCCAATTTGGTCTGGTGGGTAACATCCTGGCCCAGAAACCAGGGGGTGTCCTACTCCTGCCTCCTATACTGTATACTGTATACTGACCTGTATACTGCACGAGTCAAAAAGAGGGCCGTGAAAATATTTACTGACCCCTCGCATCCTGGACATAAATTGTTTCAACTCCTACCTTCAAAACGACACTATAGAGCACTGCACAGCAAGACAACTAGACACAAGAACAGTTTTTTCCCGAACACCATCACTCTGCTAAACAAATAATTCCCTCACCACTGTCAAACTATTCACTAAGGCTGTATTACTATTACTATTAGTCTTATCGTTCCTATCACCCATCTCCTCCCACTTATAACTGTATGACTGTAACTTGTTGCTTGTATCCTTACAATTTATATTAATATTGATTGTTTCCTGATTGCTTATTTGTACCCTATGACAATCATTAAGAGTTGTACCTCGTGATTCTTGACAAATGTATCTTTTCTTTTATGTACACTGAGAGCATATGCACCAAAGACAAATTCCTTGTGTGTCCAATCACACTTGGCCAATAAAGAATTCTATCTATCTATTTTAGGCAGAAAAGTGGGTTGGGTAACCTTGGACCACTCTTTCTCTTTCAGCCCAACTTTTCTGTTGTTGTCAGGAAAATAGGATGAGTATTAGGTATGTTCACTGCCTTGAGTTATTTATAAAAATAAATAAAGGTGGGAAAAAAATAGCTAATGTGTTTCTAATACCAAAAGGAAAAACTAGTGGTTGTGTTGGTATTAATGGAATACTTTTTATACAAACAACATTGCGCATAATGTGAAAGTGATAATCAGATTGCAGCTGGAGAAGAAAACCATTAATTGGGACTGAAATCTTCATAGATTCAGCCTAGCTGAATCTTAACACAAAAGACCATCTTTTTCCCATGTTTGTATCTCTATTCAGCCATCAACTTTTATCAAAGCAAGAAAAAAGAACAACTGGTAAGTTTTAAGAAGTGTTTTACATAAACGTTCTGAATCCAGAAACTACTTACCGGTAGGTGGAATAAATGTTACTTATTTTGACCACTTTGAGGTAGAAACGAAAACTTAGAATTACAGATTTCTTTGCCTGTTGATTATTATACAGAAATGCGAGCACCCATGGCAAGAAAACTGGTATTATGCATTCTTTGTTCATACTGTTTTCTCTAGGATTGGAAAAGATTCATTAATGCCCACTACAGAATAGGTCTTTTAAAATAATTAGGTATAAGGATAATAGATGAGATATTACTTTGCCTTTTAATTTGTAACACTATCTGGTACCCCACAGAGATGTGAGATAATGCA
The DNA here is from genome assembly GCA_023053685.1 of Diadophis punctatus similis. Classification (NCBI taxonomy): domain Eukaryota; kingdom Metazoa; phylum Chordata; class Lepidosauria; order Squamata; family Dipsadidae; genus Diadophis; species Diadophis punctatus. Next base: position 168,236,684 of record JALIGW010000003.1, read on the forward strand.
AATGGACCAAACCACCAAATCAGGATTCAACAGTGAAAATCAGCATCCTGTAAGTTCAAATAAGCCAGCTAATTTCTAGTCCAACAAGGTAATTTCCAGCAAGATTCTTCTGATGTTTTTCTCTGTTTGTAATTTGCATAATTAAATAGCTTGGTGTTTCAAGGCAGCCACAGTAGTAAGGTCAGAGGGTTATATGTTAAATAGCAACAACCTCATTTTTTTTAAAGAAGAAGCAGAGAGCAGCTGATCTGCTGTCATATAATTTTCTCTTGCTCTTCTCCCCCCATCCCTTTTGGGGTGAAGGATCACAGACATATTACTTTGACATAGGAAAAAATAGGTCTTTGTGCCTCTCCAAGTAACAGAGGATCACAGATGTCCTTGAATATTGAAAAATCTCTTTAATGATTTCTTTCTGCCTCCCTCCCCAAACAGCAGGTCATTTTTTTTCTGACATTGCTCAGAAATGTCTCTTTATAAGATATTGCCTCTATAAAGAATGAAAAAACTAAAAGGTCATATGTCAAAGTTTTGAGCTAAACTTAAATATTAAGAAATAATATTCCTGTCCTTTCAAAAATCAGTTTCATTTGACTGGTTCATAAAGGTAAACAGATTATAGACATTTCTTCTGTTATTTTTCTTCAACTGGAGATCAGTCATAACATTTGACATTAAAAAAAGAAAGGATTACATGGGTTGATATCTAGCTGCTTTGCTTTCTTGGATGGAGGATTACATTAGCAGCAGAGGTGGGTTCCTCCCGGTACGCTCTTACCTGTTGGTCACCGCAGAGCCGAAGAAGTTGGTGGCGGTTCGCGGTGCGGGGCTTCCCCCGCCCGCTTCTCCCACCCGCCTGGACGCCACCATTTGCGTTCTTGTGTGCATGCGCAAAGCGTTCTGCTTGTGCAGAGGGCAAAAGAACGCAAATGGCAGCGTCCAGGCGGGCAGGAGAAGCGGGCGGGGGAAGCCCTGCACCGTGAACCGCCACCAGCTTCTTCGGCTCTGCAGTGACCAACAGGTAAGAGCATACCGGGAGGAACCCACCTCTGATTAGCAGGAATATTTATTCCATACTTTTTGAAAAAAAATGGATATTGCCTTTTGGTTGCTTTATTTAGGATCAATATGTTCACATGAATTACTAGCTTAAATACCACTGATTTTAATGGTCTGTTCATTAATTTTCAAGTTCTAATACAAAAACTTCTGATATGCCACAAATTTCCCATTCCTTAATGTCTTTCCATTTTGTCTCAGAATACTTTCTAAAATCAACACAGAACAAACTTCTAATGATATATCACTACTAAATCTGTATCTGATGTGGTTTTCTTTAGCATTCAGTATTATGGAAATTGGTGCAATACATATGAAGAGCATCAGGCTGTGGAAAGCCATTGAAAGGATTATGAGGCCTTCATGAACTATTCAGCAGTGTGCTGTTTCTTGGAATATCCAGAACATTGGAACAAGTGGTAGTCATCTTAAGGAGTCTTGTTTATTTTAAAGCTTCCAATAATTAATTTGTATACAAGTTTATATATTTAGGGCCATTTTATTGGAGTGTGATGTTACAGCAGTGCTTTATCATTTCAACATTCAGCAAGATTGGACTGTTATGTATTTGGGAAAAACAAAGGAAGCCAAGTGAGGTTTGTTCATCAATTTATGTTTATTTATTTATTTAAAATATTCATATTACTGCCTATCTTGGTGGATAATTTGGGGGAATGAGCAATTTAAAACACAAATAACACAACAAACAATGCTATGCAATGCAAAGTCATGCACTAAGTCCTCAAAACATATAAGCCATCATTCAAACTAAGTTCTCCAAATATCCTGGCCCAAGAATTTGGGAAAAAGTATTTCAGATATAATGGAAAACCAACAGACTTGGAGTTATTCGGATCTTGGCAAGAAAATTGTTCCATGCTTCAGCTTTATTGTATTACAACATCACAGGGAAATATAGCAAACATCCTCACACTTTCTAGGTAACTAGGAAAAGTTTTTTTTAAAGATAGCAAGTAATAACAGTTGCCTCACGAGTCATGAAAAATTGTCTGGCTTCAAATGCTGCATTCAAGGCTGCATCAAAAGACCAGGCCTGTATAGGGATCTCTGCAAAAGATGCAAACTTCCAACAAAATGGGTATTTAGGCAGTGCAATCATCCACAAAAGACAATTGAATAAAATGCTCTTATATTCAGACCAGGGGTGGGTTCATCCCGGTTCGGACCAGATCGCCCGAACCGTTAGCGACCCGCTGGCAACGTAATTTTGGCATCACGGATCCAGTTCTGTCTGTGCTGGTCCATGCTCGCCGCCATCTTTTTTTCTGAATTTTCGGCCGATTTTCCTGTGTTTGGATGGCTTCACAGCATTCTGTGCTTTGAAAAAAGCCCTCCCGCCTGCCCCCAGGTTAATACTGACCTTTGTTTCTTCGCCCGAAGCACAGCTGATGAGCTCCTCAGCTGTGTTTCGGGCTGAATCCACCTTCTGAGCATGCGCGGAAGTGAAATCGCACGAGGGGACGCGCGCGCATACGCGTGAAACGTCACGACGCGAACCGGTGGCAAAGGTAAGTGAAACCCACCCGATTCAGACATTACTGTATATACATTTGAAGTTCCACAAAATTTCAATAGGGAATTTAGACAATATCAAGTCTTCAATTTTCCTGGGTTCCACGATCAGCTTTATTTTATGTTTTTGTTTGGAATTCAAGAGGCTGCAACAGTCTTCCTTTGAACATTCATTTGGGAACAGACATATGTTTTTACTTAGGTGAATTGGCAAGTGTGAGCATGTGGTAATCCTCTTAGGGGGAGGTGTATACTGTCCTTATATTAAATATATAACTCCTACTGTGTGAAAGATGTTACTCCAAATGAATACAGTCTGAAAATTTTCCTACTCTTATCTTCACCCCAACCAACCAGTCATATTGAGCAGTATCTGCTGAATAACACTTTTCTACCTACTGCTTTTGGCCCCTAAGATAATTTGACTATTTCAAGGAGTGTTTGCTGACGTACACTTTGATCATAACTCTGCTTGAAGCCATCTTTAAATTTCACTGTCTCTTCACAGCATAGGATCCAGCTTACCTCAGTCACACAGCTACAATCTTCAGACCACCCAGCAGGGTTCTCTTAGATAGGGAGAATTGCTTTGGTTTCAAATTCTGCTTCAGCTAATAACCAACCATCTCCCACTGGCCTCTCTCTATTCAATTTTTTAAACCATTAACTTGAATAAGTTTCTCTCCCATAGTAACCGTAACTAAGGTAGCAGGATCTGAGTTTAAACCATCATATTGTAACAAAGAAGGCTTCTGGACCTCTTGGTTACATTATACTAACCTCATACAGGGGTTACTCACATAACATAAACACTACAAAATAAAAGCAAACAAATAAAACAACCATATTTTTCTTTCCACAAGGGGCATTTTCCTGGAAGATTTATAATAGAGTCTGCTGGTTAAACTTTTGGCAGGTTAGAAAAGAGTGATAAGCAAGAGTATTGTAGTACAACTTTAAGCAATTCAGCTGAAAAAAGTTCTTTGAAAAATAACCTTCCAGGTTACCAAAGAACAAGTGGCTTTTGTAGATGCTTTGAGACAGCAGCATGTATGACAAGGACCAGATGTTCATATACACATAGAGTTATCCCAAGTGAAAACCCCCATCTCAACTAATGAGTTGAGGACATATAATCTGCTTGAACCAAGTTTATTGGACGTTGTGGGAAACAGAATACAACAGGGGGAAGGACAAAAGCTTATATAGAGCTTGTTTACATGAAGATTTCTTCTTTTCCAATAAAACCTCCCTGAGTTTGCAGTTTCAAACCCTTAGCAATCTTGTATTTTTAAGCATTAAAACACGTTCAAATCCATTTTGTTAGGCCAAGCCATTTTTGTGATAATGTTCTCCTCATAAGCAATACTAAAGTGGGCCACTGTCTCAACACACTTCCATTGATCAACCTGCCCATTAAAAAGAGAAAAGATCAATCAAAGTTATAGCAAACAGAGCTATAGGGTGGGAAAAAGGAATAACCCAGTACTCAATAGTATGGGACACAAGAGGACTATGGTTCCCCAATACATTTAATGGCATATTGTACTTAGGGGGGTGTTCACTGCTCCTTCTTCAGACTTGTATGATAGATATGTTGCTATATGTTAAGAAAGTTGGAGTCCAAATTAATATGTCTTCTCTCTCAATTTTAATTTTATACAGAAAGAAGTCGGCTATTTTTTTCTATCAGATCTTGTCAGTGTCATGAATAGCAGTTTGATTTATAAATTATTTCAGTCCTTATGTGAATCTCCTGTCATCTCTCCTGTAACATGCAGCTTCCCTGGCTTCTCACACTCTAATGGATTCTCAAAGGTCAAAAAAATATTCCCTTAGGCTATTTGAGACAAAGAATTGTCAGTAACTAGATTGATTAAATGTTGGAAGGTGTATAAAGAAAGCACCAATGGCAGCAGGTACATCCTCCACCACTTCTAATGCTCAAGAATCTCACCAAATAAAATCTATATGCATTCAAAAATAAGAATTAAAATGAAAGTTTTCACCCATATATGTTAGAGAACTGATTACAGCCAGAATTTTTAACTGTAATTAAAGTCTTCCCTAAAGATGTTGTTCAAGATATTTTCCCTTGACAAGTTTCCCTGCACAAGGTTTTCTGCTCCAGAGAATTAGAAATAGAAGGAAAATCTCAACCACCCAAGGCTTTTCATTGCAGGGAACAAGGAGCAAGGCACTCAGCCAGGGCTTTCTGTACACATTTCAGATTTATGACCTCTGAAAAGACTCCCGGAAGCTCTAGTATTGGTCATAATGCTCCCTCCCAAAAAGACAGCAAGGTTATTCTTGTTGAGTAAAAAAAAAAATCTAACATTAGATTATCTACCCTATCTCCCTATCATTTACTCTTATTCTTTCTGATATACTGTGAAGCTGAAGAAACCTAAATTCTTACAGCATCACAATGTGTCCCTTATCTATTATAAGTAATTGGCAGAGGTTTCTAATGGGAAAAAAATTGCAAAAATATTCTTCTATATCTCTAGCCTGTCACTGGGGACATCAGCTGGGGCAAGAGGTAACAAAAAAAGTAAAGATAGAGCAATCAAAGTGATGTCCCTTTTTTAACATACATAGAATGCATGTAAAATAGAAGCATGCTTTCAACTGCATGACTGGGACCATCATCTTGATTTTATCACACAAACAGAGAGAGAGAGAGAGAGAGAGAGAGAGAGAGAGAGAGAGAGAGAGAGAGACAGACAGACAGACAGACAGACAGACAGACAGACAGACTCAGAGAGAGAGAGAGAGACAGAGACACAGAGACACACAGAGAGAAAGAGTCCCCACCTATTTTGGGCACCAGTGTATTCAGAACTGGACAGAATAATTGCTCTCCTGAGAACCATTAAGAGCTGGATTTTATATTTTATATCCCACTTTGTTTCTTCATATCAGCAACCTTTGAATAGGAAATAAGAACAGGCTGAAAGAATGTTAATAGCAGCCAAATTTTTAGTATCTCTACTGTATTCTTCCATGGAGATTATTACCGAGCACAAGCAAAAAGCTTGAATATCATTCATTTCTTTATTTACTTTCTTCTTTAGGAGCTTTAAATATATCAGCTTTCGGCTCTCTTAAGGCTTCATCTGCTTTTCTCAGTTGTGAATTATTTACCAAAATTCCATGATTTTTATTTAGCAAGACATGGTGCTCTTCAAAATTGGCTTTCCAACAAATACAAGGGTATATTCTTTAGCCAGTGTGTTATTCTAAGGTAAAAAAAATATCTAACATAAACAAGCAACTGAATGAGATAGACAATCACATTTTAATCTTGAACACTGGAATATATTTACAAAAAGTTGAAGAGGGAGATAAAGAAAAAGAAAAAAAGTAAAATATTATTGGAGCACCACTTTAGAATGGCTATGCTGTTAGTCCTGGAAAGTGCAAAGATACATGTATCTACATGAACTAAAAGGTAATGCAATGAATATTTAGACCTATGTCCATGAATAAAATATAAATGCCATATTCTGGGTGCAATTTTGCACATTGGTGTTTATCTGGAGCAAATTACAGTTCCAACTACTCTGCAATTTCCCTTAAACTGCTATATCATTTAATAACCATAGAAAACCATAGAAAAAAAGATTCTTAAATTAATTTTATACATGTTTTACAGTGCCATCCTCTGAAGCAATGGAATGGAAAACAATTTTATGTCTCCATTTATGGAACAACAAATGACATTTATTTATTTATTTTCTTGCACAGTTCTAAGACCTGGCTCTGAAGGTTTAAACAAGCAGAGTGAAACATGGGTATATATTATGTGTTACAGCATATTTTGATGTAAACCAACCCGTCCTCAGCGATCTGATACATCCAGAACATTGAAGAAAATAAAAAGGATTTTTTTTTGTTGCTCAGATGCTCCAGCAAATCAGAAATGTACTTTAATAAATAAAAAATAACTCTAGTGACAGTCCATTATGATGTGTGCAAACATGACATATTTAATTAATATTATATTATCTTTTTATAAGTCATCAAACATTTGAGATTGGCTCTAAATATTGCAGGTAAATGGTACCCAGTGTACTTCTGAAACAATTTATACTAGGTTTCATAAAAGTCAGGCCACTAGTAGTGAGTCATTATGGTTCACTACTAGTGTGTTTTGAGGGACGTAGTTTCCATGTTTTGTATCGGTGTGTTTCAAAATGACCTGTTATGAAATTTTGCAGGCAATGGCAAGGTCAGAGAGTTTTACATCTATGCAATAATTAGATGTGACTAAAGGCAGAATTAACACGCAAAACTAGCATTAAACATGTTGTTGATTTCTTTCTGATTCTGTTTATCTGGCTGTCTACTAAAAAAAGATATTCCTGCTTTTCACACATTGAATTCTACTCAGGCAGAACAGTATGGCTTGAATGAGCAATTTTGGGGGCCCTATCTATCTGACGACCCATAAGTTTTATTGCAGGAGAATGTGTGCGTGCATGTTTATTCACACACGTGTGTGTATGTGTGTTTGTGTGTATAATCAGATTATCAGATTACCATTGGCAAATGTCCCAAACTCTGGCTGAAGTGCAGTGCTTGTGGTTTCTCAGCAGCTTATGCTAAGCCTGCACCAGGGAAGTAATCTTTTAAAACCCAGGAAACAAATCAACCGCAATAAGGATATAAGTCACTGTCATTAAGGAATGATTAGGCTAAACATTTTTATAAACTCCCTAGCCCAGTTTCATGGTGTAGATGATTTTAGATGTGGGGGGAGACTAGGTACTATTACTTTTTTTTTCTTTTGTAATTGCTTAATTCTATGATACCAAACACAAATATTGAGCAGTGCACAATTCAATTAAGCTATTTTATTAATTTGAGAATAGTATACATACACATACATATAACATTACCTGGGCATAATGGTAAAAATAATAAGTGTGTTTTTGTTGTAGTTATAATAAATATCCGCAATACATTGTTTTGGCTAGATATTCATGACCTCTACCTAGAAACCAAGTAAATTCATATTCATTTATTATCATAAGTTTTATGTGCCTAGTGTTATTTAGGAACTACTTGTGGTTTATAAGCAAGTCCTTATATTTCAGCATTGCGTTATGTTTTTTCCAGTGACAATATATTAATGAAAAGAGTAGTTTTCCCTATTTCTTAATATTTCTGAATGAAATGGGAAGTAGCAATATTTAATGCAAGGGCCTAACCTCATGATAGGGCAGATGAGGTAGACCTGCAGACGTGCACATGTTTCTGAAGTGGGAAAAAATCAGTAGCAATAAATGAAGGGACAGCACGAGTTTTGTCTTCCAGTCTGACTTAATATACAGACATGTGCTTAAATGATTCCAAGCTCTTAAGCTTAGGTTTGTACCTTCTGTAGCTGGAGAATTTTTAATTTATGGAATTTGTTGTTAAGCCTTGGCTTGCTAGAAGCTTCTTGATAGCCTTCTTCTCCTCTGACATTTAAAAGACTAATATTTATTAAATGCCCCATCTTTGGATATTGCTAAAGCATTTGATATTGGTGAAAAACATATCCCAAGTCAGCACTGACCTCAAGTGTAAGAGAGAGACAGCTGGATCACAAGGTCTAGCTAGAGTAAGTCATAGAAAAAGTACCAGGGAAACATTACTGCTATTATGTGGCATAATTCTTGCTACCTGCACATAAAATGCTCTTCTGTCTAAGCATATGTTTTTGCTCTCCCCCTCCCAAGCTCATGAATAATTCAGAGGTTGATAAATATGCAATTTTTAAAAGTGCAAGCACCGCAGCACATAAAAAACTCTGTGATTTTCACTTACACAACCTGATCTGTGTCTAAAGATGATGATGATTTTCCAAAATTGTCCAAATATTTTAAAAAAGGACCTATCTAATTTCATTTCCCTGTACCTATATAAACATCTACATATACGGCTGCCTTTTCAGTAGCATACACACATACAGAAATGTGCTGTGTTTCCTTTCATTTTTTTTTCATAAGTTGTGAACTGCGTGGATGAGAATATAATGCAAAATACTTTTAAATCAGAGTTTTAGTGTATTGTAGATAAAGATATCTTTGCTACAACCAGTTTGTAAGTCATTCAGTAAGCAAAATACTATGTGGTCTTATTTTTATTGAGCTTCTTTTAATAACTACTCTTAATTTAATGTCCCTTGAATTTTCTGCCAGTATCTGCAAGTCTGTGACTTTGCCTTTAGACTTATGCCGTTACCCATAACAGCAGTATCAGAGGGGGGGGGGGGAAAGGCAGAGAGCTTCCATCTTGTACACTAATTGCTTGATTGAAATCCTGAAACAAAATGGTGGTGCTTAGATGAAATACAGAAGAATGAAACGTTTAAAGAATATTGACATAAAACCAGCATAAATCTGATACAATTTAGAGAACAATCAGTGTGAATATCAATGCTCTGAACAGTCAGAGATATCATACTGCTCTTTTAGGTTAGAACAGCTAAACATCAAAATTATTTCCGTCTGTGAAGGTAATCTTTTGGCTAAATCCTTCAATTGGAAACACCATGGGTAAGAAATAGACCACAGCATTTAATTTGGACTGGCTAGTTGGATGCCTATATATTTTCTTTAATAATTTCAAATTTAATTAAATCATACTGCTGATGCCAGTCATCCCAACACCATAAAGCATGATTAATTGCATGCTTCAAGGAAATAAAAAAGCCGCCTTTACAAAGTACTACCAATGCAGAGTTTTGAGCAAAGGAGCCTCTAATAGATTATAAACAAGAGCCTACTTGTATCTCTTGTAACTATTGAAACAGGGGTCCTACCTAGAATTATAGGATCCTGCACCAAAATTAAATGCTCTGATGCAGTATCTACATGCAAGGCAATTTTAATTAATTTTTGCCTTCCACCAGGCAGCTCCAGATTTGACTTCGTCTCTTGCAAAAGAACGTTTTACTATTTGCATGGCGATCAGATGGAATGGCTTACCCTGATATACAAACAAGATCAGACACACTATAAAACTGGGAGTGTCCTGTCACAGGAAAGCAGCTGGATTCTTATACATCCTTCTTTGCTTTCATTGTATTTCGATTCAGATCAGCAGCAGGACAAAGGGCTTGACAGACCCAAGCATGGATTGTCACCTTGATTTGTCCAGACTAACAGAGATGCAGAAATGAATTATATGAATTGCAGAGGAGCAAATAAGCTTAAACATAACATTTTCCAAAATTATGTTGGGAAGCAATGAGAAACTACCAAAGAATTTGATGGGGCAGCTTCACAAAATAATCTAAACTGACACATCGTATGTGATTTGCATTATTATAATAACAACCACCTATACTGTACTTCATTTTCAGGTTGATTTCTTCTAGAATGTATTTAACTGCAGCTGTTTTTTTCAAGTGTCAACTCTTCACAGAGAACTCTGAGCATGAGATCTTAAACCTATTTGCAAATGAGCAGATGCACAAAGGCTTATGCCTAGGCCTAGGGATATACTAAATGATATGCCTGCATTATCTGATTTCTGGATTATTATTTTTCTCAAACCGTAGATTTGTGCAGATTGCACACCCATACATAAACTCAAGACATGTGAGTCAAATATGGAAACCTATTTCTATGCAGGAATAGTAACTTATGGATTTTCGTGCATGTCCCCTACTGTGCATGAAAAGCCTAGGTAAGCTGCCAAGAATCTTTCTGTCTACAGCAGGATAGAAATATGTTGAACAAAATAATAATAATAATAATAATAATAATAATAATAATAATAATAATAATAATAATAATAATAATAAAAATCAGCTTGTTTACATAGCATGTGATAAAGCACATAAGGATCCTTGAGCTAAATGTGTGGTTGGTATTATCGACTTTGGATTATTCACTGGCAATGAAAACAAAAGTGATGCCTAGAATGAATTCCCTTCCTTTGTGTCCCAACCAGCTATTAGAAGCAACCGTGCTAAGCAGCTGTTCACTGGTGCATATTCAGCTTAGGGGCATTGTTTGTGCAATTCCTAGTACTAGACATGGACCGGAGGGAAAGGAGGGGAGGCAAGGCAGATATTGTTGCTACTGCTGCTGCCCTGCTGTTGATCCAGAGGAATTATAATTGATCTAGAGGAGCAATTTGTGTATCAAAACCAGTATCTTTCATAAAATTAATTTTTTACTTTTGGGCCCTGAGCTTTTACAAAACATATAGTACTTGCAAGCAACCCCCAATTCATAGGTAAAGTGATATTTCTCCTCCCCCTCTCCAAATAGTGTTATCCACATTGTGTCAATATATATTCCTAGCATATTTAAAATGTTAAACATTGCTGGGTTTTTTTTTTTAAAGAAGAAGTCAAGTATGGTGCATTGAATAAAAAAAAGGAAAGAAAGAAAATGAAAGAAAAATATTCAAAACCTGTTCCACCCACTCACATTCTCTACAAAAGGAAATATAACAACTCCAGAGTAGCAGATATTTTAAAGTGAATGTCAATTTTCCATTTTGGAGAACAACATTCTTTTAAAACACATTTGAAATATGTAAAGTTTGGAATTGTCTGCATATGCTGCATTTTCTCCTGTAGTAAGTTCCTGGTGTCTTTTATGAATTGTTTTCTTTTATGAAAGAATAGCTCAAAGAATATTTAGGAACTCATTTCATGAGCTTTCACACTAGTCTAGGCCACTTTTTTAAAAAATGGGATTGCAAAAGAGTAGGTAATTATTGAATGCCACATGGTTTGTACAAAATCCTATTGCCTTTCAACTAAGACAAATTCTTGGAGCAAGTATAAGAAACTAAATCAAGAATATAATATGTACATGCATGCATATGCTGTGTATGTGTGCATGTATGAGTGAGTGAAATACTATCTTATAAATGCTTAGTTTTGAATGAGAAATAGGGTCATGAAACCAATTGTCTGTTCACTATATAAAATATAGAATATGTTCCCCCATTTAAAATAGAGCTTTGTCCTTCAATATAGAAATAATCACTTCTAAAGAAAATACTTTCAGAAATATTCTACTTATACTGTAAGTCTTTATTTACAAGGAAAGGTTAGTAGAAGAGGCACTGCTACACACTACCATAATGCAATCATTTCCAAGCATTCCAATCATTTTCAACAGCTATGGAAGATTAAATATATGTAACATTTGTAGGAACTGAGAATTTAATTGTAATTAAATTGTAGAAGCTTATATATATATACATTTAGTTCACTGATGCCATGTCCATTTAATTCTGTTTACTGTCATTTAACCTATACCAAAATGCTATGTGCTTCCCTTAGGTTTCTAAAACATGCAAAATAGCACGAGAAAGAAAAATCAAAGCTTACCCAGAATATATGGTACGGCTAACGTGCATCCATCAAAGAGCTACATATTCATGGTGAAGGCTTCAGCCCAAACAAAAGCCGCCTCCCCTGACTATATTTGTTGCTTAACGTTTTGTTTTGATTTTTATTTTTAATGCAAGAAACATCCGTGTTATTTTTACAACAAAAATTGGTCAAAAAAGAACGTAAAAAGACCAGAAACATAATTCCTTGTCCATAGAGGAAAATTATACAAATTTCTCTTTCCTGATATTTCTAAGCAGCCAACCATAATAACTCTTTGACAGTTCACCTGACTGCAGCAGAAATGGGGGATGTGATGTGATGGTTATGGTGGATGACAGAAAGGGGCCATTCGAAATGCTACTATGCTGTTTATATGGGAAGATTTCAGCAGGTTTCAGCTTTTCCTAGTTAGACAATCTCCATTTGGGGAGGATTTCTCTAATTGCACATGTCTTGCAAATAGTAAACAAAGCAGAAAAGTTGCATTATTTTGTCAGATTGCAACACTTGAGGTTGAATGAACGGAATTTCTAATTGACTTTGACAGTCTCATCTCAATACAAGCCAAACAAAAGGCTTGCCTGTGGTCCTCATTACAAAACTTGGGAGTTGTGTTTTCCTTCTGTGTTATGATTTTCCTCAGACATTTCTGTAATTTTAAGGCTGAATTCCATCCATTCCTTGCGTAGAATTGTAGCACGTGAACCACGTACGAGGTTCTGATGAAAATAGTGTAGCAAAGTACATGGTAATCTTTAAGACAATTTCACCTAAATCCAAAAATAGATACATTTAAATTCCACAAGACAACATCTAAACCTGGCTCATTTTCTTTATCCTAATTGGTTTGGGTAAAGCCTGTGGGACTCGGGATAAATGGAATAACTTCTCAACTGATCGAGGATTTGCAGGACCAGATATTTGTCCATTAATAGACTAAATGACCTTAGCTTACCTTTGGGGACACTAATTCCTTTTCAGCACTGGCCAGAATATTAAACCAGAATACCTATTTGTTATTAACATTGTTTTTAAAAAATAATTTTATAAATAACAATAAAATGTGAGTAAACAAGTGAGTGAATATTAATGGTAGGAAAGAAAAATGTATTTCACATTATTGCACAAAAGACGAGAGTGCTGGTTTTGATATGCTGTCAAATCCTATGGCTCTGGATATACATATATTTTAAAAATAGATCCATAATCCACTCCTTCATTAATCCATCCACTAGTCTGAGTAAAGAAAGAGAAAATAGGAGACTCAAGGTGCATAAAAACGAACCCTTAGAGTTAAACATGACAATCCATTATTTACAGGCAGACTATTCACATGAAGCAGAAGGGGAAGATGTTTGAGTATGATGGAATCTCATCACAATAGTGGCATAAAAATTGCTGCATTCTGAAAATAACAATCACATAACTGTATAAAAAGTATTATATAAATATCACAGAGACACATTCACACACACACACACCATTCCTTCAGGATCGTGGCTATACCGCATAGTTGGAGGAATACAGACAACAGTTTGCAAGTTAGTCTTTGGACTGGAGCTCCTAAAATAGCATCTCTATTGAATAGAGATGCTATTGGTAAAATTGGACTTTGGTTGCTTTCTGGCGAAAATGTGCCACGAGTGATTGGTGCTGCCCTTACCAATCACAAGGAGTGCTGCCTTTGTTTGTTTGTTTTTAACAAATTTATATATGACTGTGTGGTAAAAGTAGCATGTGGCATCCTTTGACCAGATCCGTAGGTATTATTCTATCTATTGACCATCATGGCATATGGAAGATTGAGCGATAGGATTGTAAGTGAAATAAATGCTAAAAAGTAAGAATTAGCAAATGAAAAATAAGAAAGAAGAATAATTAAATTGTGTACCTATGAAACTAAGAGAAAGGGGAAATGTTTAATAGACCTGAATGAAGCTGGCCGGATCTTCTGGGGTAAAGCTTTTGAATATTGGCAGGGAACTAAAGGTCAAATGTAATTTTTAATGAAAGTATGAATTGGTGTTTATTTATTGCTCTAGGTGTGTATGAAAACAGGAATTTATAGGCTGATATAGTTGCATGTTGAGTTTCAGTGAGGATAATAATGAAAGAACTGGGGGGGGGATGGGAAAATTATGCAACATTCTATATCAGTGATGGCGAACCTATGGCACTGGTGCCACAGGTGGCACGCGGAGCCATATCTGCCGGCACACGAGCCATTGCCTAGCTCAGCTCCAGGACGCATGTGAACGCCAGCTGATTTTTGACTTGCACGGAAGCTCTGGGAGGGCGTTTTCAGTTTCTGGAGTGCCTCCGGGGGGAGTGGGGAGGGTGTTTTTGCCCTCCCCAGGCTCCAGGGAAGCCTCTGGAGTCTGGGGAGGATGAAAAATAGGCCTACCGGGCCCACCAGAAGTTGGGAAATGGGCCATTTCCAGCCTCCAGGGGAGCAGGGGAGACTGTTTTCGCCCTCCCCAGGCATTGAATTATGGGTGTGGGCACTCGCGCATGCGCGAGAGCATGCACGCATGCACTTTCGGCACCCAAGGGAAAAAAGGTTCGCCATCACTGTTCTATATGAATGGGAAGGTGGTTTGGAAGGTGAGGTGGGGGGAATGTAGAATTATTTTGATTGATTATGTGCTATCAGGTCATTTTTTTTAACCCCATAGATAGATTTTTCTCCCTGATGATCTGCCTCTAACCCGAATTTTCAGGTCTTCCAATGATGTACTCATTGCCATTGTAACTGAGTTCATCCACCTTGTTGGTAGATGTCCTCTTCTCTTTTCTTTCACCTTTTCCAACACTAGAACTTTCTCCAGAGAGAGGCTGGGTCTTTGCATAATAGTACACATAATTTAAAGATTTGGAGAAAGAAGAAAGGAATATAAAAAGTAATTTAGCCCTCTCAGAGACTCAAGATTAATGAGAATCATGACTTCATCGGAAGTATTGGTTTATATGTGAAATCTTTGTTTTGAATATGTGATTTAAACTTATGTCTATACATAATGTCTATATGTTTATACATATATATGGCAAGGATATACAGCCCCTACTTAATAACCAAAATATATTTATATTGCCCCCAACAATCTGGGTCCTCATTTTACCTACTCCAGAAGGATGGAAGGCTGAGTCAACCCTGAGCCTGTGAGATTTGAACTGCTGAACTGCTGATCACAGTCAGCTAAAGTAGCCTGCAGTACTGCACTCTAACTGCAGTATAGTGTTAACTCTACTTATTGTAAATGAAAATTCACTGTAAATTGAAAAATACACAAATGGTGATCAAATGACTGAGAAACCCTGCAACAGAAGCAATTCTTAGTCATTTGATGTATGTGTGTTGGTTGTAAAGGCAACCACATGATTGTGGGATGCCGCAATGGTTGTAAATGCAAGGATTGTTTGTGAAGTTATTTTTTTTTAGCACCATTGTAACTTCAAACAGTCTCTGCATGAAGAAGACAGTAATTGGGGACTGCTTATAAATGAAAATTCAAATGCATGATTGATTGCTTATGACAAGAGCTAGTAAAGGGTATAAGGGTGGTTCTCCAGAAAAAGAGAATGTTACAACAAAAGTAAGTAACATTAAAAGAGGCAGATGGCAATATATTGAAAGTGTGGCTAAACAAGGATTTACCGCAGAGTAAAAAATAATGAAACTGAAATTAGAAGATATTAGAAGTATTTCAGAGATTTGCATGGATATGATAATGATAGGCTGAAGAGTGGTAATGAAACAAACACTATATGATGGTGTCAGGAAATAAAAGGATGTCAAGGAAGTTAAAAATGCTATGAGAATGTTGAAAAAATAGTAAGGCTTCATAGGTAGATGATATAACTGGAGAAGCATTAATTTATGGATATGGTTTGTTCTGGAAGTAACTTTTAATTTGTTTAGCACATGTGTGAAGAACACATTGAATTATACATTGTTATACATTGAATTATAAAACAAATATTAGAAAGAAGAGTGAATGGATTGAGAGGAAGGAGAAGACCAAGCAAGTTTTGATCACTTTAATCACTGGTTGGGTAAAACCTCAAAAAGGGAGTGGTGAGAAATTTAAAGAATAAAAAGTAATATACTGTATATATAAATATTGACATGGTGAAATTAAGTATCACTTACAAGGGAAGAAATGTATGGAAAGTTATACTGAATGATACTGGTGTGTGGCATTAGTTTTGTTTATTTTTCTTTTTTCTTATCTGAAGTCTTTATTTTTGAGGTTCACTTTCTTTTCTAAGCTCTGCATACTGCTTTTTTTACCCCCAAGAGGGAAGAGTTTGATGGATAGGTATGTATGTATGTCACTCCTTGATCTTATTTCCATTTGAAAGATAGATGAATTGTGACTTTGCTGGATCAAGGACTCAAAATGGACAGCAAACAGAGTTCTGAAGAGCTAATGTGAAAATGGTGCAACACTATCAACTTTAAAAGATGGTCTTTTCAAAATAACATCTTAAACAAGATAAACAAAGTACCTGCATTCCAGGAATAAAATGTTATTAGTCTAGTTTCTACCAATGAGAGGTAACATACATCTCTAGATTATTACATATTATTTAAAACAAATCTTCAATATAAATTGTGTCCAAAATTGCCCTTGCAGAAGTTTATATATTGAGCTCCTCGGTTTGCAATATTACAGGACTGATTTTTTTAAGGGAAAATCTTTTCATACCTAGCATATTTATCAAACATAGGCTTATGCAGTTAGTTTATAGAAATATTGTTCTCCAAGTTTATTCTGTTAAATTAAGAGAATATGTTTGGAACCAGTTTTTCCTTAACAATTTTTATTTCTCCACAAATATTTTGAAGTGTTGTTTTGAAATGATATTAATTTTTTGTTTAGCATTTTTAGAAAGTTAAGCTCTTTAAGCATTTTGAGAAACAATTAATTGCTTAGAACATATCTCATATGTTCCATAAAGTGATACAGACATTTATTAAGCTATTGTTAGCTTCTAAACGGAAGCCAGTTTGATGTAGTGGTTACAGACATACAGTAAGTCAAAACCAGGACTTTGGCCATGAATTCAGCTGGTGACTTTGGGCAGCTTCCGCCCTAGCTACAAGATAATGGAAAACTACCTCCAAAAATGCAATCCAGGCAATCAAATGAAATGAATGGAAAGCAAAAGGACAAAAAAATCCTCCAAATTAACTGGGCCAATTTTTCTCAAAGTTACAGTTGAAGTGAAATTTTTAATATTTTAAATTATTAAAATTTTAATAATTAAATTGAATAAGAATGACTACAAAAATACAAATATTTCTGCTATAATACTATCTGGTTTTCTCTATAATCTATGAAACTATAAATGGTATAAATAATACATAACCTGGTGATTTGCATAGCCAAAGTCCTTACTCATTTCCTCTGACACTGAGGTCTCCTTTTCAGAAAACAAGTCATCTTCAAGAACAGTAGGAAACTTTGTGCCAATGACCTTGTGAAGTTTGTGGAAATGATAATGGTTCCCTGCAGGGGCGGGTTCCTCTTACCTTCTCCTACCGGTGCGCATCACGACATTGTGCATGCACGGGCACGCATCCTCTCGTGCGATTTCGGCTATCTGCGCATGCGCAGAAGGACAATTTCACGTCCGTGCATGCGCAGAGAGCCAAAAACCATGAAAATTTCAGAAAAAAGATGGCAGCGTACACAGACCGGCAAAGAAAGCACCGGAGCCGTTGCGCAATCTGTGGGCCCCTACCGGAACAGCGGAGTGGACCGCACCGGTAGGAACCCACCACTGGTTCCCTGTCAGAGAAAGCCACAGAAATCCTCAAATACATAATAGAAAGATTTAAATCCTATGCTAGATCTCAGTACAAGAAAATCTTAGTTATTTTCTGTTTTATCCATTCCCATAGTGATCTGGTATTGGTCTTCTTGTCCTGCCTGAATTTCTATTCATTTTAACCCAAAGCAGAACTGAGGACCTTGAAAAATGACATAACTCACGCAGCCATATTTTCAGGAAATTGTTTCCTATAGGATCTCACAAATCACCAGTTCCCCTAAAACAAAGACTTGGAGCCAACTTTTTAAGTTTAGAAGATAATTGAAATTATTTCATAATACCAGATGATTTACAATATAAATAGAAACCATTCTTTTAAGAAATCGCAAAATTGTAAGAACTTTATTTTACAGAAATTAATTTAAATTAATTTAATTTAAAGACATTATCTAGGTTTCTTTAAAACAATTGTTGAGACTTGGAAACACAGTTTAATATGGTCTTCTTTTTATTATTAAAATATTTATCTTTGGTAGATTATGCTCTTATATTTCCTAAATTGTAATTTAACTTGGTTATATAAAAATAAAGATAAGTTTAACACACACACACACACACACACTCATACAGTAATATGTACAACACAGTAAAATTGCAGCTATGATTTGTAGAACTAACGCTTTCTTCTCAATCTCTTTCCACTTTGTTGAGATATTTTTAGTTTATGCCTATCAATCAATACAATCAATTTTCCTCTCATATTTGTGGTCCTTTCTGTTCTTCATGCCTCATTAAACACATCAACATGTTTTTTTTTATTCACTAATTTAGACCCCGAGTCTCTTGCAAATGAACTGGATGCTGAAAGGGTGAGATTGGAGTGATATATTTCAGCATTTTATGCATTTCTAGCAAGATAAATTAAAAACACCTGGTTTGTTCTTGTTATCAATGACAGGGATTTCTTTGGATCTTTAGGATCTTTCAAGACCGTTGCCTTCTTATATTTAGATTACACTATTTTAATGAAAGAGTTATCTATTAAAGAAGATAATCTTTAATAATGTCATTTCACATATTCAAGGAATGTTTGAAGAAGGCAGCAGGACAGAACATGTAAGACCAAAGATCTTCCTAGTGAGAAAAAAAGTAAGTACCACACCTTTATGGAAGCTCAAATGAAAGTATATGCAATCAGGTGAAGTTCTTACACTCAATTTCCAAAGCATGTGTAGGAGGCACCTATTAATGTTGGTACAGGAGATGCAAATAATGGACCTTCTCTACTAATAGTGCATGGGCTTGAGGAACAAAGTTAACAAAGAACCAAGTTATCATGTTCTCCTGTCAGCATGGCATGGATGCAGCACAATTCTATTGTAACACTTTTCAGCCCTGACTTAACACTAAGTCACCCTGTAACTCTACACTAAGCCTAAAAATTCTTTGGCAATGGGATTTTCCCTTGTACTTCACTGTGGTCCACAAATAATTCCGAATGAAAAACTGTCACTGTTCCTTTCCTTTTAGAACACCTAAAAATCTATCTCTGATGTCAAGGAAATCTAACCCTAACCTTAGTTTCATTTTCATTAGCAATGGGATTTTCCCATGGTTTTAAATATGGTTTAACAATGTCCGAACGTACAGCTATCACTGCCACCTTCCTTAGAGAACCTCTAAGAATATATCCCCGACATTGGTTTTCAGCCTTGACTCCAAGCAGTCCTAACCCTAACAGGAAAACTAGTTACATTTTCATTGGCAATGAGATTTTCCTATGTATTTTTACTGTAGTCCACAAAAAAATCCAACCCAAAACCTGTGACCATTGCTTTCCTTAGAGAACGTATTTGAATCTATCCTGTGACATCAGTTTTTGAAAAGTGATGGTGAAAGCCTTTTCTTGGGATGCTTTTGTGGACCATATAAAAACCTTCTGGATCATAGGAAATCCCATTGCCAATAAAAAATAAACTAGGGTTAGGGTTAGTTCTTTTTGGGGTCAGGGCTGAAAACATATGTCAGGGAGAATCTTGAAGGTTCTCTAAGGGAAGTGAGGTCACAGCAATTAGTTCAGAATTTTTTATGGACCACAATCCCCTTGGAGTCAGGGCCAAAACTTATATTAGTGATAGATTTTTGAGATTCTCTAATGAAAGAGAATTTAACAGTTTTTCTTTCAGATCTGTGTATGGACCACAGTAAAACCTAACTCTTATCCTAACCCTAACCCTAACCCTAGTTTCATTTTCAACAGCAATGGGATTTTTCCATGTATTTTATTCTGGTCCATAAACAGATCTGAACATGAAACTGTCACTTTCACTTTCTTTAGAGAGCCTTTAGAAATCTATCCATGACTTTAGTTTCGATCCATGAATCCAATGGATCCTAACCCTAATCCTCGCTCTAACGCTAGTTTCTTTTCATTTGCAATGGAATTTTCTCTTGGGTTTTAGTGGGGTCTACAAAGTAGTCCGAAAGAAAAACTCCAAAGAGGGTGAAAATTTGGGTGTGTCTTATACACTGAATGTAGCCCTGCCCACCCGCCAGCCCCCAGCCTTTGGCTTCTGCCTCCCAGCAATTTGCCTCCTTGCAGCAAACAGCAAACAGCCTGTTTCAGCTTCAGCTTCAGCACAGCCTGATTAGCACAAGTAGCTGATTGTTGGTTGGATCATATTGCAATTTTTTCGTTGCAAAATAAATTAGAAGCTTACACAGTTGACTGCATCTAGCTGATTCAAATAACTTCTTTATAAACATAACAACAGATATCTACAATACCACATGTTCTTCTTTACAGAGACATCATGGAGAGACAAGCACACACATCATGGAGAACTGATAAACCACGCCCTTCTTCTTGCTTAGTTTCCCCGCACATATTCAGTAGCACTCCACTCCAATTGGCTGACTGAGTCACCATGCTAATCCATTGGCTGATTTTGTTCACATGGCTCTCCCAGTCATGAATATTCTAACAGATCAGCCTCATGACCATCAGCTGTTTCAGGCTGCAGGGATTGCCATTGCCTATTGCTGCCTCCGCACACCCCATTTTTGGCCTCCATGTCCCATTTTTTGACTCCGCATGCCCCATTTTCAGCCCATTCCAATCCCAGCTGCCCAGAACAGGTGGAAAATGGGGTGCACGGAGGCTGAAATATGGGGCGTGGAGCGGCTGAAAACCGGATGCTGAGGCGGAAAATGGGGCACGTGGTGGTGGCAATAGGTTATGGCAATCCCTGCAGCCTGAAACAGCTGATCATTGGAAGGCCAATCCAACTGATAATCAGCTTCTTGTGCTAATCAGGCTGTGCTGAAACTGAAACTGAAACATGCTGTTTGCTGTTTGCTGCAAGGAGGCAAATTGGTGGGAGGCAGAGGCAGATATTTTTTTCTTGTTTTCCTCCCCAAAAGCTAGGCACGTCTTATACTTCGGAGTGTCTTATACTCCGAAAGATATGGTATATGGTTGAGATGCAATTGTTCCTTCCCACTGATTAACACACAAGTGAAATAAAGAATAAGAATATTTGGTCCATCCTATTCTGTAGCTTGCATGACACTTAGCTTAAGAGAGTTTACTTCTTGAAGCATTTAAGCATTAGCTATCCTTATATTAGGTATAATTTTACCAGTAACTATGTGTATTGCCCTCCCAAAAGAAAAAGTAATATTAATGACTACAGAGGATGAATGCAGACTTCATTAATAAGATTTAGCTACTGGAGCAGATTTCCTTCACTTGTAAAGAAGATGTTGCATTAGATAATAATTGGAAATGGTTCCTCTCAGCTGCTCCCTCCTACTCTCTGCTGGAAGGAAAGAAGGAAGGAAGGAAGGAAGGAAGGAAGGAAGGAAGGAAGGAAGGAAGGAAGCAAGCAAGCAAGCAAGCAAGCAAGCAAGCAAGCAAGCAAGCAAGCAAGCAAGCAAGCAAGCAAGCAAGCCTTGGCTGATAAATACTGTTGAATTTCTTATATTTGCATTTTAATTATCTAGTCACCTTTGTTTACACAGAATAGGCTATATTGTACCAGAGATTCCATTTAACAGATTCTAATATGCTGAAAAACAGGTACACATGATTTAGTTTCATCAGATATAAAGAGAGAGAGATAACCCTAATCTGTATTAAAACATCACAGGTTTTAATTTTAAGATTTGGTGATGCTTTCATGTTAATCAAATGCTTATCGGAAGCCCAATTTATATAAAAGCATCACTAAATCTTCAAACTAAAACCTTCAAAAGTTTTGATATGGCATCAGATTAGTTCCAATAATTACAAAGCAAGATTATATATGGTGTCGCCTTTACAAATCATCAATTCAAAAAGCTTTAGTCAATCCAAGTGAATGGCTGTTATCATTTTATTCTTGTCTATTGTATTAATGCCAGTAACTATAAGAGTACAATGGCTCTAGTGGCTAGTCTGATGAGTTGGAGGTTAGGAAACCCTTGTTAAGGATCTGAGAGCTTCCATGGGGTAAGCTCCCATCCTTCGCACCAGCTTCTGCTGGGGATATGAAACGAGCCCCCAGCTGTGTGTCCCCCAGGGCAACACTGATATTTTTAAAACAGGGGTTAAAACATTGGTATTGAAACATCCAATACAATAACAGTATTGAAACATTCCTATAAATGAGAATGTATGAAGCAAATATAATGCATAGATTTGGCATGATAATCATAACAAAACAATTATAACATTCAGAATACACTATAAGGAAAATCATTTCACCTTATCCCAGGGCTTGCCAGAAGTACCAACTTTTCACAACTGTATGAAAGCCCAACAGGTTTAGCACCATATAAACCTTGGGAAGGGGTAGTTCCAAAGGACAGGCATAACTGTGGACAAGGTGCATGTTTAAGTCCCCAGAAAATAACAATGCTTTACGACCAGGACTGTAGCACGCCAACTCTCCTAGATCTTACTGATCACCCAGAAAAAAGGAGAAAAACTTTTAGAAGATTTAGGTAATGATATTAAAATTATTTTCATTTACAGTCCAGAGACAGTTAACAATATTTTGCTCATCCCAATCCCAGCAAACCATCTTAGATTTGGGAAAGCTTCTTTAGATTTTTCTTTCCTTTGCAGATTTAATGTAGAATGCTCAAGCCAGCAAAAATCATTATAATTTAGTGTAACCACCCTTAGAAAGTGAGTTTAGCCTTGAGAACAGGTGATTAAAAAAAGGATATGAAAGCATTCCAAATACTTGAAGATATCTCAGATAAAGGGAAACACTTATTCTCTATTTCTCAGAATGCAGGACATGGAGCGATGGCCTCAAGCTATAAGGAGACAGTCAATGGTTAAACCTTTTTAAAAGAAAAATCTTGATAGTTTTGACAGTGAAACCAGTTTCCTAGAAAAACGTGGGTTTCTCTTCACTGGATGGCTAGATGCACATTGAGAAAGTTAAATTTGGTTTTCTCCATAGTGGGTGGTGCTAGCCTCCAAGATTGGGATGACCTCATCCATCAGCCAATCAGGACTGAGTCTGACCTCATATAAAAGCTGTCACTGTGCCATAATCCCCCTCTTTCGACTCAGTCCTAGGCCTAGGATTGTTTCTCCCCAGTCTTCGCAGTTTCTCTCACCTTCTACTGAATCCAGATTTGATCATCTATCAACTTTATTACTAGCTGTGAGTGAGTCCCCACCTTTCCTTTCCATCGGGGGTGTTGGGACTACCAGGGCAGGCTTCGGCCTTGTCCACGGCCTACCTTCGCCCTTGTGGCTGGTGGCCATCCTCACAGTGCGGCCTGGCATTCCAGATTACCATCTCGTCACAGAAGCCTCGCGCTTGGGTGACCAGCAGCCAGGGTGGTTTTTTTGCCACTTTCCGCTGAGAGAGTCCCCTTTGGTTTCCCGCAGAAGCCTAGCGCTTGGGCGGTCAGGGCCTCTCTCCCTCTCCGCTCCCCCTAATTGGGCCCCAGCCTTGTCTGCCTGCCTGTTGGGGAGCGTGGCCTCGTGAGGGCGAGCGTTGGCGGTCCAGTCGGCGGCTCATCGGCCTGCGCGACCACCCCTCCTCACTGAGGCCTGCCATCGCTGTTAATCTCCTCCGTGGCCTAGTGCCCTACGTTTGGTGGCTTCGGCCTGCTTGGGGCCTGTTCGGGAGGCTCGACGGCCTAGTTGGCAGCAACATCGGCTGCAGGCCGCGCCTCCTTAATTGCAACATTTGCCGCCCGGAGGAGCAGCGCTCCCGCCCCTCAGCTGTTTCTCGGGTGTTTGACAGCGCGCGCAGCCGCAGATCATCAGAGCCGACTTCCGGCTTCCCCGGCCGTCCCGAGGCTCCGTGAAATCCAGCGCAGCCGCACTAGAGTCCCAGGACGTCACAGGGGATTCCCCTGTGACGTGCTTCCTCCAGCTGACTGTCGGCTCTCGGAGCGAAGCCAGCATCGGCCGCGGCTTCTTCTTTGGCGGCCGCCACGGCGAGAGACCACCCAGCGCGGTTGGGCCTGTGCCGGACAGCTCCTTCCAGCCTTACCTGCAGCATTGCCTGGCCTGAGACATCTGCAGCACTCTGAACTCGTTCTTGCCCAGCCGAACAGCACCGGGCCGTAAAAGCGCCCCTTGCTGCTTTCAAACTTTGCCACAATCTCCACGATGTCGGAGAAGGCCACCTCGGACAGGAATAAGCCCAGGCCGGCCAAGGACAAGAAAGGTGGGTCTGGTCAGTCTCCCCCACCCTCTGGGCATCGGGACCGCTCTCCCATTCGGCAGAGCTCAGACAAGGCCACCTCATCCTCTAAGGGCTCGGGTTCAACTAAGGCCCCCCCCAAGGACTCCCATGCCAGCAAAGACAAGACCCCCAGGGCTGCTGAACGCTCCACGCTGCCACCTGCTGTCCAGGCCTCTCCAGCGCACCATGAGCCCTTTCACAGGGACCGGCGCTCTTCAGGAACCCTTTCGCTGGACAATCCGGACTTGTGCTTGGGGGAGGACGACATCTGGGAGGACCCCAGCCCGGGGACCAGCACAGCTACAGCCCGCCTGCCCACGGCCTCGCAGCAATTCTACACTCCCGAGGTGCAGGCCATGATCCAGGTGGCTATCGTGCAGGGCATTGAGGCAGGCATGAGACATGTGGCCGCCTCGGCTCCGCCTCCTCCCATGGCTCCTCAGCTACCTGCACCCCGTCCAGTGGCCGCTCCAGCTACGGAGCCGACTCCAGCTACCGACGCTGACCAGGGCTCTCCCCTGTCGCTCCATGGACAGGACGATCAGGTACAGGAATTGGAACTATCAGAGGACGAGGACCTCGCCCCTGAGGCTCCAGTGGTCACCGGGTTGTTCAATCCGGCCTTATTTAAGTCACTGCTCCACAAGGCCCGGGCTACGGCCAAATTTGCCTCTAAGCAGCAGGCGCCCGCCGGAGACGAGCCTGAGGACCCTCTTTTCAAGGAATCCACCTCACAAGTGGAAGAGGTACCGGCCCCCAAACTTTTTGTGGACTCGGTGCTTAAGCAGTGGACATCCCCAATGGCCGGCGTCACTCCATCTACAGCGGACAAACGCTTTTTTAATATTTCCAATGCGCTGGCTCAACACCTGCCAGTCCCTCCGGTGGAGCCCGCCATCAAAGCGCTTTACTCGCCAACGCAGATGCCCGGCGACTCTGAAGAGTTGCTTCGCCCGGAGGACAGACGCACGGAACAAGCTCTACAAAAGACCCACCAGGCGGCTGCCTGGGCCGTCAGGGCTTCTGCAACGGCTTCCTTTTTTTGCCGGACGTCCATTCGATGGCTGAAGGCTCTGCAGGAGCATCTGCCCCTTTCTGACGTCCGAGCGAAACAGGACATCAACAAGCTCATTGCGGCCTCGCAGTTCACCTCGGACGCTACACTCCAGGCCACCCGCTTCGCGGCCAGGGCCATGGGGACTTCAGTGGTGGCACGCAGAATGCATTGGCTGAGGAGCTGGCCCGCTGACTGTCATCACAAGTGGCGGCTCGCCGGCGCTCCAGTGGCGAACAAGTCGCTCTTTGGTGAGGCCCTCGAACCCTACCTAATCGAGACAAAGGACAAGCGCAAGGTCTTGCCGAACTCTACCAGCAAGGCACAGGCCAAGCCCCAAAGCCCTGCCCCAGCGTTCCCCAGGCGCCAATACAGGGCGCCTTCCTATAACCAAAACAGACCACGGGCCTCGCCCCGTCAGACTCAGGGTCAGGATAGGGCCAATTCCAACCAGCAATCCAAGCGCCCTTTTCGGAAGGCAGGCGGTCGCTCCTTCCGCCGCTACAAATAGTGGATCCGACTTCTCCCATTGGGGGTCGCCTGCGTTTTTTCGCTAGGCGGTGGGAGGAGATTACTACGGACGCTTGGGTCCACGAGACCCTGACACTCGGACTCGCTTTAGATCTCCTCTCCACCCCCCCCTGATTCCTTCATGAGGTGCTCCCAGTCCTCCAACCCGCAGAAACAGGCCCAGATGCTTGAAGCCATCCAGCATCTGCTGGAGATTGAGGCCATCCAGCGGGTCCCGGAGGACCAGCGGGGGCATGGATTCTATTCCAATTTGTTCCTCGTGGAGAAATCGTCGGGTGGGTGGAGAGCGGTCTTGGACCTCAAGCGCCTCAATAAGTTCTTGGTGTACAAGAAATTTAAGATGCATACTTTACAGTCCATATTGGACGGCATTCGTAAGGGTGACTTTATGTGCTCTATCGACCTCACTGAGGCATATTTGCATGTCCCAATTCGGCCTTCCCACCAAAAGTTCCTGCGGTTCTCATATGACAACGAACACTATCAGTATTCGGCCCTGCCATTCGGCCTCTCCTCGGCACCCAGAGTCTTCACAAAGATTCTGGCCGCCCTTGCAGCTCACTTGAGGGCTGTGCCGATTCGAATACAGTGTTATCTCGATGGCATTTTAATTCAGTCATCTTCCCGGGCCCGGGCGGAGCTGGACCTGCAGACCACCATGGACGTTCTGCAATACCATGGCTTCTCTCTCAACCTGGAGAAGAGCCACCTGATTCCCTCCACTCGCATCACTCACTTGGGGGCCATTGTGGACTCTCTGGAGTGCAGGGTGTATCTGTCGGAGGAAAGACAACTCAGTCTTTCCTCTCTGACCCAACAGGTTCTTGGTCAAGGACGGGTTCCGCTGAACCTCCTGTCCTCCCTGTTGGGAAAGATGATATCCGCAATACATATAACACCTTGGGCACAACTGCACTCCAGAGACCTCCAATGGTTTCTTTTGCCGTTTCAGCGGGCGAACAAGTCCAACTCATCGGCCAAAGTCCAGCTCCCGATGGCGGTCCGGCGATCTCTGCATTGGTGGCGGTCCCCGGCGATCAGCAACGGTTCCAGCTTCCTCGAGCCTCGCCGGGTGACGGTGACATCGGATGCCAGCCTCTACGGGTGGGGCGCTCACACATCGTCTCACGTGGCGCAGGGCACCTGGACCGCAGCGGAGTCAACGGCCAGCATCAACCTCCTGGAGCTACGGGCGGCATCCCTGGCCCTCCGGCAATTCCAGCACATCCTGACTGGGCAACACGTCCTCCTGTTGACGGACAACGTGACCACCAAAGCCCACGTCAACAGGCAGGGTGGGACTGTCTCGCGCCGCCTGCTCTCCGAGGCCAAGGAATTGGGCCTCTGGGCAGAACAACATCTCCTCTCGCTCAGGGCGGAGCACATCTCGGGGGTGTCGAACCGCACAGCGGACTGGCTCAGCCGCCACGATGTCGACACGGCAGAGTGGGCCCTGTTGGAATATTCATGACTGGGAGAGCCATGTGATTGAGTCAGCCAATCAGGCTGAAGTGTTAATTGAGCATGTCCAGAAACTTAGCAAGAAGAAGGGTGTGGTTTAGTCTGTCCACCATTAAAGATTGCTATGAAAACATCTCAACATGTGATCTGAAACAAAGTGTGGTATTGTTAATGTTTTATTCTACTTATAAAGAAGTTATTTGAATCAGCAAAATGCAGTTATCTTCTGAAGCTTCTGATTTATTGCGTAACTCTGACAGGTTATGGGCCCAGGAATCGCTCAAGAAGTAAAGTTAAAACTGCATTGTAATTTAAAGCTGATAAGAAGCTGTCTGTGTTGTTAAAGGAACAGGCAGACAAGAAAAATAAAG
This sequence comes from Diadophis punctatus similis, assembly GCA_023053685.1. Classification (NCBI taxonomy): domain Eukaryota; kingdom Metazoa; phylum Chordata; class Lepidosauria; order Squamata; family Dipsadidae; genus Diadophis; species Diadophis punctatus. The sequence continues at coordinate 168,264,527 of JALIGW010000003.1, forward strand.
CAGGATGGCTGCTGCTATGGAATTTAAAGACAGTCCAATACCTAAATTGGGGAAGAAAAATTATTTAATTTGGGCTGCAAAAATGGAATGTTTTTTGAAAGCAAAAGAATTATGGGACATCGTAGCAGACCCCCCACAAGTGCTTGGAGCAGCAGATCAAAAGGCTCATGACAAAGCTATGGCTTATCTTCTCTTAAGTCTGGGGGATGATCAATTCTTAAATGTAGCTGAATTAAAGTCTGCAAAAGAAATATGGCAGAAATTGAAAGCAGTACATGTCAATGTTTCTGCGTGTAATGTGGTCCAACTTTCGAGAAAGCTTTTCAGAGCCATTATGCAGCCAGGAGATTCTATGGAAGATCATTTAATGAAAATGCAGTCTAATTTTCTAGAATTGGAGCAACGTGGAGTAAAGTTTCCAGAGTCCCAGAAAGTTTTATTAGTGTTAAATAGTTTGGATCAAAGCTGGGAGACTGTATCAGCTATTTTTGAAAGTAAGCCAGAAGCAGATTTGAATTTGGAGGCTTTGAAATCGTGTTTATTGAATGAATATGAGAAAAGGCTTTTCAGCCATGCTGATGGAAAATTCCACAGGCAGGGGCCCAACAAGGAGTACAGTGGAAACTTACAGCAAGTCTCCAGCAAAATTTTCCACAGGCTGCCTATCTCTAGCAACAGCCGAGGTGTCTGCAGACAAGAGGAGAGCAGAGGCAGGAGAGATCAAGTTACACAGCCACAATTCTGCAAGCAAGATAAGAAAGCATGTTTCATTTGTGGAGAGACAAATCATCTGCAGAAAAGCTGTGCACAGAGAAGAAATGTGCAAGACAAGAGACATTATTTGCAAGGACAGATTGCAGTTGCAAAAGTTTGTTATAATAACAATAGAGACAAATGGTTGATTGACAGTGGGGCTAGTCAAACAATTGTTAATAATTCTGACTTATTTTCCAGATTTTTCCCAGGAAACCATGAAGAAGTGGCCTTAGCCAATGGTCAAAAGGCTAAAATCATTGGAAAAGGCGATGTGCAAATTCCATATTTGGACTCCAGGTTTACTGATGTGTTATGTGTACCTGAAATGGAGCATAATTTGTTAAGTGTGTCTAGTTTAGACAAGGAAGGTTATGAAACCATATTTGTTAATGGGAAGTGTATCATCCAAAGAAATGGGAATGTTTGTGCACAGGGCATAAAAGGGGATAATCTTTATGTATTGCAGGGACAAAAGGTCCCACATTGTTCCCAGATATTTAAAAATGTAGCAGAACATAATTCGTGTGTTCATCTTCTGCACAGACGACTTGGTCATGCTAATTTTAAGGTTGTTCAACAAATGAAAGAATTTGCAGAAGGATTAGATTTGAAGGGATGTAAGGCATATTTGGATTGTGCAGTATGCAAAGCATCGAAATCCAAAGCATTCCCAGTAAGCAAGTTTAGCACAAGACAAACCACAAGAGCTCTAGAACTGGTGCATGCTGATTTAATTGGGCCTATGCAAGCCAGTTTGGGAGGAGCAAAGTATGCGCTAGTCATTGTGGATGACTACAGCAGGTTTGGGTTTTGCTACTTACTTAAGAGTAAAACAGAGGTGCTACAGCAATTTAAGCAATGGTTAAGTTTTGTAGAGAGAAGGTACAAACAACAGGTATGTCAGTTGCAAACTGACAGAGGTGCTGAGTTTATGTCAACAAATTTTCAACAATGGTTGAGACAATTGGGAATAAGACACAGGCGCACAAATCCTTACACACCGGGGGAGAACGGAGTGGCTGAAAGGAGGAATGGTGTTTTGCAAACAATGAAAGACTCATTACTGGAGGATTCTGGTATGAGCAGGTCATATTGGGGTGAAGCCATACTGACTGCCAATTATTTAGTAAATAGGCTGTGGAGTTCATCCATCAATAATACTCCATATGCAATGCTATATGGGAGAAAGCCTTCTTTAGCACATTTAAAAATATTTGGTAGTACTGCATGGGTACATATTCCAAAGGCAATCAGAAGAAAGGGACAACAAAAGGCTAGAAAGCTCAGATTTGTGGGCTATGAGCCAGGCTCAAAAGGGTATCGCTTTAGCGATGGAAGTAAAAGGATAGTAATTTCAAGGTCTGCTAGTTTTGCAGAACAAAATTGGAACAGAATTGATGCAAATTCTGAAAATGTCTCACTTAGTGACGGTGATCCACTTAGCGACGGTGATCCACTTAGTGACAATAACTCATGTAATGATGGTGAATCATTTACTGAAGGTGTCAATGTTCAGGGAGGAGAGTCTGAACAAGATATGAAGACAGAAAAGCTTGAAACACAAGTACAGGCAATGCCACGTAGGTCAGAGCGTAGGAACAGAGGGGTTCCGCCAGACAGGTATTCTGCCAGTAAAGTTAAAGTTTGTAATGTGTGGTATGAGCCAAGAAACTATAAGGAAGTATTGGCATTACCAAAAGTTGAACAAGAAAAGTGGAAGGAAGCCATGGATAAAGAGATGAAATCCATGGGAGATCATGAAGTGTTCACATCTATGACTTTGCCACAGGGTACGAAAGCTGTAGGATGTAAGTGGGTATACAAGAAAAAGGTATTACCCAATAATGAAGTACAGTATAAGGCAAGATTGGTGGCACAAGGTTTTTCTCAATTAAAGAATATGCACTATGATGAGGTGTTCGCGCCAACTGTAAAAGCTGAGAGCATAAGACTAGCACTGGCATTAGCATCAGCATACAGGCATAGAATTTGGCATTTTGATATAACCACTGCATTTCTCAATGCTGAATTAGAGGAAGAAATTTATATGGTTCAAGCGCCAGGGTATGAAAATAAAAAGCCTAACATGGTGTATAAATTGAACAAGGCCATTTATGGGCTGAAGCAGTCAGCCAGAAATTGGAATATCTGTTTAGATACTGCATTGAAAGGTCTTGGGTTCAAGAGTTGCAAAGCTGATGGTTGCATATACACTGGAAAGTTACAAGGTGGGAATTGTCTACTATTAGCATTTGTGGATGATCTTTGTTTCATTGCAAAGGATGCATCACAAGTTAAAGAATTTGCTAATAAGTTAGAAAAGAAATTTGAATTGAAGAATTTGGGAGAAATAAAGAATTATCTCGGTGTAGAGATACAAAAAACTGAAAAAGGTGGTTATATTCTCAGTCAAAGGAGAAAAATTGAACAATTATTAGAGAAGTATAACATTCATGCACGGAAGCATGCACGGAAGCAAAAAAATCGCTGAAAAATAAAAAAAAAGATGGCGGCACGTGCCAGACCAGCAAAAACGGTACAGGAGCTGGCATGCGCAAATTGGGCAATCGGCGGGTCCCTACCGGAGCTGCGCACTGGGCTGCACTGGTAGGAACCCACCCCTGAACATACCCAAGTTGCATTGTGGCTAGGAAGACCTTTGTATAGCTTTTTGTTGTGCTTTCATTCCTAGATCATGAGGCTCTGCTCATAGTTATTCATTCCTAAGTCACCTCCTGTATGGATTGCTATAATGCACTCTACATGAGATTGCTCCTAAGAAGACACATGTTACATCTCTGCTTTGTGGGCTGCATTGGTTATCAGTTTGGTTCTAGATCCAATTTAAAATGCTGGATTTGACCTTTAAAGTCCTTCATGGGATTGGGATAGGCTATCGGAGAGACTGCCTCTTCCTAGGGGGAGAGGCATGCTCCAAGTCCTGTTATGAAGGAGTTCTATCTGACAGGACCTAGGATGTGAGTTTGCCTTCTGGAACATTACCGCTCCTGAGGTGAATTAGTCCCAAACCTCATGGCACCCAGAAAGCCCTTAAAACATTTTTTTTTAAAAAAGCAGGCTCCCCTGGTAAATTGTCAACTATTCATGGTGTTAGTGGTTTCATGAGGCTAATTTGTTTCTATTTCCTGATGCTATAATGTAGCATATGATATATAATACACATATATAATGTGTACATATATTTTACATGGATAGAGGTGGATATAAATCAAATCAATCAATGTACAATATTACTACATAGTTTGTTGCACAGTCAGACAGATATTCAGACTGGATTTGGCATTTCAGTTTACCTATTGAGTCATTCCCAATGGTGTTAATCAAGTTATACATATTTTTAAAGAGTAATTATCTTCAGCAGGTGAAATTCTGCTTGAAATATACATAGCAAACATAACTTACGTAATATGGCTAGATAGGCCTCCATCTTTCCCTCCTTTCTTTTCCTATACCTTAACATTTATTTGATCATTTAACTTACAGTAAATACTTTGAATAGTACTGACTTCAGTTGCTCTAGCACCAGTATATTTTATATAATTTTATAAATACATTTTAGATGGTAAATACTGGATTGTCTCAACTAACATGTTACCATTGTTCATATGTTTTTGTTATGTTTATGGGGGCAATTTTGCAAGCAGTTTAGTAACATGCACTGAAAAGACCGCTTTTGCTGGAGAAATGACTGGATACACAAACACTGATTTACATAGATTAATCCACAGACACAGCAATAACAAGGCAGCATAATCCATAGTGTATAATCTCACCAGTTTCACATAATCTTGAAACCTCTGTACATCTGGAGCTTAGATTTAAATTAGAATCCATGATTGCAAAGCTTCAGATTTATTTCACTTTTATTTCTTGCCTCTTAAAATGGGGGAAAGAAAATGCATGAAGAGAAGAATGGAGTGCAGAACAAGGCAAGCTTTTGGTCGGCTCTTACATTTATATGAAAAGCACAAATGAAATAATTTTCACTGATGATTATGCTTACCAGAATGAATTATGATTATTAACTACAATGTATATCTGTAAATAGCACTTTTGTTTTTTTAAGCCCCATCACTAACATTAAAAAAGTGAGTGTGCACCATGCTATATTTAGATTTTTTTTTGTTTTCAAATAAAGTAAAACACATTTGCATATCCAAATATATACTAAAAATTAAATGGGTTTAAACACAGACACAGTAATTGTAAATTCAGCTCAACTCTCTTAAAACTTAAAACTTCACATATTATACTTTTCCCATCATGGCTACATGACAACAAAATGTGACTGTATCCTGGTCTTGTTCTCAATTAAGAAAGCATCAATCCACACTGAAGAATGTCTAAGTATCCTAATAATTTAAGATGCATTTTTAAAAAGACATAAAATGACTCCCATTTTTGTCATCCAAGACTTTACAGTCATTTTAATTAACTCATATAATAAACTTTCTTCTGCCAGACATTTTCTGCTATCTTTCTTTTTTGCTTCTGGAACTGTCGTCACTCAGCTCTGACATGCTTAACACAATTGGCAGAGCATGGATAGTGACCCTAATGCCTGACACAAATCATTACCACTAGCACATTTGTTATACATATTTGTAATTGCTCTAGATACTTTATCTGTGACCACTAATCATAAGTGTATGAAACATCATCTTCTCTTGTAATTGTAGCACACTTGAGGAAATTAAACATTTAAATGTAGAAGTGATAAGCATTATAATTAAAGGTTTCAAATATGAATTGTGCAGTTGCACATGACTGCCTTGCAATGAGTGAAGTCTTCTTACTTCTAGCAAACCTAAGAAACAAAGACCCATGGAAGAAAGAGCATAATAACATGCATAATTGTCAGCTATTCAAACAAAATATGGGGGAAAAACAGTGAGCACTTAATATCATGTGGCTTTCAACATTAATATTTTTCCTTACATCACTTCCATGACCAAACACATGGAAAGCCTTATGCCAGTGTCTGCTTGGAAAAATTAAATGGATGCATACAATACCTTGGAAGTAAGGTAGCATATTAAAAATTAATCTAAAAATAAGGATAAATAATTCCTTCTTTCTGGCTCTCTTTTGCTACAGAAAATACATAGTTTACTTGAGTTTTTCTTCAGCAAAAATGAAAATCTTACATACTCTCTCAGACAGTGGCTTATTTTAATACTAGAGACAATGGCAAGGAGGTTTAAAGAATACAGAACAATACAAAATCCAAGAAAAACTGATCCAGTTATGTGATTCCTCTTACATACAGACATAAGAAGCGTTATTTGCATATCCGCAGCTGATTGGCTAATCTAGCAGCAGGAAATATAAACCTCTGTCAGTGCCAACAAGGGTGACGGAGCTCTTTAAAAAGGGAAGTCCGGTAGCCTGCCGGCCCTTCTGTTGCTGATCGCGACTAGGAATAAAGTGCTGAAAATACATTCTGTGTTCTGCCTCTTCTATTGTGCCCCCACACTTAACACTGGCGACGAAGGTGGGATTCTGAAGAGGAAAAAGGAACTGATCTTTACCTTGTGGCGTCTGCAGCCATCTTATCACAGGACCGACCTTGTTCTGGCCAACTTAAAGATGAACAACCAAACCTCACCTGCACCAGACTTTTTCGACCCACAGACGGAGGAATGGCACACATACATGAACCGATTCCGTATGTTCCTGGAAGCCAACAGCTATCAAGACCTTCCAGATAATCAGAAAAGACCCCTTTTCCTCACCTACTGCGTCCCGAAGATCTACAAGATGGCACAGACCCTTACAGCACCCAAAGACATTGAAGCGATCACATGGTCGACCCTACAGAACATCCTAAAGGACCACTACACTCCCACTGCCACCCCAATGGTGAGTCGAAATGAATTCTACCACCGATGGCAAAAAAGAAGGTGAGACAATAAACAACTTTGTGGCAAAGCTGCAGAAATCGCAACCAAATGTGAGTTTATCAACTCAGAGCAAATGATGAAGGATCGAGTTATCCTGGACATGATGGATCTGACCCTGCAGAAGAAACTGCTAATCCGTAGGGAAGCTACATTTAAGGACATGGTCGAAGAGGCACGAGCCATTGAATCATTAGATAATTCCACCACCGACATTCGAAAGGCAAGCGGAGTACATCGCACCCAACGGGAACCAGACTGGTCAACGGAGGTCCCTGAATATGACAAGGAAGAGGAGGAAGAAGAAACAGTACACCGCCTCCACACAGAAAGGAGGGTAAGCTCTAAGGACAATGACTTTAGACAATCCCATTGTGCAGGATGCATGGGTTTTCATGCTAGGACAGCCTGCCATTTTAAAGAGGCCATTTGCCACAGGTGCCAGCAAAAGGGCCACCTAGCAGAAGCCTGCAGAGATAGCCAATCCACTCCATACCGTCCTAAACCTTCCGCTGGGCCAGGAAGGCAAGGACAAACAAAGTCAGGGTTCCAGAAGAACAAACGTCAGGAGGAACCCTACCTAGAAGCGAGGGAAATTAATCAGATGACCATGGGGCACTTTGATGCGTGTGATGCCGAGAAATACCATATTAAAATTCACATAGAAGGAACCCCTTGCAGTAATGATCTGGACACAGGATCTTTCTTCACCATCATGTCATGGCAAATACTGAAGAGCTTTATTCTGACTATAGGGGAAAAAAACACCTCAAACCACAGAACATCACCTTAAATGATTTCCAAGGAACAAAGGTATGTCTGCCATTTCTCTACTTGAAACTTTTTTTGTATTATCAATACCACAAATATATATTAAGTGTCCCATTCCCACTCTATTAAGGTGGTGAAGAGGAGAAGCACAGACCGGTGGCTTGGGGGGAATCGCAAACCCGCTAGATAGCCAGCAGCAGCCTCCCGACCAGCAGTTGAGAAAGGCGACCCAAGTTGCCATTATCTGGGGTGGTCACAACGAAAGAATCAGAATAGAGAAAATGAGAACTCTACCTGGGTGAGATGATTTTTTAAATAATTGAAGGATTTTATTATTTGGAAGAGGGGATAGCTGGAACGTGAGAGAGAAGTGAAAAGAAGCTTGGAGGTGCAAAAGAGGAGGAAGCGGTTTTTTCTTTTAAACTGCTCCCTGTCTGGACTTTAGCGGCGGGCAAAGCGAAGAGCGAAAAAGAGGCTTAGAATTAATGGAAGTGAGAGTTTTGTTGTAAAGCCACTTATTAGCACAAAATTGGAGTTATATTGTTTAAGTGCTTGAGAAGGGTTTTTTGTCCCTTTTTACTTTTTCCTGCCTTTCTTTTTAAACTTTTTACTGTGTTGACTCATTGGCTGGATTACAGTGCCATTTAGTGGCAAAGACTTGGTAGATTATAACCTTGAAGAACAGCTGTTATTTTCTAGTCCGATAAGGATGCATACATATAATATTAGGCTGTTTTTGTGGATAAATATTGTTTTGGCTTTTTTATCTATGTTTTGGAACATGTTCTTCTTTTTCCTTTGAACTCTGTTGGATGGATTAAGACAGGAAGTGCCTGAAGTACAGAAGGAATATATATCATCTCTTTTTTTCCTTTGGGGTGGCTTATTAACTTGTAGCATTTTTTTGGAATTTTTTCTTTTTTATAGTTGGATTGAAGCTTAAAAGAGATATTTGTTAATTTTCCTCTTTTTGGTTTTTGGGCCTTTCTTTTTGATCCTTTTTTCTTTTTACTGGTGACTTTTTTTAGTGACTATTGATTTGAATATACATATATATTGCTTTGCTTTTTTGTATTTTGTATTGGATTTTTGGACATATTTTTGTTTTGGTTATTGCTGTTGAAAGTGTTTTTTTCTGTTTTTTTTTTCATTTTCTTTTTGAATTTTTTATTATTAGTGGATTACATTGGATTACAAAATATTTGGATTATAAATATTGGTAAAGATGAAGAAGATAACATCACATCTGACACCAGCAATTACTTCAACAACACAAAGTCTAGGGCAGGAAGAGGTAGATACTTCAGCGCAAGCAGATAAGGCCAACACCATGGAATTTAAGAGTATGATACAAGCTTTACATACAGATCTTAAAGAAAGTATTGGCAAAGTGGAAGAAGAACTGAAGGAGGTGAAAGGATTGATGGAAAAAAATGAACAATGTTTACAGAAAGTTAAAGGGAAAGTTGAAGTAACTGAAAAGAAGATGGAGGAACTGGATGATCTACTTACAGAATCAGATAAAAGACAGGAGAGGACAATTATAACATTGAAAATGGATCAATCTGAATATTATTTACGATTCCAAAATGTGACAGAAGAAAAGGGAGAAAACCTGGCTGAGGTGATGGCAGAAATTTTGGCAGAAGTGATGGAGGAAAGCAAAGAAAAGATACTCAATGATATTGATGAAATTTATAGACTCCATACTAGATATGCAATGAAAAATAAGCTGCCTAGAGTGGTCCACATAAGGTTTACAAAAAAGTCGCTCAGAACAGAAATTTTACAAAAGTTAAGAAATACTACAATCAAGTATAAAGAAAAACAGCATATAAAGAAAATATGTACAAAATGTTTTATAGATGGCACATGTCACCAGAAAGGATAGCTAAAATGTTTAAAGACAAATCTATGAAATGTTGGAAATGTCACCAAATACCTGGTTCTTTTTATCATATGTGGTGGACATGTGCTGCAGCCAAAGCTTATTGGACCTTAATTCAAATATGGATAGAAAAGATATTGAAACAACATATAGAGTTGAAACCAGAGGCATTCTTATTGGGTATTCTATCAGAGAAATATAACAAAGAAAATACATATTTAATTATTCATATAATCACAGCAGCTAGAATTGTATTTGCATAAAATTGGAAAGCACTTGCCTCTTCTGAAGGGGGAGGTAATTAAGAAAATAATGGACTGTGCGGAAATGAATAGATTAACAATGACAATTAAAGAAAAGGAAGATTCAGATTACTATAATATTTGGGGGAAATTTTATGATTGGTTGGAAAATGAATATGGATAGAAGATAAGTTACACCAATTAAAATGGGAAGAAAATGAAAAGTTAAAGATGTGAGACCCAGGTGGCAAAATTATGTAGTTAAGAAGGCAGCATTATAATAGTATAAAATATACCTAGAATGATTAATATGTATAGAAGTATTGACAAAGAAAAGATTTAAGATTAATATTAGTATTAGGGGAAATTAGAGAGATGAGTTGTTTGTCTGTTAACTACAAAATAGACTATAAATGGATGCACCCAGGGAAGAAATAAGAAGGAGGAAAAGGAGGTAGAGGAAAGGAGGAGAGAAGGAATAGTGAAGGTAGGAGGAGAGAAGGAGGAGGAGAGAAGGAGAGGTTGAGGAGGAGGAGGAGGAGAAAGTTAGAGGAAGGGGTAGAGGGAAGTAGGAAGAAGGGAGAGAAGGAGAAAGAAGGTAGAGAGAGGGGAGTGACATGACATGATAAGGGGAAACAGATGAGCAATCTGGTAATGATATGTGTAAGATTATTATGTCTGATGATTAAATGATAATGTATAATATATGTTAATAATTGATAAGATATTATGGTAAATGTATTGATATTTATGTGAAGTGTGGGAAAAAATAAAAAAAAACTTTTACAAAAAACAAACAAACAAAGGGGAGATAATATGCTCATAGATGTGATCACTTTTACTTCCCCTAAAATGCATTCCTTATCATACTATCCACCAGCTTTCTACCAATCCTTGACATCAAAACTTGTCCATCACTTTTTCCAAATATACTTAACTTTTTACCAAGGTACACTAATTTATCTATATGGTCTAGAGTGTGTTGCAATCATTCATTCTGTTTTCTCTGTGAGACCACCTTATTCTTTGATTTTAAAATCCAAACATCTGATTGCATCATGCAATCTACATTCACTGCAAAGCACTCAGGTTCTCATGCAACAAAGCAATATCATCCAAATACTTATGTACACATAAATTCCCATCACTTCAAACACATAATATCACCTCAGGCATTTCTCATCATTTTATCTACAAATATTCTGGGAAACCAAGGGATATTCCATAACATTGCCTTAATATTCTCTGATCAATATGGACATTCATGCATTCCATCTAGTCTCACATGTTTTATTTTCATCAATGCTGCACTTTAGATAAGATAGCACTTACCTAAAAATCTTCATCTCTGCCTTTTCATAAAATATTCCATAATTCAAGCCTATTCACTTTATCATACATTTTATTTAGTTCAAGAAATGTGATTTCTTTCTCATGTCCCAAGGGTGCTTTTTTTCAAGAGGCAACTGGACTTTCCGGTTTTTCTTTGGACACATTTCGCTTTTCATCTTTGGATGAGAAGTGAAATGTCTTCAAAAAAACAACAACCCAGAATGTCCAGTTGCCTCTTGAGAAAAAAGCACCCTTGGGACAACCATGACCTGGATGACTGAGAATCTCCATATACATTTCTTTCTCATATGCATATGTTCCTCAATAGTCTGCTGCAAATCTGATTGGACACCTGAGTGGCATAAAGCTATGCTGCATTTGCAAATGTTGCTCCTTGTCACTTTTTCTTCCTCTTTATCGGGTTTCTGCTAAGCACATTCTAGAACACAGTTAAGAAATTAATTCCCTTGTAGTTTTTGGAATCACTGTTGCTACCTTTCCATATGTGTAGGGCCAATAACAGCATTCCTACAATAATTAAATATAGATTCTGTTTTCTTATTTACTAACTAAGTTAATAATTAGACTGCTACTCCAAAAGCAAAGCGCTTCCATATTTAATCTTCAATGACACTGTCCGCAACTAGCCCCTCACCATTTTCAACTTTTTCATAGTATTTTTAATCATTTTTTTTCTTGCTTTAATTCCACTTTTCAACATATTATTACTATCATTCTCACTTATTCACTTCTATTTTTAATTCCATTTACTCTATCAGAGGTTATTTATTTAGGTCTCATGACTCACTTCCAAAAGAATAACTATTATTATTAGGTTGGTCACACAGTCAGCCAGAGGTTTAGAATGGATCTCGCAGATTTAGCCATCTATTGAGTTCTTCCAAAGGACCTGGGGCAATTATTATTATTATTACTGTTATTTTGAAGTTCACAATAGATTTATTAATAGTAATTCAGTACATATATTTTGGGGGAAAGCATTCATTTAACAAACATTTGTATTAAAAACATACACTTTTCCCTATCCAAGTGAATTCAGGAGGCAGGCATAACTGTTTTTGTAAAGTTTTGTTTAAAGTATTATCTGAGTCATACAACTGAGTTTTAAAAGATTTAGCAACAAATCAACCATTTTAGCTATTATAATAATTATTTCTGTCAAAGGCACTCAAACATTTCTGAGTTTATAACTTGGTTTTGGATAGGATGGTGATGATGGGCCTTCCTCCTTGGATCATTGTAAAGGTAGGGATGGGCCAATCTTTTAATATTTATATTTGAGGTTTATTGTTTCCTTTCCTTTTTATTAACCTACTATTTTTCAAGGAATTTTTGTATATCCACATAATAAATAATATATAACTACTGTAGTAAACCTCAAAGTTCTGAATCACTATGAATTCTATATGAAAATATTAATATATAAAGATAGAAGATAGATAGATAGATAGATAGATAGATAGATAGATAGATAGATAGATAGATAGATAGATAGATAGATAGATAGATAGATAGATAGATAGATCATGATATATAATAATAAGTAACTTTCAGCTGAAGAGAAGAAAAAATCTCAACGTGGATAGCTGTTTCTGTCACATTGTAAAACATCAGCTATTAAAGTATTTGGGAATTAAAAAACAACAACAACATGATGATTAAGCCTGAACTAATGGATCTTTCATTAACTTGGCTGACATCAGCTACAATGGAGCAGAACCTCAGATTAGTAACATACCAAAAAAAGATATTTCAGTTTAGGTTCAATTCACATTTCAGAAGCCATGGGCACAACTTTCACAATAATTCCACAGGACATCATTCTATTCATTTAAATCTTGTGATCATTTTTCAAAGTATAAATAATTCTTTTTTTTCCCATCCAGTAATGGCTGGGAAAGAGAAGAACCCTGAATCAGATGGTTTATCCACTGTGCCTCTGTTAATCTAATTTCCATCTTTCTTTCTTTCTTTTTCTTTCTTTGCTGAAAGTCTTTAGGGATGTCATACTCTATTGCTATTGCCATTGGGTAAAATTGCTCTTAGATTCCAGCTCTCTTATATGTCTCTATGCATTTACACAAAGATTGTACCATATATTCTTTCTGGATGATTTTTTTTGGTACTATTTTTACAAAAGCAAAGATACAAAGTTCTAAATTGTAACAAGCATTCTCCTATCCTCAGAATAATTTCAAAAGCTCTCTGCAAGCAGGCAATTTAGACCTCTGGCAAGAAGGATAAAAGCTGCTCCTGTTTTGCTCATTGTGAGGAGGAAAAGAGAAAGAAGATAGAGAGTAACGGAAAAAACATAGAAAATGGATGACTACCCATTTTTCACCAATATTGGTAGAATATTCAGTGAGCTTATTCTACTTAACCATTTAAAGGATCATATCATCATACTGTCTGTTGGTCATAGCAGAGATCTTAGGCTCCTCATGACTTTTTAAAAGTTTCCAGCTTGCTGATGAACCGGCAAGAACACCTAAATCTTTATGTCCAAGGAAGTGAAGTCTCCATTACCTGATCCAGCTGTCTCTGCATATCTTGCACAAGCCCTTCCACCATTACACTATATATTCTATTCCAAAAGTTATGGTCAAGTGTACGTTGCCTTCAACAGAGGTGTATTGTAGAGATAGAGGCCATGTGAAGGTTGTGTGCAGCAAACTGCCTACCTCTAATGGCCTCTCATGCCTACATGATCTCACTCAGTTCACATAGCCAGAATGATCTAGGTCATTATCCCTGACTGGTACGTGATCTCATCTAGGTTGTATCAACAGGATGTTCTTAAGGATTGGCAGGGAGAATTCACCAATAAAAATGCTGTTTTACTTTCTTTCTTCTATCTTTTGCTGCTTGGACAACTGTATAAAAAGCAATAAACACTGCGAAGGCAGTCAGACATCTTAGCATCCGGCAATGCCTTGTCTCTAACTCCATCAGTGTATGAAATCAGTTGTGATTTGGAAGAAAAGGTCCCCAGTGCATTGCTCTTCACATCCATTGACAGAATCACAAGGCTAGCTAAAAGTTATGCAGAGACAGATGGACATAGAGACTTCACCTCCCTGGACCTAAAGATTTAGATGTCCTTCCAGGTTCACACTGGAAACTGTTTTAAAAGCCAAGAGGAGCCTATGATGTCTGCTACTACCAACAAAATAGACAGCATGATAACAGAATTCCTGCAAAAGGATAAGCAGAATAAGAATATCTAAATATGCAAATACATTTAACAAATAATAATAATAATATTCTCTCCATTTAGGTTCAATGTATGCACATACACTGAACACTTTTATACCATCTGTTTAGCTTAAACAAGTGTCCAACAAACTTGTTTTCTGTTTAACAGTTCAATTTAGCTGCCCTTGAAAAGCTTAACAAGTTCTGTGCACTCCAACTTTGATTAATAAACCTAAAAGTTGAAACTTGAAGGTTGTCATATTTAAGAAAATGGTATCTCAAATATTACAGCTAAAAAAGCCTGCAATAGCAACCATGGTATCGTTGCATTCTACATAGTAATAAAGCTTAAGGGCAATAAACATAAAAATTCATAAACACTTTCTGTAACAATGAGAATGATAAAATAAAAAGACTTCAGCAACCTGGGAGGAAGAGAAGATGTAACTGCATTTCCCCCCCTGTAATTACTGAAAATTTATCATCAAAGCTCATTCTTTTTTCTTTCCAAAGAAAAGAATCCAGTGAAGTGGTAATAAAGGCTGACCTGATTATATAAGGAAGTTACAGAGAAGATGTGTTCAATTTATCATAAGCATCTGGAGTGTAAAGACGAAAAGAGCAAGTTTACATGAAATTACTTGATCCTTAATATTTTAGAGGTAATTTTTTCTTCTTCAAGTACTTTATAACACATTTTTCAGATAAAGATTATGACGGATGATACTGACTAACAACCAGCACTGGACCTGCATGGGAGATTATGGTCCAAAGCTTCCAATGAAGTGGCATAGAGATAAAAAAGCATAGTAGCAATAGCACTTAGACTTATATAACCACTACATAGTGTTTTATAACACCCTCTGAGCAGTTTACAAATATGAACATATTGCTCCCAACAATCTGGGTCCTCATTTACCAATCTCAGAAAGATGGAACGTTGAGTCAACCTTGAACTGATCAGAATCGAACTCCTGGCTATGGGCAGTGCTAACTTGCAATACTGCATTCTAACCACCATGCCACCAATGCTCCTCAACCAAACGGAAGGTTACAGTATTCTTTTCCTCTGAAGCATTCCCTAAAAGGCCAAAAAATATTTTTTCTTCTTCCATCAAGAATTGAGTTTAGACCTTTTTGTTAGAGAGAGGAATGTCAACAAGCTTAGAGTATCCTCAGGGACTGCAGAAGTTTCAAAAACCCTAAACCTCAAGCAAGAGAAAGCAATTCAAAATTGTGCAGTGAATATTGATATGCACAGATGCTATGGAATATAACTGGGGGACTGCAAATATTGAGATAACGGCAGGGGATATATTTTTTGACATCCTGAAGCAAAGGGGCTTCATTTTGTAATATAGTGTTGAAGTTTCCATTTGTTTTTGACTTTTTATTATTTATGTATGGCGATGATTGATGATGATGATGATGATGATGATGATGATGATGATGATGATGATGATGATGATGATATTACTTCTTAACACTTACTTTTATGATATTTTTAAATTCTTTATATTACAGTAAACTTCTCACTCTTATCAGAAAGCTAGGATATAAGTATTTTAAATAAATAATAATATTGCGGCAGTATGTCAATGGAATGAAATTATATATTACCGGTATACTTGTTTGTCTGTAATCCTAATTTACTAAAGACATATATAAAATATTTGGTATATATATATATATATATATATATATATATATATATATATATATATATATATATATATATATATATATATATATATATATATATATATATATATATATATATATATATATATATATATATATATACCAAACTCTTCATACAATAAAAATACTATTTATGGTTTTGTTAAACTGGTCAAATCTTCTATTAGATACCTTACAACCCCCATCTCCCAACACACACATTTTTACATGAAGCTTAAAACGAAGTCTTTTTTTAAGAAGATTAACTGACAACTTAATGGATTGTACCAAAGATTGTTTAATTTGCAAATAATCTAAATGTAATGAAATTTCTAATGCAACATGCAACCTATTCTGGTTTCACAAATAAATGAGCTATTGAATCTTTTGTTATGAAATCATTTTGCTTGGTGGCAAAATACCTTTAAGCCAGTGCATTACATGAGCAAATTATAGGACCTGCTACTGACAGTGAAGAAATGACAGCAAAATTTTCTCATTAAAATCATACTGGAAAAAAATATAAAATTATTTACAATCACCATCCCATAAAACCATGTTCTTGTATATATGAACTACTTGACTTAGAAGATCAAAGCACAATTTACAATTGCTTAAAGATTTATCCCTTCCATATGGACAAAAATGCTGTGCCAATGCAGAATTACATTTAGAAAATTAATGTTCTGATCCCATTGAGAGTTGTGTTTATTCTCCAAACCAATGGTGTTAGTTTGTCATGACTCACTAAAATATTTTTTTAATTTTTTATTCTTTATTTTCCCTTACAGTAAAATAAATCCTTGCTTCTAGACATGCGAAAAATATAAATTATATCTCTTATGTCTTAGATGTCACACACATCATTCTTCCCCAACTTGATGCTCTCCAGAAACTGCATTCTAGTACTTTAAGAACAACTATTAAACTATGGAGAAGGGGGATTCAAAATCCATAGGTGTAGTAATATATTTATTAGTAATATATGTGTTGTTTGTTGTCAACTGAACTATGACTTGATTTCAACAGCTGTAATTTCAGTACTCATAAATAAGAAATTGAGAAACATTTATTTACGGAGACTTTGGAGCTCTCTAAGCTTGGTTGTTTTCTTGCAGATGTTTCGTTACCCAACTAGGCAACACCTTCCATGCTAGAAGGGAATAGGGTTTGCTTGCCCTGTCAGTGTTGGTGGGACTGTTGTTTTCTTCTTGGTAGTTCCTTGTTTAGGCTGTTGCTTATCATTTGATTCTTTGTCTGAGTTGGTAGTTCCTTGACTGAGGTATTGTTTACTGCTTGAATGTTGGTCTGGTATTAATGCTGGTGTTAATTCTACAGTTCAACCCTGAGCTATAAATATTCTCTTCTATTGAAACATTTGTTTGTTTATTCTTCCCAGCAAGCTTGGACAAATTGCTACTACACAGCTCTTCCTCTGATCAGACCCAAGTTGCATGTTTAGAAGCTGTCCATCACTCCATCCAACAATTTAATTTAATCTATTCTATTCTATTCTATTCTATTCTATTCTATTCTATTCTATTCTATTCTATTCTATTCTATTCTATTCATAACAACAACAACAACAACAACAACAACAACAAAAATAAGCCACCTCCTTCCTAATAGAGAGTTCTTGAATTCAAAAGCTGATAATTGTCCTGATTAAGCTATTGTATGAATTGATTTTGTATATTTAATTAAGGAAAATTAATTTTATGGGAATCTACATGAGTTTTTATCTATTCTTCATATTAACTTGGCTTTCTTCTTTAAAAGCTGTTCACTTCATAGTGAACTAGCTGCAGATAGTAACCCAAGTCTGTGCATTTCTATTAAATCTTTTCAATGTATGAAAAATTATGTCGATCCCTAGAGGCACATATGATTTTATGTGGCTTCAATGTCTAAATATCATTTGCATTAACAGAAAAAAAATCTGAGATGTATTTTTTAGCATTTCTTTTGAATTTACAAAATTCAGACAAGTAAATAGAGCGTCACAGCATGTTTAATATACTATAGCAGCTTTTGGTACATAGCAATGTTTATTGCCTGAATCCAAAATTCAATAGTGTTAAATGCTCCAAATTTGGAAGCATTTGATCATACCATTTTTTTTCTTAAAGAAAAAAAATAAAAATAAAAATTTGCCTTATTTTTCAAAAGGCAACACAATAAAGTTGGTTTGATTCTGCTGATACAACTACATGAATGTTAATCTAAGTGAAGAAATACATTCAGACCTTTTTCTTTTAACTCTTTTACATACCTTCAGAGCCAAAATCTGCCTTTCAAAGTCTGAAATAGACATTGCATTTTGACAAGCATCATTCTTTCTGCACTTGTAAGCACTGATGGATCGATTGTATAGATTTGTTCGTATGAAGAAACTGTATGAATCATAAAGAAATTGCTTAACTTTTATTTAGCTTTCCAAAATAAAAGAAGCATTTCTCCTTGTACCAAGATATATTTGAAGGTCCCCAGTGATTATAGGGGATTTCTATATAGCCTGACATGTTAAGGTGAAAATTTTTCAAGGACAGCCTCACCATCTGTCATCAGCTTGGTTTCATGACACTGACAGCTGTTCTAAAATGGTCAGTGGACCTCATGCATAACAAAAATCTTGCTTTTCAGTACAGTTTATATTTCAGTTTGATTTGATGCTCTTTCAAAAGTACTGTTGCTGCTGCTGTTGCTGAAAAAAATAAATTCCATAAAGCAAAAAAAAAGTAGCTTTTCAACTTTAGGATATGTAAACAAATAGTTTTAAGTTCCTAAAGAGATATAACACACTATAAATGAAGAAAAGGTAGCATTTTGCTCTTTTTAAAACATAAGTCAAAGCAGATAAAATTTAAGTTTGCTTTACTACAGAATTTTGATATATGTCTATTGGTTGTTGTGCTAGGTGAACTCTGTAGAATTGACAGATTGCTTTCTATAGTAATAATCTACAGGATTTTTTTTCTGAATAAGCACCTATAGTTTGCATTGTAAACTACTAATGCCAAAAAGCTAAAATTACTGCCTCATTAAAACTATTCAGAAACGGTTTTCAAGCAAAATTTTAATATAAAGGCAATGATCAATATTATTAATATAAATATTAATATTAATAGTTCTGCCGACTTTTCAAATGGTCCAATCCTACATCACTGTTACAGAAAAATGGTATAGTATTTTAGTGTGTTTTTTATTTGTTTAAATAATACTACCCTGTTTCCCCCAAAATAAGACATCCCCTGATAATAAGCCCAATCGGGCTTTTGAGTGCATGGCAATAAGGCCAAGCGTTTATTTCAGGGTTCAAAAAAATATAAAACAGAGTCTTATTTTTGGAGAAACACGGTAGTAATGGATAATAATGGGGAAATGGATAGAACTTACATTTTAAACTATTATATATTAAATATAATTAGCTGAATTCCTTAGACTTTTTTCCTGTGACATCATTACAGCAGAATTGTGCTTTTCTTCTTAAAACTCCATGTTCTAAACATTCAGTTCATAGGCTGAGAGCAGTTGGAGCTCTCAGCAATAGAATCCATGTATGTTGCTGTTGTTTGGCACCTTGTTTTTTCCCCCTTTTAATCTGGGTTGTGTGTATATTGTTGTTGTTTTTCTTCTGCAAGTTGCCCAGAGTCAATTGAAGACAAGGGGTATCCAAATGAAATATATAAATAAATTAGTAACAGATGGCCAGCCATTTCAGATAATCATTCACATCTAGTTTTGTGGGGGGTTTTTTTCAAACCGTAATCTATCATTTTCTTCCTAATAAACAAAGCTTGGAAATGACCTAAGGGTCAATTCTTCCTTCAGTACATACAAATACTCTTGATGAGAGGTGGAATTATATATATAAGGAATGATGAATAAATCCCTCAGGATCTAGCTTTGCTTTCAGCTGTTTTCCCCATCTCAGTAATAAGTCAATCATCGGCATGGCTTTCTCTGACTCAGCTCGTATATTTAATTCCACTGGTATATTTGCCTAAGCATGACATTCAAGTCTCAGCTTTGATCATTTGAGTTCCATATATACCATAGAGAGCCTGTAAAATTTGTCCAACAACAGATACTTTTGGCTAGACATTGGACAGCAACATATACTGTAGATGAGACAATGTGATTAATATCCAGTTTGAATATCTGGATAGATGAAATCCAATTCAAAGCTACCACTAGCAAATGTGATTATGTAGTTAAGCATGGGGGAAAGAGTTCTCCCAGTTTTTCATCTCTTAGTAAGATCACTCAAAAGCATGGCTCGTTTTTGCCTCTATAACAAGGCATAGATATATCTTAGAACAGTGTTTCTCAACCTTGACAACTTTAAGATGTGTGAACTTCAACTCCCAAAATTCCCTAGCCAGTAAGTTTTCAAGATTGAGAAATATTGTCTTGGAAGACAAGTAAGTCCCATGAAACTAGCCAGTGCTTTAGAACTTTGAAATTTTGCTAACTAATAAATCGGCCAACTACTAGATGATTTCTTAAATATGAATTCTATTTAATCCCTTACTATACAGGTTCTTAAATAACAAGAGCTGTCATTTTTTAAAAAACTAGAAAAATATCTGATTAAATGTCCTAAAACAATCTTGCAAAACCTGTATAGGCTACAGTAGGGATTAAGCTAATCCAGAGATGGGCAACAAGAATGGTGCAAGGTCTGAGACATATCAGGAGAGATTGTAAGAACTGAATATGGATAGCCTGGAGGACAGAAGAGAAAAGGGGGGATTGAAAGCTTGAAATATATTAAGGGTGTGAATAAGGTTTTAAAAGGCAGTATTTTCAATATTCAAAGAACAGACTCAATAGACCACTCGGTTTTTTTCTTTTCCTGCCATCAGTTTTCTATGTTATCAAAAACAGTATCAAAAATATTGATATTCAATATTCAATTTGCAAAAATCAAGAACATGGGGTCATAACCTCAAACTACCAGGAGGGAACTTCAAAAGTAATGTTAGAAAGTATTACTTCACAGAAAGAGTAGTGGAAGCCTGGAACCAACTTCCAGCAGAGGTAGTGTGTCAATCATTGGTAACTGATTAACACATCCATTATCCAATAAAAATAAAATAAATAAATATGTAAATAAATAAAGAAATAATAAAAATAATAAAGAAATTAAAATAAAAACAAAAACTCAAAGACAGACTCAATGGACCATTCAGTCTTTTTCTGCCATCAGTTTTCTATGTTTATATGCTACACTTAAATTTTAGAATATGGAATACAGAGAAGTAAAATAATACCTGAAACTAGTTAATAACCTAATGTTTAGATCCTTTTTGAGCCCAAGAATATTTGGAGTTTTGAGAGTACGAAGTTGTTATGAACACAAGATCCCCCACTGCCCAGAATGTAGTAGGGCCTTTATGCAGCTCGAAGGCATTGCTATAAATATCCTATGGGGTTGTATATTACAAAATTCTATTTCTATTTCTATTTTTTTTCTAATTTAGAAACATCTAAATATATCAGGTATAGCTGGGATCCTAGTAGTGATCGAAAAAGATCAGTATGAAATTGCTGATATGGGTAGCCTTGCACAATAGAAGTAAAGTTGTTGAATCCAAGTGCAAGATGTCTGTTTACCCTATGGGTGGGATGGATGGATGGATGTTTCTGTCCTCAGTGTTTACAGTTTGCAAACTTTATTTGAACCAATTTTATTAATTCCGTTGGGACTATTATCTCCAGTTACTTGGATGTGGTAGAAATCTGCATGCAGTATGCACTAGGTAGATAGAAAGACAGGATTATGATCCTCTCTTGTGGCAGTTTGCCAGAGGTAGAAAGACAAGATTATGACCCTCTCTGGTGGCAGTTTTAGTGGAATTTGGGTCACTAGGAAGTTGGAACATGTGCATTTTTACAGTCTAACAACTTTCCGTTAAACCTGTTTACATTGAAAGGCCAGTAAAAGAAAGATAGAGCAATAACGGCCAGCAATTTGAACCTAAATTAAGCACTGATGTTTGAGATAAATGCAAGAAATGGTGGCTGTGTGTTCTAAACATAAGGGAAATCAGGGTATATATAGGAACATTTAAAATGCAACATGGGCAAGAGAAATGTTCAATCGTTCTCCTTCTATTCTTCTTTTATCTGAAGCATATTTCTCCCTATATTATTTCCTCCTAACTGGCCATATATAGGCCATCAGTGGTCTATGGTATCTTTTCTGCATATACACAGCCTCAGGCAGTCTTATTCATTTTCTTCTACTCCCACCTGATCATCCATCAAGTAGATGGTAGAAAAATATTATTGTTACAGTGCTGTTTTCAGGAACAATGGCGCCCTTTCAGACAGCTTATGCCTTTATCCAAGCCTATGCTGTCATGGCATAATACTCATCAAAACCTTTCTGACATTTATATCACTATGTTCCAACTGTTTCTATAGGAGAGGAATTCTTAGACATTTGTTTAATATGACATCCATCCATAATTGTTGTCTTGTTGTCTTCCACATTGGCCAATCAGTAATAATCCTTGTGACCTATCTGCACATCCTTACCCATTTTATCTAAGCATGTATGAGTTTCAGGACTGGCAAACCCCTAGAATAAATTGTCGAATGCTGGCTTTGGCTCACTTCAAACCATCTATTTGTCCTTTGGAAGTGAGCTAGGTGACTAAATATATATTGTAACTTGTTTGAAGAAGTGTAGTTGATTAAGAGTCTGAAGGAATGAACTTTTGGAAATTATTTGCAGAGGGAATTTTTGAATAATTCAAATTTTGTTAATGGGGATAATATTGTCAGCACAAATCTTTTTATGCAGCATAAAAAATACATTGAAATAACAAATAGACTCCAAATGATATACTAAACTGTACTGGTATCTTCCAGATGATGAGGAAATTTTGTTTTTAAAAAATCTGCTCTGTAGGGTGGTCTGGAAAAACTGTAGTGACAATACTGTGTTTGAAATGAAACTTGTATTGGAAGGACAAATGGTTTTAATCATTCCAATCCCAGTGATCCTAATTGATCCACATTTTTAGTGTCCCTACTGCCAATTATAATCTCACTTTTACAATCCACTCACCTCAAATGTTTGGTAGTGTAAGAAGTGCAATGTCTCGCTATTGAAATGAAAAATAGTCTCTATGTCTGCATTTTTACCAACATGAATATATGCATATTGAAGTCTATGTTACCTCTTGGTAGAAAGTTTTGCCTCTTCTTCAGATAGGCATTACATGAGTTCTTTCTAAATCTGGATACTTATACATAAGATTAGAAGAGTACATTAACTTGGGGTAAATAGAATGTTGCACAAAAATGAGAGTAAATTGGTTCAATTGTATGTCTCATGAATCAAGGAGATAAGCAACTGGAATTTGAAATTTCCATATTGATAGTATAAATAAAAGGTGAGATATGTAGGTATTTAAACAAACCAAATATTGCTAAACTAAGCAGATAAATGAGGATGATACAGGCATTGGATCCTCGCATTCTTGCACCAAACCTTGCAAACTCTGGACCATAATGGTGATAAATGGACTGGGCTCTTATAAACATAGATTAAGCTTGAAGACTGATTTAATTTGATGGAATTATATACATATATAAAACCATACATAAAACTGCTTTGGTCACACAGAAAGTAGTACATTGAAAGACTGAAGAGGAGTCTGATATACAGATTAACAGAACAAATGGAAAACAGCACCTAGACCTTTCTACTCCACTCTACTCCATTTGCTGCAGTGCTTTTTCTTTGGGCCAGTCATTCTCTCTCAGCACCATCTATCACACAGGGTTGTTGTCATGGAGAAAGAAGGAGAAAGGAGTATTAAGTTGCTGCCTTGAGTTACTTATAAAGCAATAAGGCAGGCCAAAAATCTAATAATAAACAAAACAACCAAGATTCAGTATCAAAGATGAAAGAAGGGTGTCTAGTCAGCTGAGTAAAGTCTGGAAAAATTCAATGCATCTCTTTGGTTCAACAATCTGTTTTTGAGAAAATTGAGCAAATTCACTCATCTCAGTAAGGATGTAAGGTTTTCTCACGCGTGAAATTGGAAGTGTCTTGGCGACGTTTCGATGAAGTCTCATTCGTCATCATCAGGCTGGTGTCTTCGGCTTCCTGTTTCTAGACACCAGCCTGATGATGACACCGAAGACACCAGCCTGATGATGTCGAATGAGACTTCGTTGAAACGTCGCCAAGACACTTCCAATTTCACGCGGG
The DNA here is from genome assembly GCA_023053685.1 of Diadophis punctatus similis. Taxonomy (NCBI): domain Eukaryota; kingdom Metazoa; phylum Chordata; class Lepidosauria; order Squamata; family Dipsadidae; genus Diadophis; species Diadophis punctatus. The sequence goes on from JALIGW010000003.1 coordinate 168,288,566, forward strand.
AGAAAACCCGAATAACCAAAGACCTACATACAAACACCCGCAAAAACCTCAGAAATATATATATATATATATATATAATATGTTACATGCAAGTAGATCAATAGGTACCATTTTGGTGGGAAAAGAACAGCGTTTCATGCAATATAGTGAATCCAATTAGTGTCAGACCTTTCCCAATGCGAAGCCCAAGTGCGCGATGACATCAGTGGAGGGAGAAGCCCCAGATGTCACTGCAGAACACTGTTGAACCTTTCAGAGTATGGAGCTAGTTTGTCCCCTGTGGTGCACTCTGGATAGCGCACAAGCATGAGCTGAATGGACTAGCAAGTCATTGGCAGCCAAATAATTACTTTGTTCTCACACTGTAGTCAATCTCCTGGCTAATGTAACATTGCCATACACTAAATAAATAAATAAGGTTGTATAAGTGTCCATATTAAGATGGGTAGATTTATTCAAACCATGTTGAATCTTACAGTGGAGGTAGTAGCTTTGTGGTAGTTTAAAAATTTCTATTTTGTTTTGTTTCATTAGGGAAGGGTGTAGCTTACAATTCTGGCTCATCTTCCTTTTGGGTAAGTGCTTTATAAAGATAAAATATCATACATTTCACTTCAGGGGTGTCAAACTTGCATCGTCACGGCATTGTCACGTGACATATCGTGACTTTTTCCCCCTTCGCTAAACTGGGCATGGCCGTGGCCAGTGCATGACACATCCTGTTTCACTTCATCAGATACATGGAGCATTATTCTAGATGAGAGAAACTGCTTATACACACAGGAGCTCCTGCTTCTGCTAGGATTGCTTTTAGGGCAGTCACACTGTTGAAAACTCCCACATGTCATTCCTGGCATATTTTGTTAAGACAATAGATATTTAGAACCACATCTGGTCTTCTAAATACATCAGAGAATTATATATGGTAAACTATTTAGATAAGCCATTGAACCTAATGTATAGAGAGACAAAGATGCCATACACCAAAACCAAGTAGCTGTCTGGCAGTGAAAACAGTGAAAATAGACATGAAACAGTGCTCGGTATATTGTACCAATATCTCTGTATTCCCTATAAAGGTTATAATCATAAACTATGTGAAACAGGTTTGCAGGGAGCCCATTTTCTGCTTTAAAGACAGAAAACGGTAACTTGAATGAAGTTGGGGGGAAATGTCCTCTTTTAGCTATAGGGCTTGTTATGTTCTGAACAGTGGTTGCTTATTTTCAAAGGAAGTGTGTACACCTTCCCTGCTTAGGTCAAACAAGGAAAATCTGTTGCAAATACCAACAAGGTATAATTTTGTGCCTTTCCTACTGTCCTTGTGGTGCTCTGTGATCTGCTGAAATTGTCACCTTAATAGCTTCCTTCTTATAAGAAGCAGCATTTTGTCTGAGTTTTTCCTCCTGTATATTAGGCTAATGAATATTAATGAGAGCTTTTCCACAGCACAACTATAAGCAAGGAAGAATCCTTTGAAACCACAAGACTCGGATAATACTGTAAAATAAGCATCTATTTTTGCATGTGCAGTCATCACACAAAATGACATATTATTTACATTTAGGAAGAAAAGTGGTTCTTTTTTATTCTCTCAATGAACAATCATGTTACATACTTAAAAGTATTTTTTAAAACTACTGCTACCATTATTTAATATCATAATTTGAGCTCCCATAGCGTAGAAATAATACCAAGATGAGAAAACCTGTGTCCATGAAATGCTTAGGATAACCACTCTTATGTCTGACTATGCTGTCTGGTGCTATGGGGAACCATTTTGCCTATCTCTGTTTTCAATTATTGAGAGAGAGAAATTAATAAACTAGAGAAATCCTAAAAAAAAGAAAAACATGAAAAAAAATTAAACTAAATTGTCAATGCCAAAATATAAAAAATTGATGCTGAAAGAGAGTATTGGAACTATTATTTTCTATGTGTCAAGATTTAAATTACACCTTGCAAAACATGAATCTTCCTAGTGCCAGAGTGCAATATCGCATCTTCCATTATGACTTCAAAAGACTGATTTTTCACACATTAAAGAAGTAACAGGATTGATTCAGCTAGTTATTCTCTCTTTAAAAGCAAGATTTCCTATGCCAAAATATCACTTGCAGCTCTCTCTTCTTCAAACATTTCGAGAGGTCCAAGCCAAGGTTAATGTTGGGGTCTGGTTACTACAAAATTGCCTTTGGAAATAAAAAGAGAAAAGTGTCTGTTGCATTTGAAGTAGCCACCTCACCTCACATCATACCTCATGGATTTCAAAGGTCAGTGGAAGCCTACTCACACTGCATGATACATCCTATGATTATTAATATTATTAGTATAATATAATACAGTATACTGTATTTTATAAATGTATTGTTTTAAGTAGAGAGCATTTCACTCAGTGTTAAGTCCAAATTCCAGAATAGAATTAGGTGAACTGATGAGGGTCTTTAATTCATTCAATAGAAATAGCAATAGCACTTAGACTTATATACCGCTTCATAGTGCTTTACAGCCCTCTCCAAGCGGTTTACAGAGTTCAGCATATTGCCCCCAACAATCTGGGTCCTCATTTTACCAACCTCAGAAGGATGGAAGGCTGAGTCAACCTTGAGCCGGTGAGATTTGAACAGCTGAACTGCTGAACTGCAGTGCTGCACTTTAACCACTGCGCCACCTCAGCTCTTCAAGGCAACACAGTGTTTTTAAATGGTCCTAACTCCAATTAAGAGTCAGTTTGGGATAGTGGTTAAGGCACCAGGCTAGAAACTGGAAGATTCTGAATTCTAGTCCTGCCTTAGACACAAAGCCAATTGAGTGACCTTGGGCCAGAGAGTCTCTTTCAGCTCTGTGAAGGAAGCAATAAAAGAATAATGGAAGGAACCTTGGAGGTCTTCTAGTCTAATCCTCTGTTCAGGCAAACCGTTTCTGAAAAACTGTGCCAAGAGAACTGTGAGGGCCAAGGCAGTCTTCAGGAGTTAAAAACTAACTTGAAAGAACACACACAAAGACATCCAATTAAATTCCTAGTTTGGTGTAGTGATTAAGACAACAAATTAGAAACTGGGAGTTCCAGCCTCCCTTAGGCTCAAAGCCAAGGGGGTGACTTTGGACTAGTTACTTTCTTCCAGCCCTAGGAAACAGGCAAGCAGGGTACAGCTAAAGACAACCTTCTGATAAAATCAAATCCCTAATATATATTTACCGTTTAAAAAAAATCACATATCATTGTCACTCAGGCTTTATTTTTTTTTAATAGATCTGTGGCTAGGAGAGCCTTTGCACACTTTTGGGTAGAGCACCAGTTGCATCCATTCCTGGACCATGAGACCCTGCTTGCTCACCCATGCCCTTGAAACCTCCCATTTAGATTATTAGTAACACACTTTACATGGGGCTGCCCTTGAAGATCATTTGGAAACTTCAACTCCGGCAAAATGCGTCTGCATGGGTAATAAATCATGCCAGCTACATGGCACATGTAACACCACTTCTCTGTGAGCTACAGTGGCTGCTGGTGTGCTTCTGGCTGCAATCCAAGGTGCTGGTTGTCACTTTAAAATCCCTACATGGCTTGGGACTGGGTTACCTACTCTTTTTCTAAGAGTTTCTACCCATCCAATCTGATCCAAAAGATTGGGCATATGGCAGATCCCCTCAGCAAAAGAGTGTCGACTGGTGGGAACTAGATGGGCTTTTTTTTTTGCTGTAGCCTCTGATTTATGGAATATTCTCCCCTTGGAGATTAGAATAGCCTCAATCCTGTTGGTTTTTCACAAAGCTTTAAGGACTTGGCTATGTACCTGGGGCAGGGACTTGGAAAATGTTAAGGGCCCTTTTATTTGGCCTTACTATCAGTTGATTAGCTTTCATGGGTGCTGTTTATACTTATTTATTTTGTTTTTATTGATTTAATATTTTTAATTGCTTTATAATCTTAGAATTGTAAGTTTCCCAGAGTCAGTAGGTTGAATTGGGCGGCTATAGAAAATGAATGAATGAATGAATGAATGAATGAATGAATGAATGAATGAATGAATGAATGAATGAATGAATAAAAAGAGACAAGAATCAATGAAACTAACAACTTCTTTTCCTTTTCATTTTAAAGAGTAAGATTAGGGGAGAAAGCAAGCCTCAATGTGATGCTTTTAACAGGAAAATGTTCCCAAAATCAAGAATAGGTAAGAGTCGTAGAAGAAATATTTCCATATGTTCCAATGCTCAAGGAATGGAAAGACTCAATTCTAACTCTTGACTAAAATAAAATTGAAGTAAACCAGACTGCATTTTCAGTCTTTTGCCATAATGAATCAGAAGGATGTTCTAGCTTATGTAATTACAAAACTCTACCAATTTCTGTCCTGTCTGGCAAGATTTATTGCATGCTAATGATTAAAATGTCTTATAAATTGAGAAGAAGGAGGAGGAATAGAGCAAATGGATCACTCTTTTTCCTCTTTTGTTATATGCATGCATTTGGAACAGTGGATTAAGATTTCCAGTGATGGATGTCAGTTGACTCTAGGGGTCAAATAGGAAAAGGCAGAATTCCCTCAAAAAGAAAAAAATTACTTGAAAAGTAGAAAGGCTAATGGAAAGTAGGAAATTCCCAAATAGATAAGTGATTTATCTAGCCCAATTCTGTTGATATAATGTAGTTTTGGCTTTGTATGGTACAGGACTCCAGCCAACTGGGGCTTTTTGTTTTGTTTTGTTTTGTTTTGTTTTGTTTGTTTTGTTTTGTTTCTTTCTTTGTTTGTTTTGTATGTTTGTTTGTTTGTTTGTATTTATATGACTGTCCTTTCACTTTCAGTGGCTCTGGGAAGCTTAAAAACAATGGTTCAACAAACCATGGTTAAAATTATTGATTGATTCCTCTCCTGACCTTTGTATACAGCTTAAAGCAGCAGGATTTGTGAATCAAAAATTAACTCAATGTGTCTTTCTAGCATTTCAGCAGGAGCAAGGGAGTGTGCAGAGTATGGTTAAAAAAACAAACAAACCAAGAAGGTGGCTACAACAGTGTCGTTGATGCTTCCATTGGGTTTTATGTGTTGCATGTGTAGAGATTTGATCATCCAAAACAGGGGTCTTCAAACTTGGCAACTTTAAGACTTGTGGACTTCAAGTTTTAGAATTCTCCAGCCAGCTATCCTGGTTGGGGAATTCTGGGAGTTGAAGTCCACAAGTCTTAAAGTTGCCAAGTTTGAAGACTTCTGATCCAATACAACCCCTATGTTCGCTTTTTAACAGGGGTCTTTACAAATCTTCCTGGATACCACTGACCTACAGTTAGTCCGATAATCTTGAGCAATGAAGTGGCCAGTATATCACAGAAGTGTGTGTCTATAAGCTTCATTGGTTCATCAGGATTAGGAGTAATCCAAGCCCAACCTAATCCAAGTTTAACTTGGTGGGAATACGTAGTTGAAAAAATAGTCAAAAATTAGCAGGTTAAAATATTGTGGGGTTTCCAAATACAAATTGATAAAGTCTTAGCTCATAATACACCAGATATAACTGTGGTTGAAAAATAGAAAGCATGGATAATTGATGGAGCCAACACCAGGGGATAATAGAATAGAAGACAAAGGATGGTAGAAGATCACAATTTATCAAGATCTGAAAACTGAAATTAAAAGATTATGGCATAAAGCAGCCATGGTGATCACAGTGCTTATCAGGACACCAGGTGCCAAACCAAAACAAAAAAAATCTTGGACAGTACTTAGGCAATCTGCACACTGACAAAGTTTCCATCAGTCAATTACAAAAGGCCACAGTCCTTGAATCCACACATAATGATACATTATGCCATCCTAGGGTCTTTGGAAGAACTCGATGTGTATGAAGGCCAACTTCAGCTAAAGAATTGCCAGCAGTGATTTCACATTGTTGTGTATATAATAATCTGATTAACTGAAAAGTCCATTACGGATTACAGGTCAAGGTGCCATAAAGATAAAATTTGAAAAGAACAGCCACCAGTCTTTTTCAATGAAAGGCAGCAGAAAGAAACCCCAGATTTAACCCCATGTTATTCATACACTGGAGGAAGCAGAACGTCATCTCATTTCGGTTATCATTAGTGCAATAGAGAAAAGTTACATATTCAAGTCAAATTATAGCTACAGGGAAGTGCATCAGGTTCCAGGGAGAATCAAAACAGGTGTCCAAGGCAACCTTGACAGGTAAGGAAAGAATAATAATTTGATGGTCCTAATATGCTACAAATGAGGCAAAGTATCCCCTTCTCTACCTCTGAATTAGGAACTGTCCGTGTGCAGAATGATACCTTTTAAGGAGTACCATCACTGGAGCACCTACAGGAATACTGATTCTGGATCTTCATCAAAGGCAATTAATGAAACTCCCATGTGCCACATGTGCTTTATCCTGATACGATATGATTAAATATTTTTAAATAAAACAATATGACATCTTCTCTTCTTCTCCTTCCGTATCTATTTAATTTTATCCAGTACAGTGAGAGAGCCAAGCATCTTGAGGATACTGATGCCTCTGGAGGGAGATTATACTCTATTAAAACAACAAGATGAATGGAATTAAGAAAATCAGGGACTGATCAAGTAGTGAAGGAAAGTCAGACCGTATGGTAAATAAACTTCCCTGTAAAATTTAAAAATGTGAAGCAAGGAGACAACAATGGCCTCGTCTATTACCAAAAAGTCCTTTTCTTACCAAATAAGCAATTGTAAAGAACTCAGCCCTGGTGGCTATCAAAGAATATAAAAGATGCTAGTGCATGACCATCTGTGAAAACATGGTGTGCCCCCTACAGTTTTAATCTCAAACCTGCTTACAGCTGTGCGAGATTCTTTTGGAACAGATGCTTATTGTGCAATGTGGGATAAGTGACATCTGAAGAGTGATTCCAGGCAAAGAACATATTCGCTGCATGCAGCTAAATTCTGTATTGTATGTGTACTGCATAGTCCACACTTAACCTTTTCCCTCTTTTTGTCACCCCATAAAATATCAAATGTACCAGTGGCTCAGCTGTAGCCAAGTATCTTAAGTGACAGCCCAGCAGGCAGAGCAGCCTTTATTTGTCAATGAAAGTTAATGGCATAAATAGAAGCTCTTCTCTCTCACCACTTTCTTCTGCAAAGAGAGGCCTAGAAATCACTGATTAATAAGCAGCCTTATTAATTCCGGAGGGAGAGGTGACTGAGTGGAGAAAATTAATGACCTCCTGTCTACGCTGTAGCCCAGCCTAAAATATGGGGGGGGGGGTTGTGTCTGTGAAAGGAAACAGAATTATTCCATCTTTTTCAGTGCTCTTGGACACAAAGCATTTGTCAAGATTAACAACTTTGTTCAACTTTAATTTTTGTTCTTCTCATTTAATTTGACTTCATTGCTAGCTGGTATTGCTCCAGGTGTTGGTGGTTTGGTTGCATGGCTAACCATCAAAGCTCTGTAAGTCATTGTCTGAAGACTGTACTTGGCTGTGGAGTGAGACCGTAGTTTAGGAGCCACAAGCCCAAGTTAGCAGAGCCAGTCAAAAACCCTACAAGTGCTGACTTTCTTACCAAGATTCAGGTGTGTGCTACCTGGTAACCAACTGAGGAAGAATTATTTCTCCAGACCTGCCTTAGAAACCTGGTACCTTGTATCTATTACACTAACCAAAAAAAATCGCTTTTATTGATATGTTTCTATACCTGTTGTTAGCCGCCCAGAGTCCCCCGGGAGTTGGGCGGCATAGAAATTTTAATAAATAAATAAATACAATAAATAAACAACCCTAACCATCACAACTATTTTCTCTACCAGTTGGGAATGGGTATTGTATTGAAGGAAACTTCCTATTGGAAGATATTTTTAATCAATATTTTCTATAAGGAATAGGTGGATCTAATACAGGGCTGTCAAACTCACATACCCAATTTAGCGCAGGGGGGAAAGTCCTGATACGTCACATGATGACGCGACAAAAGATTTTTTTGTTAAGCAGACCAGCTTTGACAGAAGGAAGAAGCTTGAGCTTCATGTGTATAGTCTCCCAAAGTAATTTCCAACCTTATTGACAGTTCCCTACTGCAAAGTCTCAAAATAATGTTTAAATGCCTTTGAACTTAAAAACCTATTTCTGAAGCTGGCCCAGGAGCTACAAATAGATCCTAACTCCTCTCTCTCTTCCCCACCACCCCCAATCCAAAACAGCCATAGGCTTAATTCAGCACAAACTACCTCTTCCATCCAAACAGTTTTTAATTTTTAATGGTTTTTCCCCCTCATGGTCATGAGCATGATTTCAGCAGGAGGCAATTGTATTCTTCATCTCACTCTTTTGCCAATGTTGTGTAATTATATACATGTTAATTTTGGCATTGTAAAGTTCATAACATCAGTTATTTACAAAACATTAGATATGTCCCAGAATTTACTGAGAATGCTGATTGGTAGCAGACCAAATGATGTGGGAGCAGTTTAAGAAAGTGAGGTTGTTTCTATTGTTATTTGTTACCCCATTATGCTTTGTTTATTTAATTATTGTTTTTCTTCTGTAGAAATCTAGTATTTTTACTTTTCTTTTAAAACAAATGTGTCAGTGTTATTCTATGTAGTAGCTGTATTCAGTCATAAAGGGCCATTCAGCATTAGAAAATTCATACATATTTGCCTAATAATGCCTTTTAAGTAATCTATCCCTTTGTTAATGCTTTTTCCCCCAACTACCAAGCCATATACCAGGAATAAAAATTAGCATCTAAATGAGGATGTTTTAAACACATGCCTAGGGGTTGCAGTTTTCACCTTTTTATAGTTTGCTGTGTTAAATTATGTAAACTAGAAATGGCATTTTAGTATTAATAAGGTAATGTAACCCTCTCAACCCTCTTTTCTCTGTTATGAAAAAAAATGAAACAGTTTTCAGATATATAAAGTAGAAATAAAACTAATAATAACAAAGCAAAATTTTATTGCATTTTCTATTAACTCATGAAACTTTATAAAACACTTGCAAACTAATTAATTGAAGTTTTAGTTAAAATAGAAATTGTTTTACTAGCTATCATTACCCGCAGTATACTAAAAGCAGCCTTTTAAAATTTTAGAACAAGATTCAATACTATTGTATTTGATTTTACTCCCAGTTTAATTATGAAAAAATATTAACAAGGTATAATGTGTATATAGCAAAATCTAAAATTCAGTTCAAAAAAAGCTACAAAAAGTATCAGTGATTTAAAAAGTAAAGGATTATGTTGGAATTAAATTCCATTTGAATAAGAGATATTTATATTATATAACAATAACCAGAACAAGAATAATTAATTAACAGTAACTTTACTTGAAAAAAGTGATATTTCTTTTTCATTTTATTTGTATAAAAGATACATATAAATATCAGGTGATTTTTTTTAGATGTTTAAGCATCTCATTCTTTCTCCATAAAACTCTTATGAGGTACATTACATCACATTCTATTTCCTAGACTGAAGGGTATGTATTCATATTAGTCAGCTGTAACTAAAGCAACAAAAATTATATCAACTATATTGGACTACAATTCCTAAAATAAAGTTTACATACTGTTTTTCTCAGGCTGTCTTTATGCGAGTGAAATGAAATTATTTTAATCAATGACTGGATCATTTTTTTAAAAAACTGTATGTTACATTCATCTGAAATATATTACAATACATGGTGACTTTTTAAAAACAATATTGTATGCAATTACTGTTGGTATACTTAATATATGACAAGTTATATATGAAATATTTTCCTTAGTTCAAGAGAACTGTTGCAAGATTCATCTTATGATATTTAATAAAAGTTTTTAAAGTCTTATTATCAACAATTAAAATATTTAAATTGTATCATGACTCTAAACCACGGGTTTCAAACTCACGGTCTGCGGGCCGGATGCATCACGCACTGGCCACGCCCCTGCCCGGTTTGGCAAAGGGGAAAAAAGTTGTGATATGTCATTTGACAATGCCTTGATGACGCGAGTTTGACACTCCTGCTCTAAACTTTAAAAGTACTTTAAGAATTTCTACCAACCTCTCACCCTTTCCCTCCTCTTCTAATTAGTCAGTTAGACAATTTGAACACCACTTCAAAATGGTGCTTTACTATGAATACTCACAAAAACTGTTGGCCTACTGGGAACTGGTCTGGAGCTCCCTTTCTTGAGTCTTTATTATTTTAGAGCAGTGTTTCCCAACCTTGGCAACTTGAAGATGTCTGGACTTCAACTCCCAGAATTCCCCAGCCAGCAAAGATGGCTGGGGAATTCTGGGAATTGAAGTCCAGACATCTTCAAGTTGCCAAGGTTGGGAAACACTGTTCTAGAGGAAAGGTTGCAACAAAAGACAATTACATAATCAGGGCATTGCTTGTTTGAAGCTAATCCCTTGTATGGATTCATTAAATGGATTTACATGATTGTGAATTCAAACAAGTCCACAACATTGGAATAAATAATTCGGTTGCTAAGCCACAGAAATATTTCCATCTCTGTCGCCAATAGGTCAAGTGACAAGTGTTCCAGAAGGCAATGATCAACTGATGAACATACAACTTGTCCACAGTTATGGCATATGTGTGTATCTAAAATGTGCTGAGAACCAGATGGACATGGAAGGCAGTGTTTCAGGTACCGTCAACATCCATATATTGTGGAAAAATTATCAGCATCAGAATGAAAGATATTTTTGCATATCTCCAGCATCTCTTTGTTCTTCAACTCTAACTTTATACTGAATTCTATAATCTGTGACATACGGACTGCAACTTTTTAACTAAAACCAATACATTTTATCGGATCTTCAGTTTTGTTTTACTATCCAGATGTTTTTCATCCTTATATAGTTTTGAAAATCTTATCTTCTCAGTAATTTTCCTCCGTTGGTCTTTCAGTAGAAGTTAAGAAGAATAGACTGATCTCATGAATTAAATGTGCAGGTTGTCCTCGACTAACAACAGTGACTGCTCAAAGTTACAATGGCACTGAAAAAAGTGACTTATGACCGTTTTTCACACTTACGACCATTGCAGCATCCCCATAAGCCACGTGATCAAAATTCAGGCATTTGGCAATTGGCATGTATTTATGATGGTTTCAGTGTCCCAAGGACATGTGATCATCTTTTGCCACCTTCTAACAAGCAAGGTCAATGGGGAAACCAGATTCACTTCACAACCAATTTAACAACTGTATTGATTCACTTAACAACTGTGGGACAAAAGGTTATAAAATGGAGCAAAATTCATTTAACCACTTTCTCACTTTTCAAAAGAAATTTTAGGCTCTATTGTGGTTGTAAGTCAAGGACTATTTGCATTATAGTAAAAAAAAGAATTTTACATCATTGTGGTGTAATAAAAAAGATCTAGATCATAATTGTATTATTGTATTATAGCTCCCTGTAATAATTTAACCTGAAGAAAGATAAATTCTTGTTAGCTGAGACACGTGACAAAATCAACAAGCCTAATAATACATTTCAAAGAAGGGTTTTTTTTCAATTGAAAGCATTTTTTTTTCAATTGAAAGCATATTTCCCTGCAAATACTCAAAGAGGTTTATTTTGAAAGTGATTTCAATCATTTTTATATAGTGCATTGGTATACTGTTCATTCATATGCCACACTATTAATATTCTCAATTTTGTATTGATATGTTCATTGGAAATAATTATATTTAGTTTTCTAATTGATGCAGAGCTTCAATTATTGTTATTTTTGCATTTTTTTTGCAATGTAATAATGCATTTTTGCATTATTGTTTTAACAATAATCTGTCCAATAAAGAATATATGTGTTACAAGCAGCCTCACATAAGCTCTTGGTAGGATTCTTCTGTTATTATAGGCAAGCTTTAAGAATGTTTTAAGAACAATATAGACAAGTTTGCAAAAGAATGTTTCGAAACCATTTTTAAATATATGAAGCATGGGAGAAAACTTACTGGTGTAACTTTTCTGCCTCCGGAGGAAATGTATAACTTTGTGAATAATTAAATTTTAAACCTTGCCACAATTATTATGCATGGTCTCGTTAGCTTTCTTGCAAACAGACCATTTTTTGCATTATCCTAATCTTGGTCATCTGCTAATTTGTTCTGAAATATACTGTTTCTAAGAATAAGAGTAAAATATGAAAACAACCAATCCTTGCCTTCTCCAAAACATGAGTGTTCAGTTTGTTCAATGATAAGGAGAAAACATGCCCACTTCCTGAGAAAACAGGAAAGTTGTGATACACTTGTTAATATTGAACTGCTTATAACGATTTCACTGAGAATGCATTGTAAAAATATATAATTTTATGCAAGCAAAGCAAACCATTTTTCTGGAACTGAAGGATCCATCCAAAGTAACTGAGGATATCCTGGTGAAAAGGGTTAAAGAGACCATTTCACGCTGAACAGCTAGGCTCCAGTGAGATAAGAATTTAACAAACTTAAATTTATTTATATTTATATTATTATAATTTATTTGTATTTATATTATTATCAGCAGAAAAGTCCAAAAAAGTCTAACTTTTTTGCTCTGTTCTATTGCTGGAAAACAGAAACCACAAGGTTCTAATCAGGACTATATCCTGTGAATCCTCTATTTGTGCAAAGACAATTTGGACAATTTGTGGTCTTCTGTCTTTTTATTATAGTAGGCTTAAATTTCCATATATCTTATTTCGCTAATCATTGTTTACTAGATTAATATACTGTAACTTAATAAATCAATATTTCATTTGAACCCAGATCAGTTAATGGCATATATCATGTTTACTATGTCTCAGTCAGTATAAATTGGGTAATGAATATGAATATTTTTATGGCATGATTGATGCATTTTACAGTAGTAGAATAGAATATTCTGTTTATCCATGCTTCACTCAGTCTAATTTTTTAGATTTGCACCATGGCTTGGGCCATCAACTAATCTTTCAGGCTGATTCCACAAAACACGTAAAGTGATGGCACACATTAAAAAGGAGAGAGCTTTAATTGCATGATCATCATCTTGACTTTTTGATCCACTATGCAGATGACCCTGACATTAGGTTAAATAAAACATGATTAGGTAGTTTATGATGCAGTGTCAGGGAAGTCTAACTTGAGAGAAAACCCATTTCCACACTTCAAATACCCATTCTCATATATTTCTAAGAGTGCATTAAAGGAACCATATGACAAACTGCTTTGCTAGCTGAATAAGATCTTAGCAACTAGACCGTATATTAATAGACTGAATTGTAGTGCTAATGATACACGATGTACTATTATTCATTAAGATGACCAAGAACATTTTAAGTATATCAATAGCAACTTTCACTAATATATTGGCACAAATATAATATTATTTAGTTGAATCATGTTCAATCATGTTACTTCCACATCACCAAAGGAGAGGGAGTTCATTATTCCAAAAGAAGACAAGATAGATTTGCAGTTGCTGATTCCAGAAATAATTGCTAAAAACAGAACAGCAATGAACCTTTCTGTAGTGGGGAAGGCTTTGATCTGATGACCTATTCATTTGTTCAGGTGCTGTAATAGGCAATTTCAAGGCTGCTGAGCTTCCTTCCTAGTATGTTATTTTATCCTTACATTGGGGAATCCTGTAAATAGAAATCACCTTTAAATAAAGGCCTACCCTCTTTTAAAAAAGACTATACTCTCTGATATAGAATTCATGACCACCTGAATCCATAATGATAAGATTTTAGAATGCAGAAGTGTTACCTTCCCTCCACCTAGGGTGGGTAGCTTCTCTATCTTTCTTTAGGATTATTCTGTTTACTGTGCTACTAAAACACAGCGTTTACCGATGGTGATTTTCCTTGACAATTCACCTTGCAAGCAAAACCAGGTGAAGGGGGGCATCATATTAGTGTCAGCATCAAAAGTGCTCTGATGTAAACAGTACTTACCAGTTTTCAGATTGTATAGGATGTGACAAGTGGCATTTCCATGTGATGGCCAGCCTACTCCAGTCTTTGGGAAACTGAGAATCTATTTAATCTCCACTATGCCTAATGAAACTGAACACTATCACAAGAAGGGTTTTAAAAGGTTTAATGAATAACTTTCATATATAACAAGTTACCTCTAGGGACTTATGGACTTTCCAACCACTAACTGGATGTTATTTTGTTCTTCAAGGAAAAAGCATGTTCAATGTTATTTATAACATTGATTACATAAGTAACATGTTTGTTGAAACATAGGTTTTTGTGGACTTAAGCCATTTTATCACAAATGTATGACATACTGTACTGTTAACTCTGGGAGACAGTGCAGAGACAGGATGGACTAATGTGCTATGGTCCATGGGATCACGAAGAGTGGAACATGACTAAGCAATTGAACAATAACTGTATTGTTAGGCTCTTTTATGCAACTGAGCCCCAAAATTTTGCCATCATATCTGTTTATCTTTCACGTATCTGAAGACTTCTTTTCTAACCTTAGGAATATATAAGAGAATATATCTTTGAAATTCAAAGCATGTCTATTAGATAGGTGCCATATGCTTTTTTATCAAGAGATGGCAATTTTTTTTAAAAAATGCTTAAACTAACCTCTATAAATAGCATGCCAGTAGTGACATTCATTTATTTTTTTGGATCTAAATTCCTCTTGCTCCCGCCATGTTTCAGTCCTTTTAGCCTCTTTAATTATAATCACAAATAGTAAAATGTAAATACACACAGTGATAATGTGGTGAAGACAAGTGCTGCGAACAATAAGTTGTACTCCATCAAGATCACCAGAGGGTTTCAATCAGTGCTGAATTCACCTAATAATGTAAGTTGCTGCACTGCAGTCAGACTGATTAACAGATAGGTGATATGCAGTTCAAGGTGTGTGTGCCTAAGGCCATTCCTTGTTAGGAAAGGGAAAGAAAGTCAGCTAATGACAATCTCAGCAGGGCACAATCTTAGGGAAGAGGCTAGACTTCATATCCAACTCTGCAAGTCTGCTATCCTGCCAGTCCCATTAATTCCAGTAAGTTCCAATTCCAAAAAGTAACATAAGCAAATTTATGATAGGTTTTCATATCTTATTGTCCAAGTATTTAATATTGTGTTTCCTTTTTGGAAATGTTCTATTTTTTATCTAATGGGAGGGCTCAGGAATTTCAATGGCCCTGATAGTGATGTCAGTAAGCCTCAGTTCTGGGTAGGGTTACTCTTGTGGATGATGTTAAAAGGAAAGGGGTGAAGCTGAAAGCAACCGGTAATGAAAGTGAGGCTGTGTAGACGTAAAAAAAAAAGCCAATTCAGCTAAGAGAAAGAGTGTGAGAAGTTTTATATCCAAATATATTTTATTATTTATACTGTTTCCATCTTCCCTTAAAATATTAACAGAATCCACAATTGTCTGAGAATCAGTGTTTCCAAGTTAATCAAATTAGCAAACTTCCTCAACACCCAAAATAAGTTATCCAGACCTAATCCACATATCAAAAGCATAAGGTCTGCAAACACAAACAGAGTTAATTAAATTGTGTCTCCCAGAGGAACTGCATGTTCACAAGAATAAACATACCTGCACACACATACACAAACATATCTCTCAAATGTCACTGTAGAATCAGCACATGACACTCCGAACAAGCTTCCCTTATAAAAAATATACCCCATTTCTCTGCAGCCTTCCCCAAAAGCAAACTGTTTTGCTTTTAGGAATAAATATTTCTTCTTTCCTCATAGATTTCTGGATCTCATTTTTATTTATTCTTGTGCAACCCCGGCTCGAGTTGGAACCCCAAATTATTCTTCTGACAAGAGAAAGAATAAAACAGAGAAGAATAAAATCATTTTGTATTGTTTCCAATACAACTACTTGCACTTTGATGCAATATTTAATTGAATGAGACTCTCAGGTCAGAAAGCAATCCTCTAGTTATGGAGGAACTTCATCAATATTTCATGAGTATAACTGGAGCTGAGTTGGCCAATTCAAAGCCACAAAGAGGTCTGGTTGCTGATGGAACCAGTATTGAAATAGGCCCCCGGCCCCCCAAAGGATATATCCAACTGGAACATAGAATATGAGAAGTGTAAATCAAGGACAATTTAAATTTTAGGGCATCTATTTTGTGGAATGGAACTGATACTTTAAAAGGACTTTGCTAAATATGTGCTGAGCTGTAGTTCAACAAATAGCAACAGCATTCTTGTTTCATGTCCTGCATATCAGCATTCGCGTTTCATGTCCTGCATATTAACTTCTACAAGTTAATGCTTCTGAACAGATACAATTAGGGACAACAATGAAGAATTTTAGGGAAAATACAAGAAAAGCTGAGTTTAACATCTAGAAAAGGAAATAGTACTAATAAAAACACTGAAAAAATGAATTAGAGACAGATTTGGTCTGCTTATATTTGCAATAACTGCTTTAAGCATGATAAATACAAACCTTATACCTAGACATCATTGGATGAACAATGAGAGAATCAAACTGATTACACAGCAAGAAACAGATGGAAATGTGAAATCATTCAACCAGGAACTTTCAGATTCAGACCAGGTATTGTAAACAAAAAATAAATAAAATAAAAGGTTACATATAGAAAATTAATTAAACTAAGTATCTTATTGAAAAAAGATGATATACAATTAAAATGTAAGATCCATGTAAAGAACAGACTCAGTAGATTTAACCTATGTAAAAAAGAAACTGAGGAGCTAGGAGAAAAGATAAGAGACATTCTGAGAACCAACATATTCTAAATTTTCAGAGAGAGAAAAATTCTAAATATCATTTAAGACTGCTATCCTGATTGCCAGATAAAGACGGAGGATTAAAGTCTCAGGTGACAAGTAGACCATACAATGATAGAATACAGATTTTCAACATCAAAGAGCCATCAAAAATTGGCAACAGTGGAAGAAATAGAAATAGAAATAAAATAGATATTTTCAAGAAAATAAATAACAAAGACATTTTACACATATTAAGACTATTCTGGAATCCTTTACAATGAGAATTACACTACAACAGAAATATTTTATGGGGAATATTCAGCTGCTTTAGAAAGGCAGGTATGATTTGCAATAGACTAGCAAGCCAATAAAAAAGCTCCAGAAACAAATAAAATACTTACTTAATTATTTAAAGCTGCAGGAAAGGATGAAGTTAATGTGCTAACAACAAATATAGAACAAGACTGTATGCTCTAGAGATTGGAAAAGATCAGAGAATGTACATCACATAAAGGGTGATGTAAAACAACATGCAAAAAAATTGTACCATGCACTAATTTCTTATGCAAACAAAGTTTTGCTTACAGTTTTATAAAGAATAGAGGTATATAGGAAGAGAAAAAATACCAAATGAACAGGAATGTTTTTTAAAAAAAACAGAGTGATCCATAATAAGAAATGTAGTGAGGCAAGGAAGCTAGTGTCCCGGTATCTGTTTAACATATATACCAAATATATTATATGAATGTCAGCATTGGAGAAGATTATAAGACAGCTAGTATCAAAACTGGAGACCAAAACACTACTAAATGAAATACAGGTAGTCCTCGACTTATGACCACAACCGAGCCATTTTTCATCACTAAGCAAAACAGTTGCTAGGTGAGTTTTGCCCCATTGCAAGACCTTTCTTGCCACAGTTGTTAAATGAATTCTGCAGTTGTTAAGTTAGTAACATGGTTGGTAAATCAGAGGTGGGTTCCACTTATCTTCGCCACCAGTTTGCATTGCGACGTTTCACGCGTGCGTGTTCCCCCATGAAATTTCACTTCCGCGCATGCTCAACCGAACCGGATCCATGACGCTATCGTTGCGTCACCAACGGGTCACTAACGGTTCGGCCGATCTGGTCCAAACCGGAAGGAACCCACCCCTGTGTTAAATGAATCTGGCATTCCCATTGAATATACTTGTCTGAAGGTCACAAAAGGTGATCACATGACCCTGGAACCCTGCAACCATCATAAATGCATGGCAATTGCATGGCAACTCCAAATTTTGATCACGTGACCATAGGGATGCTGCAATGGTTGTAAGTATGAAAAATGGTCATAAGTCACTTTTTTCAGTATTGTATCTTTGAACGGTCACTAAACAAATGGTTGCAAGCCAAAGACTATCTGTATGCTAATGATGTCACATTGTTAGCCAAATGTTAGGACCTAGAACAGCTAATAATTATGAAAATAAAAAATGGGAAATGAAAAACTTCAGTTAATATTTTATAGGGAAGGAGAAAGAGAAATAGTGCCATCATTAACCACCATGCTTGGAGAACTTACTGTTCATGCAGAAAAAATAAAATAGATAGTTTTGTTTTCTTGGTCTCAGCAATAGGATAAAAAACTGCAGTATGATGGAACGGAAATAGGGGATTAATTCTAGGGAAGAAGGCAATACTAAACTTAGATGAGATCATGAGGGATAATATGTTTTTATGACAACAAAGATCAGGGTAGTAAAAATGATATTTTTTTCCAGTAATCATGTACAGCTATGAAACATATTCACATTAACTGAGAAGGCAAAGAAGATTAACACCTTTGAATTATAGATTTGGAGACAGTTAATAGGAAGAAATAAGGATTAAGAATAGGAAGCCCTTCTGCAAGAAGAACTAATCAATCCATCCTAGATCAAATGAAATGGCAATGATCAACAAATAAAAACACACATATTTCAACATCTATTGAAAGATGGACTAGGGGGGAAAAAGGGTTTGGCAAGATATAGAAAGCAGAAGCACAAGTTACTGGATAAAGTGAAAGAATGTGACCAAATAGATCATTGGAATATCCTTTGAAGAGCTATGGATCATCTCAAAGATAGGCCAAGATGGGTGTTAGTTGTCCATATAGTTACCAAGGTTCGGGTATGACTCAATTACATATAATTAATTAATTAATATTGTGTTCTTAATATTTCAATAGCTATATAGCCAATTTGGTCTAGTGGCTAAGGCAACAGGCTAGAAATCAGGATACTGTGAATTCTGATCCCGCATGAAAGCCAGCTGGGTGGCTTTGGACCAGACACTCTCTCTTAGCCCTATTCACCTCACAGGATTGTTGGTGGTAGGGGAAATAGGGGGAAGAAGGAATATTAGAACTGTTTGTCACCTTGAGTTATCTGCAAAAAGAATACAAGTGGGATAAAAAATTCTTAATTAAATAAATATTGTTTAAAGTTCTGTAACTTGTTCAAACTGATTTGTCATCAGCATACAGTTCCTCAAGCAGATGTTGGTTTTTAGCACTAGGCCAGTCTCATTGATGATAATACAGTAATAAGTCAGATGTGTCAGCTACTCTTCCTGCTCAAAATGAATGGCTCTCGTCCTGTGACATCATCCAGGTGGGAGAAAGGCTTGTAATATTTGAACGGCACCCTTGATTGTTACCTAAGAAACTTTTGTCCAGGTTTGACAATCTTTCAAGGCTCACGAGACATAGCAGTAAAAATTTGTTGCATGCTATAGGGATTAGTGGAAGAAAAGGACACCTCAACTATTTCACCTGTATATACTGGTAATTATTTTGGAATTCTAAGATATCCCCAAATACAATCTTTGTTATCAAGAATGCTTAACCAGCCATCCTTTAATGAATAGAGAAAAACCAAGTGAAAGCATATAAAAAAATGATTTCCAAAATCCCCAACACGTTTTTATATTTGCCCTAAATTTTCAATGAAATAGTAAACATTTTAACACATTAATAACTTAATTAACCAGATTAATGGAAAATCTGGTAAGTATTCCATACTATAGAGTTGACAATAAGCATTAATAATTACTTTTTCTGCTTCAAGTCTACACAACAAAAAGCCTTAGGGACAGACTAGAGCAGTGATGGCGAACCTTTTTTGGTTCGCGTGCCAAAAGGGGGGGGAATGTGGGGGATCACGTGTGTGCGTGCCCACACTCATAATTCCATGCACCCCTGCACATGCACGCATGACCCCCCTGCTCCCAGCATGCAATGGCACGCCCATTTTTCGCTTTCCCCAGGCTCCAGAGCCTTTCTAGGAGCCTGGGGAGGGCGAAAACGGCCTTCCCCACCCCATCTGGAGGCTGGAAACAGCCTGTTTTCCGACTCCCAGTGGGCCCAGAAGGCCCGAAAATCAGCCGGATGGTGCACACATGGACGCCGGACCTGAGCTCGCGTGCCCACCGATATGGCTCCGCGTGCCACTTGTGGCACCCGTGCCATAGGTTCGCCATCACGGGACTAGAGCTACCAGATTTAGCCTGCTAAAATCCAAATGATTCCTGTATATTGTGGCCATGCAGCATGTGTCTGGATTTCATGCAGACAAGACCTCATGGCTATAGGGCAGATCCTAGGAAATGATTAAATATGTAGGAAACATTTAATCTAATTGTCAGCATATTTAATTTCATCCTAGCTACTCCTCTTCTTTGTCCTGACTCTGTGTTTTGGAATAGTCACATGCCAAAATGGACCAGTAAGCCGTCATTAAGGCTAGGGTTGCAAACATATGCTCTGTTTCATACTTAACATTCTTAACATTTCATACATGTAGCATACTTAACACTTTGTCATTGGTAGAATAATGTGCTTGTGTTCCTATGCAATGAATAGCGATCTATATAACATTTTATATAACCAGTACTGTTATTTTACCCATATTGGTTCCAGATGCAGGCTGGGGGTAGAGCTTAATCCACTCGAGCTCACCCCAAGTATGTATGGTTGTTGAATGGGTATTGGACAATTTTAAATATTGTGTTTTTAATTTTTATATCTGTTTTTAATGTAATATTTATGAATTTGTTTCTTGTATTTTCTCTGTTGTACGCCGCCCTGAGTCCTTCGGGAGTTGGGCGGCATATAAGAAAACCAAAATAAATAAATAAATAAATAAATATTCATAATCTAAAGCATTCTTTCTCAACCTCAACAGCTGTAAGATGTGTGTATTTCAACACCTGATGTTTTTAGCCAGCATGCTGGTGGGGAATTCTGGGAGTTGAAGTCCAAGTATCTTCAAGCTGACATGATTGAGAAACACTGGTATATAATGACCGTAGCAATTTAGTCACCAAAAAGTGGATATTAGTACCTATAAATGTTTTTTTTAAGAGATTTAGCTGCATTTGACTGGGAGCCTAAATTACACTTTTCTTACAGTCTACTCAAACTGTGTTTTGCCAACTTTGCTAGACCTGAAAACAGAAGCTAGTCCAAGTACGTATTTCCAGACATTAGTAAATTAGTATTCACTAAAGTTTCAAGGGAGTCTTGAGTCTCTAATCTTGATGAGATATCGTAGAGTCCCTCATTTGAAGATTATGGTATTTAATGGTAAAGCCATCATTTCCCTTATCACTCTTTTACACCTTGATTTATCTCAAAACTACCTTATTATTCACAGTGGCTTTTAAAATCTATTGTACTGATATAAGAGCAATCAATCGGTAATTAAAAGAAGGCACACTGAGAAGGCACAGCCATGCTGTGTCTATACAGTATCTCAACTAACTATCCCACTGTATGATCCAGACAACAAATATTTATAGCAAAATGAAGTAGGAATACAGTGAGATTTTCCAGCCTGGATATGTAGATTATAACATATTTAAATGCTTGGTTCACTAACATCCTGTAGATACAATTAAAAACCTCTCCCATATACAACTAAAGCAAACAACTATAGAAATTCAGATTATTCTGGAGAAATGATGTACCTGGTTAGAGATCTTTAACAGGCCTGTAAAAGTGCATTTGGTTTCTGAAGCTCCTGGAAGATAGTGATTTCATTATGAAGGCTTCATAAATAATTCATAAACAATCCCTAGTTAAAATAAGTTTGAATCTGAAGAGTTGGCATCATAAAATTGGTAGAAACCTGTAGGGCAGTGTTTCCCAACCTTGGCAAGTTGAAGATGTCTGGACTTCAACTCCCAGAATTCCCCAGCCGGCGAATGCTGGCTGGGGAATTCTGGGAGTTGAAGTCCAGACATCTTCAACTTGCCAAGGTTGGGAAACACTGCTGTAGGGCAACAGAATGCCAATGCCAATAACTGTTCTAGAATCAACAGTGCTGTCATGAATCTTTTGTAAAGGATAGTAAGTACTTAAATAGACTCCATCTATTTGGCTAGAATGAATAGGTTCTCTCATCTCAAAAGTTAAGGCATATGAGCTCTTCCTGACTAGGTATTCATCTTTAAGACATCACCCAGCATCATTTAGGTAATAGAAAGCCTGATGTCAGCATTATTATATTAGTACCATGATGACTCAAGAAGGCATTATAAATAATTAATGTGGAAATCATAGATAGTCTCTTCCCTATGCCTCATTAGATGCTTTTAACTAGGTGTCATCTTTGCTAGACAGGCCACTAATCCTAGTAGGGAAGTTAGCTTTAGTTTCATTCTAGGGAAATTTGTGATCAACATCCAGTGAGATAAGTGTGGCATGGGGGTGGGGGAATGAATACCTCCATATGACAGTCAGCAAACTATGGTGTTATTTTGACAGCAAGTAAACCAGTCAGTAAAAAAATAACATTGAAAAGAGTTTCAACTTCACTCCTGATGAGTAAAACCTCTTCAGTTAAAGGATCTAGTCCCATTTAATAGTCATTGACCCAGATTATAAGGAGGTTTTCTGAGCTGAAATTGTAAATATATAGGATGTGAATATTAGAGTTATACACTGACATATTTCTCAGGCAAGATAGATACACACCAAGATGGCTGACTTCACAGGATACTAGAGACATCACACAGGCTAGTTCTGAGAACAATTCCCTCTTTTTTGGAAACAGGAACCACACCAACAGTGGATTGCTCTCGGTTTGGCCCAGTTCTAAGAACCAGTAGCGCCGGCGGCCGGATGCTCCGCCCACCCACCCAGGACGCTCCGCCCACCCACCCAGGACGCTCCGCCCACCCGCCCGGGATGCTTCTGCACATGAGCAGAAGCATCACGCACACGTGCACGTGCGCGCGTGAACCGGTAGTAAAGGGTTTTAGAACCCACTACTGAACCACACATTGTAGTTTTAAAAATATCAACCGATGAAGGTCACAAGCATGACAGCGGACACAATGCCATCATTCGGGTGCCTGGACAGCCTGTGTTTGTTTTATGCCTTGGGAGCAGAGAAGTTAAAATGTGTCTTTCTGTTTCCTCAAAATGTGAAAAACTACACTGCCATGAATGGATGATTTTACTACCAAACTCGCAGTGCTGAAATCTGGGCCTGCTATAGGAGTCACAGAAATTAGGGTATGGGGTGTAGCTCATTGGTTCTGCCCTTCGCCTTTAACACTCTTTTTCTTCATATACAGATATAGGAGATATCGATTGATTAATCAGTTAAAGCTCATGTGTTCAATCAGTTCAGGTAGGAATTTGCTACATTGAGCCAGAACACAGATCTTTCCAGCTAAACAGCATCTAACTGAATGAGATGTAGCTTCAAGGGTCTCAGAAAGAAGGATTTATTAACCAGAAATGCTGGGGAGGGGGGTTTCAGTGTGGGGTTCTTCTAAAATTTATGGCACATAGGTCTAAAATGATGTAACATTGGAAAAAAAGGGCATATTATTAAAGTGAGTCTGACAGCTTAATGCAATTTCTATATACAAGAGCTATAATTGTGCTCATTGAACAAACTCCACCCTTTTGTAAAGCTTTTTATGAAACATATTTTCTAAGACATTTTAAGCTATTAAAAAAAATGGTGTACAGCTGAAGCCGAGTGTATGTATGTAGTGAAACCAACGATAGCTTTGGCCATTTCAGGAGCAGATTAAATTCATATTGTTACAGCAAGATCCAGTTCCAACAGAGTCTAATCACAGCAGGGTGCTGATTTGCAGCTCTAATTTCATTTTGATAAGCAATTAGTTCTGCAGAGAGAGAAAGGGACACAGTATCAGTCCTTAGGGCAGGAAGAGGTCATACTGGCAAGATACCAAGTATTAAATAACTCTATTCTACTCCATAGGGTATTTTGGATATTCCAACTTAAATGCCTTGAAATTGGAACAAAACAAGCCATTTTTGAATTATGCTGCATATTTTTTTATCCCTTGCCCCCAGCTTCTCAAGTGAAATGGTTAGAAATTCAATGCACACTTTCTTGACTAGATTAGCAAAATTTGCCAACAAGTATAGCACTCTGCTTCCCTAAAGGTAAAATCAGCCCATCAGTTTCTTCCTGAGTTACTGCTTGGCCATCTACTGGAAATCTGTTTGGTGGTTAATTTGTTGTCATTGTGCTCCGACAAAAAGCATCTTTTTATTGGCAGGTGCAGGCAAAGTTTGTGGAAACTAGAAATGTGCGCAAAAAGATTCCATAAAAAAGAAAGATGGCATTGCTGAGATGGCTGTTCTCTGTGATTTTCTGTAATAGACTTCAGTTTGCCATGAAATTAAATTTATAGTATACCTGCTAGACATGAAGGGACTGATTTATCCTCTGTATAATTCCATTGAACTCACTGGACTTATACCAGAATTTGTAACAGAGACTCCAGCTAAGCTTTACTATTCCTTGATTTGACATTAAAGGCACCAATTTCATGGGAGGCGTATCAAGGAAACAAAAAGGATATGTGGATGATTTACAGAATGCCTTTTTATGAAAAAGGAAATTGATGAATATGTAATCCATCTAAATGAAAACACACACACACAACCTCAATACAATATTTTCACTTTGAACTGAAAGACACATAACATCAAATACCCATACTGTCTCTATGGGTATGATGCAGTTCATTAATCTGAATGGAGCTCTCATTTTTTTAAAGTAATATGTTTTTCAAGAAACTTTGAGAAAGTACAGTTTTGCAGTCTTATTACTGCATTGGGCTAATTTATTTTATAAGCTCAAGCAGTAACCACATTAGAAATAGATACATTATAGCCCAATTCTGAGTCACTAAGCAAACACAGAATTATAGGCAAATAAAAAAATTTGAGACTGATAAAACAGGTAGGGTGCTAGAATGAGTCTGAAGGAGGATTTTGGATGAAGGAGCTTCATGCTTGTGTCATTACTGAAAACCTAACAATATAACATTCCAGCAAAATATGCCTAGAATGACCTTTGGGACCATCCTGATTAGTGTGGCAAGATTAGAGGATGTGCTGGCAAAGATAGGATAACAGACATACCTGTAGGTTAACTAAATACTTGTTGTCCTCAGTATGTATGTATGTATGTATGTATGTATGTATGTATGTATGTATGTATGTATGTTTGTTTGTTTGTTTGTTTGTTTGTTTGTATGTGCCTTTGATTCAGTTTTGACTCCTGGTCACTATCTGGACAAATATTGAACCCCATAGTTGTAATACAAAGTAAAAAAATCTTTGCTTTTCATTAGATCACATTTGTCATAATTCTTTATTGGAAAGCCCAATAGTTAAATTAGGCTCAACTTGTTGATTTTTTTTAGTTTATTTTATTGGCAAGGATATGCCCATTGAATTAATAAATATATTTCCCCTGCAAAATAAAATTGGGAAAGTATTTCTAAAATAAAACAAAGAACATCCCCCAACCCCTTTCAGTTTTATTGGAATTCTTGTTCTTGTTATCTTGTTTCTTTATCTTTGGGATTCATTGTGCTTTCTCATCACCGAAGTTGTTTTCTTACTCTCTGTTTTTCACTGTGTAATCACTATCTACATTTTCTCTTTCTGTGTAATTTTTTACATTTCAATATTTAATACAAACAAGCTAAGCAACACATAAGCAATGGATGTATGCACATATTCAGATATAGATCCTCCTTTGATTGAAAGCTTGCTGTTCAGCTGGCAAAACAACAATAAATAAAAGTCACAGATATACAATAAATCATTACTCCCTTTATCCATTTCTCCTATGTCATGTAATTCCCAAATTGGTGTCTACTGAAAGTATAACACTCTGGCCCTATTACCTCAACTAATTTAACCTAGTCAAGCCATTTAAATACCAAATCTCCTCAAAAGTGGTTCTACTAGCATATACTCACACTGTGTGAAAAGTTGGAAATATTTTTCCAGGATGTATATTTATTTATTTAGCATATGGCTGGTCACACACAATATTAAAACACTTCATTTTTACAAATTAAAAACAGTTAAAACAGTAAGAAAAACCTAAAAAGGAAAACAGAAATAGCATTTCAAAGCTTAATATTAATGAGGTAATGTTACTGGGAGGTAATGTTACTCGCGTCCGTGGCAATCCTTAAGTCACACGTGCCTCCTGGGTGGTGCTAAATGAGTAACAGACGGACTGGTAGCCAGACATCCACGAGGATCTCCTGGCTTCACACACAACCCCACGGTCCTTTTAAGGACCTTTTAAGTACAGCAGAAATAGCAGAAATAACAAATATCAAACATCAATGCTAAAATGACTCGGAATATTGGAAGTTCCAGGATGTATATGGTATCCCACGAGTCCTTGCACCAGAAGAGTATGGGAAAATTTTTATGAAAATTTTAGGTCCTACCTCTTTGGCCAAGGTGACAGCGGTAATCATGACTTGACCACTGGAGTCAATCATTGTCTGGAAGCTGTGTTTTGTGCTGCTAGACCTAGAGAGAGAATTCTATCACGGAGAAGCCTTTTTTTAAAAAAACCTACACTTTCCAGCATTTTTTCTAGGAAAACTAAACAGTCAAACTAGAGCAATTAATTGGGTTTGTATGTTTCCGCAATATAGATTTGTTCAGGGCTAAATTGAAACACCTAGAAATTTCATGAATGGCATAACTGACCTCCTTCCTTATGTTCTCACAATATACTACTTTCACAATGATCTAGATGATCACGTTGAACAAACACTTTATTTATTTATTTATTTATTTGTTTGTTTGTTTGTTTGTTTGTTTGTTTATTTTGTCAAGTACGTGTTAGTAATATACATAGATATAACATTGTTTATATATATAAGATGGGTACGGATAAGAGGGAACATTAGGACAGGGACGGTAGGCACACTGGTGCACTTATGCACGCCCCTCACTGACCTCTTAGGAATCGGGTGAGGTCAACAGTGGACAGTCTAAGGATAAAGTTTTGGGGGTTTGGTGACGAAACCAGAGTCAGGTAGTGAGTTCCAGGCATTTACCACTCTGTTGCTAAAGTCATATTTTCTACAGTCAAGTTTGGAGCGGTTCACTTTGAGTTTGTATCTGTTATGTGCTTGTGTATTGTTGTGGTTGAAGCTGAAGTAGTCATTGACAGGAAGGACGTTGTAGCGGATAATTTTATGAGTTGTGCTTAGGTCGTGCCGAAGGCGACGTAGTTCTAAGCTTTCTAAGCCCAGGATTTCAAGTCTGATTGCGTAAGGTATTCTGTTTCTAGTAGAGGAGTGGAGGACTCTTCTTGTAAAGTATCTCTGGACACTTTCTAATGTATTTATGTCCAATATGCTGTTTTTTTTTCAGTTATGGAAGTCAGCAGCTTAGGAGACGATTTCACAGTAACCTATATTTCTTTTTCAAAGAGGAGAACAAATAGCTTTTTTCCCCATATTGTGGTGATATGAACTGCAGAACTATACATTTAGAAGGAGACAGATTGGGGAAGGCATGTTGATGAGGGTGTATATTTGAATGTACACTACTGAAAACCGTTAAATGAACTCAGGGCATTGGGGAGCAATGCCATATGAGCAGACTGCACACTGATGTCACCACATTAGATTTATGCCTACAATGCCTGTTCCAGCAACTTGTGCACAGAGAGAGAGAGAAAGAGAAGCTGCTGATGGAGCCTGGTTTATTTTATTTTATTTATTTGAATCGGCAATTCCATTAACATGCCATGAAAAGAAGTTTCATTAGAACCCTGTGATCAAATATATTTCACTACATCGCAAACATTATAGTAAATGGAAAAACCGTATATTTAAAGAAAATTTAGAGCTTCTAGAAGAGGAACAAAAACAAGTTCTAGTATCAGATAATATATTGTGCACAGTCCAGTTGAGGAAAGAAGCTTTTTTTTTTAAGGGAAAAAAACCCTTGTCCCCAGTAATAGATTTTCCGCCTTGTACTCAGTTCTCTGTATGAATAGCAAGAATGGCAGACATTTTCTCCCAGCTCAACATCAAAACCCCTTTCATCTGCTGTCTAAATGCAAACAAAGCAAACCTTCTACCAGGCCTTTCTTTCCAGATAAATTAAAACTCTCGTGTCCTGGGGCCTAAATCAAGCCTACAGGCCTTCCCTAGATAAATCCTTTCTCAACCTGAAATCTTCTTGCTACACGTGCTCCTTGTAAGATAATTTTGCAGGAGTTAATCAATAATGCAACAGTAAATTGCATTTAAATAAACATTAGCAGTCCTCTTAATGAATAAAATCTCATCTGCAATTTGTCAAAGTCAGAAATGCTGGACTCTTTTGATATTCATTAGAATCCTGAAAATTAGAGCTTTGACAGGCTTTATAGCCCCTCTATTTATGAATTCCTCCCCCCCAACAAAGCACATGAATGTCCTTTATTTTCACAACAAGTATTGAATAAAAATAGTGGTATGCATGTAGTTGGAAAGAGATCTAAATATATATGTATCACAGATTACAATTGTACATTCTTGAACAATGGGCAATATTTAATGGAAAAACCCCTCACTTAGAAATAATTTTAATTAGTTTATTGCAGGGTTCGAAATTAGATCTTCCCTTTATCAATATGGGATTTCATAAGCCTATTAAACCAAAATTGTGAAATTATGTTATCTTATATGTACATGCAGCACATTTATTTTAAAATATTGAATCACATTAAAATGACTATTCTTCCTTTTTATTATAGTTTCAAATATTTCCAATGCCCTGATATATAATTTGGCTTTAAAAATAGTAAAGACATTCTTACTTCAGTAATGGGTTTCACTTACCTTTGCTACCGGTTCAGAGATGTGCACCCGCATGCACACGCTGCTTCTGTGCATGCGCAGAGCATCCATGATGACATCCGGGTGGGTGGGCGTAGCCTCCCGCCACCGCGCCGCTACTAGTACACCTGAACCGGGGCGAACCGGTAGAAACCTAACACTGCCTTACTTGTATAACATTATAAAAATGGATCAGGCAAACCATAAAACTTGTCTGAAGTAATGTAGGGTTTCCTGCCTAAGCAGGGGGTTGGACTAGAAGACCTCCAAGGTCCCTTCCAACTCTGTTATTACTATTATTATTATTATTATTATTATTATTATTATTATTATTATTATTATTATTATTATTATTATTATTATTATTATTATTATTATTATTATTATTATTATTATTAACACATGTACAAGTATAATAGCGATGAAGGTATACCAAACCTAAACTGAAATTCCAATCTGGTCTCCAGTGAGAGAAACTGGATTATTTCTTGAACTCCTGAGATCTTACTAAGCAAGGACCCTGACATTTTAAAGCATGGTGTTGCATGGAAAAATGACTTTGTTTGATAAATAATGGTAACTTTTCTTTCTAAATGTATCTGACTATAAACAATCATAGCTTGAGATCTTGCTGCCTCTTCTCAAGACTAATGAACCGAAATGTTTTTGTACTGAGATAAATATTAAATTTATTTATAAATCCTGAATTGCAGGATAATTTCAAGGCAGTAATTAGAAGCCCCTTCTCCTAAATTGAGCAAAGGTTGCACGGACCAATTCAGATAACATAGCAATACCATGATAGACAAATGGCAATAAATAGATAGAAAATATCTATATGGTTATAGAAAATATCCATCTTCAGTTTCTATATTAGATAGTCTATGAATTATTCATTTTTCAAATTAGGTGCTTTTTCAATATAATTTTATCTGGATGGGACTTTGAGAAATAATGCCTTCTTTGTTATTTTTTGACATTACATCTGGTTAGGGTAAGAACATACCATGATTTACCTGCCCATCTCAGCACCAAATTGGTGCCATATTTGATATCAACCTCTATTAAGAAATAGAAATGCCATATTCAACACGGCCGTAAGCTTTTAGGGTGAAGGATGTAAAATAACCAACCCCATTGTTATTGCTTTTGCATGGTTCTAAATGTTGTTTCCAAACGCTGCAAGCTATGTCAAATTATAGATAATAACAAATACTATTGCATTATTCCTTTTGGTTATTCTTGACATAAATCTGTGCTATTGAAATATTTTTAAAACACAGTCAATTTAAATATGGGCTGTGCCCTCCTACATCACTGTAGCTTTGCACAGTCATTATGAGGACGTTGCTATGTTATACTCTGAGATGCAGCACAAAGCATGGAAAGCTCTAAAGGTCAAAACACACCATCAAGTGAACATAATGAAGGACAGGATTTGTTGCTATACCAGGGCTTCACATTGAACCCAAATTTGGCTTTACCATTGTTCAGACAACCTTTTATAGTGGCAGAATAGATTGCCAAATGATTCTGTCTAAAAGAGAAGTAGAGGAAAACAAATTAGAAAATACCCTGGAGATTAGCTCACAACGCAGGTTTGTTCATTGGCATGAGAAATGAGCTGGGTTTTGGTACTGTACAGTTTTATGTTGACAGTGAAGCATTAGGCCAGCCATGTTCAGGTGTGAAACATTCCAGCAACTAAAATAAGCCCGAATTATGCTCTTGTTATTTCAACTTATTCAAAATCACCACAACTCTTCTCTGTTTTTCTGTCAACAACATGTTTAATTAGTAAAAAAAAAAGAAACTCCCAAATTTTTTAACACTATAAGTAAAATCAAAAGATAGAGAGTAATAATTCTACTGTTCTCTGCCATTTCTAAAATGAAATAATTAAGTCAATCAAATGTTTGGCTAAGGTATTTTGTCTTGATCAAGCATGAGTAACTAGATTTTTTTTTCTTTTATTCAAACACTAAAATCTACATTGGAAACTAGATGGAAATAAATGTCAAATAGCGGGTGGAGCCATGGAGGATAAATTGGTTGAGATCCCAAAGAAAAAGATTATGGCATTAAGATAGAATTGCAAATTATTTTTATAACCGCAACAGTCACTTATACCAAAGGCAAAATTTTTGAATGGTTAGAGGCTGAATTTTATGGAAAGCTGAAAGCCACAGCAAGTAGTCTATGGAGATTCTCAGTCATCTATGGTCATGGTTGTCCCAAAGGTACTTTTTCAAAAGGCAATTGGACTTTCTTTGTTTTTCCCTTGAATAAGGTTCTCTTGTCATCCAAGAAGCTTCACCAGTTCTTCAATTCTGAAGAAGCTTCTTGGATGAGAAGTGAAACATCTTCAAGGAAAAACAAAGTCCAGTTGCCTTTTAAAAAGCACCTTTGGGAACACAGCAAGCAGGCAACACGTATGGATATTGGTAAGTTTTTATATTTTCTTTGATTTTTAATCTGTTTTGGGTTTGGTTTACTCCAAATTGCCAGACCTAAATCATGCACTCAGAATATATTGCCTGTAAGAATCAGATGGTTGAATTTGCATATGTTTATTTTGTGATTGTTACTAGTTTGCAACGATATTTAAATAAAATGATTCAGATTTATGGACTACTTTATGCAATATGTTTAATCCAGTTAGCCACTAATCCAATTACCACTGAATTTGGCAGTACACAATGAACCCCTGTTTCAGGGGATACAGGGTCCCTGTCCCAATGTATCCAATCCTGTTTGATATTCCAGGAGATTACCAGCAAGGGCTTTGTTGCATCACTCTTTCCTCATTGGCTAGTTGGGGAACAGTGAATGTGTCTTGAGTCCTGCAGCGTTTGATAGGCATGCTATCTGTTCTATCTGCCAACCCTTTTTCAACCTTTCTGCAACTCCATTTCTTGTCTTAGAATAATTAACTAGCATATGAATTCACACAACCAGGAGAAGATGGTTCTGACTTACTATTGCTCCACCATTACTTTAACATCGCCTTTGTCCTGTCCCAATCATAATATGACCAATATTACTATTGGTCATATGTATTGGTCATATATATTACTATTGATCATATATATTGGTCATATAATCATATATTTATTATTACTATTACTATTACTATTGCATTACTATTACTATTAGTCTTCTCGTCATTCCTATCACCCATCTCCTCCCACTTATGACTGTATGACTGTAACTTGTTGCTTGTATCCTTACGATTTATATTAATATTGATTGTTTCCTGGTTGCTTATTTGTACCCTATGACCATCCTTAAGTGATATACCTCATGATTCTTGACAAATGTATTTTTTCTTTTATGTACACTGAAAGCATATGCACCAAAGACAAATTCCTTGTGTGTCCAATCACACTTGGCCAATAAAGAATTCTATTCTATTCTATTCTATTCTATTCTATTCTATTCTATTCTATTCTATTCTATTCTATTCTATTCTTTCTAAAGAATTCAATTCTATTCTACTGTATTTAGAGAACTCACTGTCTTCACCTTTAATTGATTTAAGCAAGTTTGATGATTTGTGCTAATTTATTTGCTGATGGCATGGAAATAATAAGTAAGGGGATGGGAGATCTTTCAAAGGGAAGCACTCAATTGAAGCTGCTTAACCCATGCTGCTTCACATCATCCCTGGCAGCACTTACCATCTCTTAGTGAAGAATGTGGTGCTCATCCTCCCCTGAACCACTTGCCAAATACTGTAGGGAGTGCTCTACTGTCCTTATTCAGACTGCTTGACAAAGTGAGAGCTGCAGAAGATGTACTATTTGTCATCTCTGGCATGACTGCCCCCAAGCTTTGGCAAGCTGTTCAAAAAAAGTTCTCTCTACCCGCATGCCTTTCCGGGGACAGTGCTTGAGCAGAAGCCTCTTCTGTTTATAGCAAGTGACAAGGAAAGAGACACAGACTTCTCATAAAAGAAAAGTGGGTTACCCAAACAAATCACCCTGCAGAGGGGAGAGACGCAAAACCAGATTATGAAACCGACATACAAATTGGACTGGAACTGTCCTTTATTGATATAGGTTACAATGAAAGAACCTTGAAAGCATATTGTGTCTTCCCTTCTTACCTCAATGAATTAGGGTGAAGCAATCTGAATTTTTTTTCTAATACTTTTTTTCTGTTTCCTGGTCTTAAAGCATGTTTTGTAACTGTTTCTGCATAGTTTTTCCAGGCTTACATCTGTGGCTCTCTATGGCAGGGATGTCAAACTCACATCATCACGGCGGCATCACGTGATGTATCGGGACTCCCCCCCCCTTTGCTAATCCAGGTTTGGCCATGGCCAGCGTGTAATGTATCTGGCCCGCAGGCTGAGAGTTTGATAGCCCTGCTGTATGGTATTCCATAACATGGGAGGTATCAGAGCAAGAATCCTTATGGATCTATGCCATCTTGTAGGGACTCTCAGCATCCTCTCCTTGCATGCATTAACCTGGAGAAGACAGTACTTTTGGAACTTTGACCCAAATCAAACAAGGTTTTATTAGTCATAAACCACTTGGAACTGAATTTGAAAACTTATCTACAAACAATGTGAAAACCAGAAAAAAGGTACAGTACTTAGATAGCCATTCTTATTTGCCTGTAACAACCGTCATTATTTGTACCAATTATGATTCTTGAACTGTTTTCAAAGGCAGCCCCATGTAGAGTGTGTTGCAATAATCTAGATGAGTGGTAATAACACAAAACACTGTTGCCAAGGCATTCTTATATGAGCAGAACAACAACTGGTGCACCAATCAGAAGGATCTTAGAATCCAAGAGGGGCAACTGCTTTAGAGGGAAAGTGACTTCTAAGACAAAATTATGTTATATTAATGTAATCACAGTATTTCTGGACAAATGATAACTCTTTTCTTGCTGGTATTTAGACCAAGTTTGTTTTATCTATCCAGTTTCTGAGAGACTCCGGACACAGGTTTGAACTTTCACAGTACCTCTAGGCCAGTGTTTCCCAACCTTGGCAACTTGAAGATGTCTGGACTTCAATTCCCAGAATTCCCCAGCCAGCATTCGCTGGCTGGGGAATTCTTGGAGTTGAAGTCCAGACATCTTCAAGTTGTCAAGGTTGGGAAACACTGCTCTAGGCTTCCGCAATACCTCTAGGCTTCCACAGTACCCAGGATGGCAATATAAAATTAAATATCATCAGGATGTTTATGGGTCTAGATCACTTGCAATAGCATTTACTCTATAGAGAACTATCTCCACTTCCTCAGTTTCCAAAAACAAATCCTGAATAGTGCCGCCAGATATTATCCAACTCATCGCACATTTTATCCTTGAAGAGTCCAGCCCTGCCTCATTGGCCATTTCTTACACTGTACCTGTTAAGAAGTGGGTTACCCTCAGCCAGCAGTGGATTGCTCCTGGTTCAGCCCAGTTCTGCGAATCGGTAGCGGTGGTGGTGGTGGTAGGCTCTGCCCACTTACCCAGGATGCTTCTGCACATGCGCAGAAGCATCGTGCACGAGCGAACCGGTAGCAACGGGTTTTAGAACCCACTACTGCCCTCAGCCAAGTAATAAATAAGTAAGCATGCTTCACTGCACTTATTGCCATAGTACAGAGCTGAACGTGAGTCTTATACTATTAATTGATCATGGTCACTTCTTATTTTTCTTATATTTCTCAATCAACACTCTAGACATCTCTTCACCAGTTTCATTTCATGGAGCTTCTCAGTTAATTAGGGGCATTCTGGGATCTGCAACTGAAGAAAGGCTTATCTGTGAAAGTCCAATGGCCAGATTTAGGTTTTTTTTCTTTTCTCGGCCCTAGGAAGAAGGCAAGGGCAAATCATTTCTGAAAAGGTTGCATAGAAAACTGTATAGCCTTGTCTAGGTAGCTGCCAGGAGTCAATCCCATTGTGCAGGCAAAAAGAAAGCTTATTTGCATTAGATTTGAATCTGACATTGATTTTCACCTGCTTAAAATAGAATGCACACTTTCTTTTACCACATTTCCTAATTCAGTCAAGATTAAGTTCATGAGTGAAGCTTGGCAGCTACCGTACCCAGTAATAAACTCACTCCTTCCCAATCTCACAGCTTAATTAATTAATTCTGAGAAAAGATTAATTCATTACAAACTTTCCAAAAGTTCACCTTTGGCCTAAAATCCAGAAAAGGAAATGTCAATCTAAAGTGGGGTTCCTATTTCTATTTAAAATAAGAAACTAGCAAATTATTCTTGTAATAATTTATTACTCTTAACTGGAGAGGTACATATAATGAAAGGCCACCATAAAAAGTGCTATTTCCCAGAAAAAGGACATTGTTGTTTACTAATACCTACCGACAGATCAATCAATACCACTAATGCATCCTAAAGGTTGTTGCCTTTCCTGCAGTCGCTGCAAGAGAATTAATGGACTACAATGGAGATATCTTTTGCTGGGAATGCAACAGTGATAGATTACAGAGTCTATTTTATGTTAAATGTGATTTAGACATAACTGTATCAGCTAGCAAAATTAGTAATATGGCTTTCTGAAAGTGCCAACCCCAGCCAAATGCTCTTTAGATGTGTCCTTCCTGAATCCAGGGTTAGCATAAAAGGATTTTCAGCCTGACACCTGTGCAGGATCCAAATGGAGGAAGCTACCTTAATATCTGCATTGCAGTCTACTTGATCTGCTTCTTAAAATCTCTGGTCCTTCTGCTCTCAAATGCATGATGCATCAGCAAGAGAGCTTATGGAAACATACACTGATGTATTCCATATAGGAATCCCCCTTTTATTTGTATCCTCTTCTCTTTCCTTCCCTCCTGTTATCATTGCCATTAGTCAGGTAGACTTTTGGCACTGCAATCTAAGCTGTAAACCACCTTAAATTCTAGTAGATTGCATTGGGTTGGCAATAGGGTTGTGTTGGGGATCAGTCCAGGAACTGGCCAACTCAGGTCCTGATTGGTTGTTCCCATGCTACTTTTTATTTTATTTATTTATTTATTTATTTATTTATTTATTTATTTATTTATTTATTTATTTATTTATTTATTTATTTATTTATTTATTTATTTATTTATTTATTTATTTATTTATTTATTTATTTTGTCAACACGTGTACAAGATAACAGGTATGATAGAAACATAAACAAAAGTAAAGTATGTATAGGTAAAATTAGACAATAGGACAGAAGGACAGGGATGGTAGGCACGATGGTGCGCTTATGCACGCCCCTTACAGACCTCTTAGGAATGGGGTGAGGTCAACTGTAGACAGTCTAAGGTTAAAGTTTTTGGGGTTTGGGGAAGAAACCACAGAGTCAGGTAGTGCATTCCAGGCACTGATTACTCTGTTGCTGAAGTTGTATTTTCTGCAGTCGAGTTCCGAGCGGTTTACATTGAGTTTGAATCTATTGTGTGCTCATGTATTGTTGCGGTTGAAGCTGAAGTATTCATTGACAGGTAGGACATTGTGGCAGATGATTTTATGAACTACATTTAGATCAGATCAAAGGCGATGTAGCTCTAAGTTGTCTAAGCCTAAAGTCTGGTGGAATAAGGAATTCCGTTGCGAGTAGAGGAGTGGAGGACTCTTCTTGTGAAGTATTTCTGGACTCTCTCATTGTATTAATGTCCGATATGTAGTGCGGGTTCCAGACAGGTGAGCTGTATTCGAGGATTGGTCTGGCAAATGTTTTGTATGCTCTGGTTAGCAGAGTAATATTGCCAGAGAAGAAGCTACGCAAGATTAGGTTGACAACTCTTAGTGCCTTTTTGGCAATGTTGTTACAATGGGCTCTGGCTTTTCATCTATGTAGGGAAGACAAAGCCTTACCAATTTGCTTCTGTGTGGATTGGTCTACTACTATTCATTTTCTTTTTAATGATTGTTCCTTCTCACTAGTCCCTGAGCTTTTGTTTTCCCAAATCTTTTTAAACAAGAGTGCCATACCCACATCTCTCCTTTTACATTAACTTTCTTTACCCCCTTAATTGCGCCATCATTTTACTGGTGAAAAGGAATCAAAGCAACAGTTTGTCTCTGTTGGTCTGGAGAAACTTTACAGCAAGGAAGAATTGAGAGTTCAGCATTATAGGAACAAAATAGCAACACCTCTGTGTTGTAATTTAATGTTTAAGAAATAAAGGAAAGGGAAAGGAAGCTTTGTGGGACTGGGAATGGGAAAGCAAGGAGAGCTTCATTCTTCCTGGAAAGAAAGACAAAGAATACCAGCTGTGGATGTAAGAGTTGGATGGAGCATAAACTTCTAAGTCTGGTGATAGCTGATTGACTTAATGGGCCATGGTTGACTCAGTGGCAAGATTATTAAAAAGGAGAACTGACAACCAATAGAGAACATAATGTCCCAGCAATCCAGGATGAAATGACAGTGCAGGGCAGCAGTTAGTCACTAGAGGGAGGGGACAGGATTCCCAAATATTATAGTTAAGTGAATTATCTTTTGCTTTAAAATTTTAAAGCTTAACTGACCATAATAACATTTCATGTTGTCTCCCATGTTTTATGAAATAGCCTTTCCTTTAAGATCAAGTTAGCAAATATTTTGATGACTTTCCAAAAGCTGGAGGAAACTGAGCTCTTCTAGAGATGCTTGGAAGAAGATGCTCCCTTCTAGAGGTCATTTGTTCTGATGTCTCTTAATTTTTTGTCAGTGGGTTTTTAAGGTATTTGATCCATTATTAAGTATATTTGGTTTGATTTTATTGTAAGCTGCTGAATGTCAGTTTATATGTGTCAGGATGTAGCTAGATACGGTAACTAGACAGACAGACAGATCTTAAATCTGGTAAAATGGAAAATCACAACTTTGCATGGTCATGCTTACTTAAGTCACTGCTCCATTCTCTGTGTTTCATAAAAAAACCTATAGGATGACAAAGGATAACTGGTGCTTCTCTGTAATATTTCTTCTCTCTATCATTCTGTTCATGATTATGCCTGTACACATGACCACCTTCCAGGAGATGATTGCACATGCCAAGAGTAATATCTTATGATAAACTGCATACATGTATAGGACTCTGTCCCTGTATGGAGGCATATCCAGAAATCCTCTTGAAGGATGTACTTTGTGCATGTCTTTAGCCATTGTGAAGACATGTCTTTGTTCAGCTGTATGTGTTTGTACGCAAGAATTTAATCTTTCTATGCAAGAATTTAAAGCTGTTTTGTTCTAGCTTTTTTTTCCCTTCAGAAAGGCTCAAACTGATCTGTTGCTATGTTTAGCTTATCTTTATTAGGTGGGTGGGTGCATATCTTCAATGAACCTTTGGAAAAAGATAACCATAACTTTAATAAAAGGCAAAAAAGGGGCAAGCTATAGCTTTTTTTAAAAAATCTTCTCTTGCATTTAAGATGCTGATTTTAAAAACTGAACAAAAAGAAAACATAAGGGCATTCTTTATTGCAAAATTGTTCGAAATATTGGTTTTCAATATAGTCCATTCTTAGGGTTACCAGAGGTCATTGCAATCAAATAGAAGACTTATTAATCATTAACTTTAGACAAGCTAAAGTTTATGGCAAACAGTCTTTTTTGATGGGATTAGGTAACAGGTTCTATACAGTTTGCGTCATCATGATATATGGATGACTTGAGATTGTTTGTTTACTCTGATAACATCACAATTAAAAGTATTGATAAT
This sequence comes from Diadophis punctatus similis, assembly GCA_023053685.1. Taxonomy (NCBI): domain Eukaryota; kingdom Metazoa; phylum Chordata; class Lepidosauria; order Squamata; family Dipsadidae; genus Diadophis; species Diadophis punctatus. Next base: position 168,327,095 of record JALIGW010000003.1, read on the forward strand.
TTACTATTAGAAGATAATATACAATATCACTATTGCAATTTATTACATCTGATATATATTACATCGTTTACCTAGTATATATATTAAGCCATCTAATGTTTCTTTCATCTCCTCAGATCATCTTTGAAAGTGATGTTATTAAATTGGGCCCTTAAACTGAAAAACCAATCTTAGAGGGAAATTATCTATTTTAGTAAAAGATAACCAATTTCACATTAAATCCACATTTATTTGTTCAAAGAGACACATCTCATTTCTTATCATTATTATTTATTCAGTTCTTCAAACACCCTTTATAGAAAGTATGTGTGTATGCATTTATTTATTTCATTAAATTTGTTATGGCTACCCACTCCAGTAGACTGTGGGCAACCATAGTAAATTTAATGAAATAAGTAAATATTAATCAAGGCCTTAGCCAGTTTGTGCACGTGGAAAAGACTGCCATTTTGGGATCAAAATAGTTTATTGCATACTAAATACATACGTACATACATGCATGCATGCATGCATGCATACATACATACATACATACATACATACATATATACATACATATATCTCAATGTATTTCAAATGCAAGTGGCAATACTTAGTGACAGGATCCTATCACATTTTGTTCAATTGTATCCTGTACGGTCCAAAGAGATTTTTCCTAAGCATTCATGCATAGACTTGCAGCCATAGGATTACTGCTAAAATGCTTTAAACCTACAAGTCAGTACCCAGAATATCCTGTGTAATGCTCCATTCATCATTCAGCATAGTACATTACTTATTTACCATGGAGAAGAGAAAGAGGAGAGAAAGAATTTGATTTGTCTGTATTGCATTTTATTTTACGGTCCATGTCTTAAAAATGCATGAAGTTGTAATATTGGTATATATGTAATAGGTTGAAGGATGATGGTGGCAAAACGTTTTCCGTGGTGGAATACTAACCGAGATACTCGTGAACATTAATTTTACTACATGGTTACCCAAACTGTTCATTGCTAATCAGAAGTTGTATCCAAAATTTTCTTCTATTGATTTTTAAAGACCTGTGTCTTAAATATGACTCATTGCTATATAAATGTTAACAGTATTTATGAGTTGCTTACCTTACTAGAGGCTTTAAACAGGTTTTTCCACTGAATATTTATTAGTAAATATTACCCAGTAGAGGAGGATTAAATAATATCTGTATGAAAGCATTATGTATTTAATTTTCGTTTCAAGATTCTTCTCTAGATTTCTGATTTAAACCTCTAAGGACAACATAGAAACAGGCTATTTTCCAGGTTTTCCCCGAGACATCATATGTATTTTCTACAGCAGGATTCAGCAACTTTTTCAAGCAGTGTACAGATTTTAAAACAATGTTTTAAAGCTCATTCATGTAAGACCACTGAAATCTCAAAAAATTGGATGACCTTGCAAGACTGCAGAGCTTTTTAAGGGATTATTAAAATATTTTTCATTTTGGTGATTTTTTTTCAATGATATATTTTATTTTGGTTCAGTGAATACCATTAAGACTATTGTGGCTACCATACAAGCACTAGATTGCAAGGTTCAGCTACATGGCAATATATCTATGATCACCTCATGCTTCTAGAATGCCAAAAATGTCTGCTGGCTCTCAAAGAATATTCCCCTGTCCAGTACTCATAGGTGGCGGCAGCATCTCATAACTTCTGGCAGAGATTTTTCTCCCATCACTTGGTATTTCCTCTTTCTTAATAAACTGGAATCGCAGAGATTGGAATTGGATGACTGTGTACATCAAGCAGGTATGCTCTCTGTGTTAGCTACAGTCCTTTCCTGACTGCTTATGGGCTGTCAGCATTTTCATATTTCATATTCTTTCCCTACCTGAACAATGCATATGGAGCATAGATTTTACAGGACTGGTTTAGTTGAGTGATCAGATTTTCTGCCCCTCATTCTGATACTCTATTAAGAAGATTTTCCCCAGGATTTTGCCACAGATGGATGTCATCTTCTCCAATAAATGCAGTAAAAAAATCATTGCTTAATATATCTACAAAATATAACGGATAATGTTTTAAAGGGGGAATTATTTACTCTTTGTAAATATCGGTTCTACATATGTTTGTAGAAGGGATTTTATGGAAAGAATATCATGATAATAGATAAGACTACAAGAAAAATAAAATGTACAGGTCATTTAAACAGTTTCAAAGAAGTGAATTGGACTTATTCACCAAAAGTTACTAGATTTTGGCCCCATTTGAAATTATGATTCATTTTTAGCTTTAGTGAAGACCATATTTTATTTTAAAACATAGCTGTGTTATTGACTGCCACATAAGGATAGTTGTCAATATAAGGACTGCCCTGAATGGCGAAAAAACTACAACCTATTTCAAACTTTAGTAATAAAAGATGTTCTGAAAACTGAATTTTAGAAAATTATAACTGAAGAAGGACCTTGGTTGACCTTGAGAGAATTTCTCAATGACAACCAAGGTGCTTCTTCAGTTATCATTTTCTAAAATTCAGTTTTCAGAACATCTTTTATTACTAAAGTTTGAAATAGGTTGTAGTTTAAACTGTTGACTCCATTCACTAGGTGAGCAGGATAATGAATGCTGAAATGAAATGTTTGATTTTGACTTTTCAAAAAAATTTGCTAGGACTGAGAAAGTTGGATCTCACAGTGAAACATCACTTTCCTGGTTTAACTAGGAATATTTACTTGATCCATTTTACTGTATATTTTAGATGGAAACAGTACTGATCATCTTACCTTGGTATTTCGGAGTCAGATATTCAAATTGGTAGGTTAATGCTTTTCTATACATTTCTCTCATTAAAAACAAACAAACAGAAACACAGCCATATCATTTCCCTGACTTTGAACTAAACAAATTACTCTGCTGTAGCATTTTTCATTAACTTGCAGAATAAACATAATGTCATTGAAAGCAATGGGAATACAGTGAATGATAAGAAGACACTAATCTCATGGTAGCTACTATCTACTTTCCCTTAACATCTTCCTAGTAGCCTTCTTTATCTTTATTGGCATGCTTTCCCTTGGTATCAATATCAAAATCTGCCTACTCTTTCTGAAAAACATTTATTTCTCAGTAGATTACTTATCAAGGCAAAAGTCAAGTCCTTAAAAGAAAGAAGACATCTCATCCCTGTAGTGTGCAAACAAATTACTGGAATGGATCTAAATTGGTCATTTTATAAATGGGAGGCTACTTCTATGCACAGAAGGCACACTGATCTGGTCAGCCTGCCACAGAAAAAACATGGTTATTATTTCTATCCATTTCTGATTCTCTTTGCTACCTCCTTGACGGATAGGAAATTATTCCTATCAAAGAGGTGATATAGGATCTTGCTTCTTTAAAGTCATTCTTACTTAGAAAATAAACCGAGATTCAATTCTAAGTAACAAAATATTTATTTTAGTACAAAAGTAACAAAAGAATATAAACGTTATTGATCTACATTGTCTCAGCTAAGAAATCACGTCTGCTTCGGGCGAGGCTCACAGGAGAAGAAGGAAGGAGGAGACTCCTAGAATGCACACATGCGTAGTAAAACATATCACATGTCTACTTGATTAGAAAATACAATAAACCTAGAAATATTGCAGAGGTGCTCAACTGGCAATATTCACATCGTGACACTCCTATTCCATTTCTCACACCTGTAGGATTTTTCCTTCTTGACAAACAGAATGTCACATTCAAACAATGCACCTATTGTGGAGTAAGTCCAGTGGCAGGATTTGGATACTGAGCACTTTGGCTTTTGTGATAAAGAATTTGCTCTCACCCTATAAAAATCTATAATCTATAAATATAGCCTATGTTGATCTTCTTTGGTTCATGGGACAGCCCAGCAATGTGTCCATCAAGCAAAAAAGGAGCCCTGTTTTTATTTCATCTTTCATGCTTTTTCATCTTTGCAGTTCCCTCAGCCACAGCAGTTGCCGCATATGAGAAGTAAACACAGCTCTAACAGCATGTTCTCCTTGATTGGAATGGATAATTGTTCCAGAATGTGGAAACCATAGCAATGAAATAAAATTAATATTAACTGAACTCCCAAGTCAAACTACAAACACGTTCATTGAAGAACAGGTCTTGCCATGTCAAGAACTGATATGTTTACATGTGTGTCTCAGAGAATGCATACGTGTCTGGAGAATAATAATAATAATAATAATAATAATAATAATAATAATAATAATAATAATAATAATAATAATAATAATAATAATAACAACAACAACAACAACAACAACAACAACAACAACAAAGAGTGGAAGAGACCTTGGAGGTCTTCTAGTCCAACCCCCTGCTTAGGCAGGAAACCCTACACCACTTCAGACAAATGGTTATCCAATCTCTTCTTAAAAACTTCCAGTGTTGGAGCATTCACAACTTCTGGAGGCAAGCTGTTCCACTGATTAATTGTTCTAATGTCAGGAAATTTCTCCTTAGTTCTAGGTTGCTTCTCTCCTTGATTAGTTTCCACCCATTGCTTCTTGTTCTACCCTGTTCTACCCTCAGGTGCTTTGGAGAACAGTTTGACTCCCTCTTCTTTGTGGCAACAAGTAATTCAAGTAAGCTAGATTTCAAAATTGCTTGAAGTCCAGTAACACTTTGACAATTATTTGATTGTGAAAATATAAAATGCTCCAATCTGCAGTGAATATCTATATTTATTCTTTTACTTTTGCAAAAACGAATTTCTTTTAAATAGATTCTTTTTGTTTAGATTTTTTTAAAAAAAATTGCATGTGTTTTAAATACAGGTATGCACATGCACATTTAAACAAATTAATAATTCTTCAAAATTATAACTTGTTTTGTGAAAAGGCATCAAACAGTATGTGAAGTATTCCAATGTAAAAGCTGCCATTCCCTCTTATTAGAGTCTAAAGAAATGTGTTAGCAGAGCAATTCAATGAGTGAAGCTATATTACCTTCCATCCTGCTAAATGATCCAAAGAGGGCTTTGATAGAGCAATTGTTCTTAAAATTTGCTATATTACTATTGACTTTTTTTGCTATATTACTGAGTTCCTACCTATTTAAAGCAACAGAACAGAAAAGAAATTATTAGAAAAATACATTTGAAGTTTTTAAATGTTATTCTATCTATTTTGTCTATTCTGAACTGTGCCATTCCCTCCCCCAACCAGAGAGCAGTGTGATGTGATGCTCTGAGTAATAGCATCTAATAAATAAAAATAAGTAAGTTTCAGGACACCCCAATTTTACTGATGAATGCTTATTCGGTTCTTTTTTCTTTTTTTGTCAGATGCCTTTTGAAGAATTGGAATCAGTTGTAATATATAGTAATGAATTGGCAGTCCATAAGGTTCAATGAACAGGAGGCAAGTAAGCTATTTAATGGCCAGGGGGGGAAAAGGTTGTATAACTTATCAGTTCTGCATTCTTTTTGAGCTAGAATTTCAGCTCTGGGTAAGCCAAATGCATAAAGGAAAAAAATAAGGAGGCAAGCAATTAGTAAAAGGCTATCAACATTCATTAGGTTACATAGAGAAAGAAACATGATTCATTCAGTTAGTAAACTCTGTTTTCCCTGAGCAACTCAAGAGCAATACACTTGAGTATTTCTCCTGCTTAGAGCCAAATAAGACATTATTTTAATTGAATTGAGTAACCACACCCACATTTTTGAAAATGAACTGATCCAGATATATATTGTTAACCACATTATTTAATGTAATATTGATCCTAGTCCCGGAATCTCTGATTTTAATAAGAATCAGGTAGAAGTTGACTGTACAGACTTTTACCTGTAGTTACTCATCAGAATAAACACAGCTAAACTACAAGGATAAACAGCATATATTCAACTGTCGCACTAAATCATATGGATCCCATCATGAAGCTTGGTTCATACATAAAAGCTCCAACATAAATCAAGTTATGAAGTTAGTGTCTGTCTTTACACATTGCCTTACACCATATTGTGGTTTAGTGGTATCTGCAAGATCTTGTGCTTTTCGACATTGCATTACAAACTTGGGGATACAGCTTTGGGACCCATGTAAAAAAAGGCTCACAGCTTCCATTCAGTTCTGAAATCCTGTTTTCATTATTTCGGTCTTTCCTTGTCATTCCTGGGAAGTGCCATTCATGGGGTATAGTTTAGATTGGAACAATATAGAAATCCAGCTATCTAAATGCAACTGTCTGAATTGAGCCCCTTTTCAATAAACCCCAGTGACATCAGCAACTTCATGATATCATTGGACAAATGATGTAAATTATGTCATTTGCATCATTTGCATAATAGCATAACATGCAGAACATCACATCGCTTAACTTTCTTAGATTCATATTCCAAAGACATGTTTCCATTGCATATGTTCAGGTGCACAAAGCAACATTAATCTTCATGGTAGACCACAGAAGAGATTCTGCTGTTTGTATTAATTTGACCTTTGGCCATAATCTAATAAATCAAATTCTTTGACCACTGTTTAAGGCAGTAAAATTGTGCCAACTATAAATATTTTAAATATTTGTAAAAATAACTGGAGATGTGTTTCAATTTTCCTTGTTGGTGATCAGATCAACAAACTAATATGTTTCAAATGGTAATAGAACAGGCATTTGCACTGGAAACACAATTCCTGAGGGCAAGTGCCATATCTATTGAATGATAGAGGAAAATCACATTATGTAACTTTGTCAAAGACTGCCTCACATATTAGTACAAAATTCCAAGTGCAGAAAAAGCAATATGTGAGAGTAAAGGATCGTGACCACTTTGTGTGTGTGTGTGTATGGGTGTGTGTGTCTGTGTCTCTAACCGCACCTCTAATTTCAAAGATCTACTACACTTTGTTCTGTATTTTTGCTACTTTTTTCCCTCTTGAATAAAGATATGCACAAAGAAGAACTTAAAATGTATTTCTTGCTCTTGCTCCAGATAATTTTATGTACTGAATACTACCATACTGCCACTTTTCGATGGGCAAAAGTGCTTTCAAATCCTGATTAAAACTCACTTAGTATAGGAGACTTTCTATTTTGGGCAGGTAGGACAATGGAGAATTGAGAGGGGCAGTAGAAGTGTGTGGCACTTTACACACTTCAAGAGAAGGCATTCATCACATGATCAACATGATGATCAATCACATTACCACTGTCCTTGTCAAGGGCTCTGCAGGATTTTGCTGTCTCTGCTTCACTGCTGTGCCTCGGAGGATGTCAGTGTATGCAGTGAATCTCCAGCCTGATATTTGATATTGACATTCACATGAATCTAGGAACAGGAATGGAGTATCTCATCAAGAGCAGAAGTAATAACAATATCCTGCCCTTCCAGCAATATGCTCCAAGTCAAATATCAATCATACCCATGTCTTCCTCCCACACTCATGTTGTGAGGGGATGCAGTGTAACAGTACTGAGTAGGAAAAGAAAATGAATAAAATTATGGGAGCCATACTTTTGCTGCTGAATACCTAGATACCCATTTTTCCAAGAATTTATCCAATCCTTTTAAAGCCATTCAATTTAATGAGCATAATTACTGTATGTCTTGTAGTAATGAATTCTTTGTTAATCTTAGCCATAAAGGGAAGAGTTGGGACATCTACCACCAATATTCATAGCCAAATCCAAGAGCAAACAGGATTCTATGCACCCCAAACTTACCATTGCCCCAAAAAACCCCAAACATTTAGTTTTTCATTGACAGGAGGGGGACAGGCATTATTTTTTTCTGAAGACAGTTTTTCTTGCAGCAAATGAAGTCACTGAGAAAAAGATGGCTGAACACCATGCAACAACTGAGTAAAAATGGAACGTTTCCCGCACACCAGGCCTATCTTCAGGAAAGGCCCTAATCCCCAAGGGGGAAGAGACTTTAGCTGAACAATCAGAAAACTGGCGTGCTTTGTGATGTTTATGCTGCTGCTTGTTAATGGATCCCCCTAAAGAAAGCAAAAGGGCTCTTACACAATTGAGTAGGCTATCATGGGAATCTTCTGAGTGTGCCTTTTTTATTTGCTGCAGTCAGGTTAATGAGCTCACCAGCCCACTTGATGTTGAGGACTTTGGAACAAAGCAATCTCTCATTAAATGCTGCTTGGCACCACTCTCTTGAAGCAGAGGGACATTTGGATTATTGAATGCCTTTGTATTCTTCCTTCCTACCAGGCTATGGAGTCCAGCAGTGGCATCAAGCCCACACACTTCCTGGCAGGCATCCAGTCCTCCGCCTTCAAGCTGTATGGGCATTTGCCAATCTCAACTGCATTGGTAGGCAAACAAGCATGGCACACGACTGTTTTGGCTGATGGCCAAGTTTGTGCAGAACAATTGCCCTTGCTTTTCCTGTACAGGGAGACACATTCTTTGCCTATTCTGCTCCATTCAGCTGATTTACATGTCAAAGTTTTGTTATGATACAAAGGAATGTGCATTTATCTACATTTTCTTTCTTCTTTTACACCTTTTATTAATCTCAGCTGTGCAGGTCATGAATTCATCAGTGGCTTTATTTAAATATCCTCTGCCTGTCAGTTTCTTCAGGGAAATGACCCTAGAGTGTTATCAGTTAGCTAGCAGGTGGGTCTGGTTATTCAGAATCTCACTGGCAACAGTACATCCTGGGTGAGGTGCAGTCCATGCATGATCCAGCCCTCCCTGACATTACTCAGGAGATTTCCAATGGTTTAACTATGAAGGCAGTTCTTGCTACATTCTACTCAGCATTGTTCTGCAGAAAGAAGAAGGGAAAACTCTTGAGTTTTAGAAAAAAAAAATCAGCTTTAACCTGAATAACCTTTATTTAAATGAAATAAAGTAGGTCAGTGGTGGGTTGCTCCCAGTTTGGCCCAGTTCTAAGAACCAGTAGCGCCGGCGGCAGGAGGCTGCACCCACCTGCCTGGGATGCTTCTGTGCATGCGCAGCATTGCACGTGAGCGCGAACCGATAGTAAAGGGTTTTAGAACCCACTACTGAAGTAGGAGCTTTATACAGTACATGCTTGATTTTTTTAAATTAATGGCTCATCAATCACAGGAAAGAATGTAACAGAAATAAAAAAGGAAACCTCACATTTGCAGCTAGATATGGAGTATGGTTGGTTAATCAGTCTACTCTCACTAAGAATAATGAGAATATGACTATCATCTAGACTTTCTTTATTCCTCAATAATGTATGTTATTCTTTAGAATTGATCCACAACTTTAATCTAAAGTTGAAGAGTTGGGCAAACTCTATCATTTTTTTCTGCTTTGAATAGGTCTTGTACCAGAGATAGGATATCTCTTGATCTTTTGCTGCCAGAATAGGCTGCACTAGGAGAAATGAACCAAATAGTTTATAAAAGGAACAAAAAAGTATAAAATAATAAAATAAGATGACTTCTGATTTTTTTGGTACAGATATAGATAAAAATACATGAAACTCAGACTCTAAAATTAACAGTGGTCTGCATTATTTCTTTAATCCCATATAGTTTTAATAATCACATCCCAGAATCACAATTTCATCGCTTTCAGATTCTCACAAATATTCCAAAAGTGGTTTCCAGGTATTTATTTATTTATTTATTTTTATTTAAATGGATTTATATGCCGTCCAACTCCCAGGGGACTCTGGGAGGCTCACAACATGTCAAAATCCATTCAACAATATAAAAAAGACACAATAATTAAAAATTACAAAAATTAAAAAGAGCATCTAACATTCATAACCAAGGGGGGAGACCCATATCTGGTCTAGTTGGTCTCACTTTCACCCCGCCTGCCGGAAGAGCCAAGTTTTTATTGCTTTACGGAAGGCCAGCAGGGTGGGGATAGTCCTGATCTCTGGAGGAAGCTGGTTCCAAAGGGAGGGAGCTCCCGCAGAGAAGGCTCTCCCCCTCGGCCCCGCCAACCGGCATTGCTTGGTCGATGGGACCTGGAGGAGGCCAACTCTGTGGGCCCTAACCGGTCGTAGGGAGGTATGCGGCAGGATGCGGTCCCGAAGGTAACCTGGCCCTGAGCCATGTGGGGCTTTAAAGGTTAAAACCAACACCTTAAATTGGATCCAGAGACTAATGGGCAACCAATGCAGCTGGCGGAGGATAGGTGTTATATGGGTGTATCTAGGTACACCCACCACAGCTCGCGCAGCTGCATTTTGCACCAATTGCAGTCGCCGGACACTCTTCAAGGGTAGCCTCTTTCAAGGTAGAAATAAAATTGATCAAAATCTTTCTTTAATCAAAGCTGTCGATTTTGCCACCTCTGCCAATTCCATCAGCTTAACCATAGAAACATACTTTGCATCTATTCTTCATCGTAGTTATTTGTAAGTCTTTCCACTTTTGTGCATATATAGGGATTTTTCCACTGTTACCATATGTTAAAAATAAAATTCCATTAAATCTTTTAATCCATTTGTCCATTAATCCCAAAAGGAAAGTGATAGAGTTAGAGACCAGTCATTGCAGGATGCTAAGATGTCTGACTGCCTTCGCAGTGTTTATTGCTTTTATACAGTTTTCCAAGCAGCAAAGGGTAACAAAGAGCAACAGCATTTTCATTGGTGAATTCCCCTTGCCAATCCTTAAGAACATCCTGTTGATACACCTAGATGAGATCATGTACCAGCCAGGGATAGTGTCCTACATCATCCTGGCGATGTGAACTGGGTGAGATCTTGTAGGTAAGCGAGACCTGCTTGAGGTAGGCAGTTTGCTGCACACAACCTCTACATGACCTCTATCTCTACAGGAAAGTCTCTAGTTTCAAGTGTATATTTACTTTTAAATCTTCTGAATCAGAATACAACATTTTCTTGTTTTCTTACACATCCACCAAATATGAAAGAATGTACCCTCAGTTTGGTTACATTTTCAACAGATATTTGAAATCCCATTATACATTTTGACAATTTATCTGGTGTCAGACCAGGGCTACATTATTTTATAAATGTTCTCTTTAAGATTATTTCAATGTAAATTATAGTCCTTTATTCTCCCACATATCTCCAATTGATCTAACTCTATTATACCCAATGTTTTTGTCCATTTTATAATACAATATTTAACTTCTTCATGTTCTGTTTCCAAAACTGTTTCCAAACTGTTTCCAAATTAACAGTTTATGCATCTTAGCAATATTACGGTCATCATTTGTACACAATTCCATATCAGACTCAGTCTTACCATTTCCAAAGTTCTTCATATCATTTTTTTTCCATTAACTGAACATAAGAAAACCAGTGGCATATGTAAATTTCCAATTCCAAATCTTCTCTTGTTTTAACTTAAATTCTTCTTCAGAAACAATCAAACATCAGCATAAGTTAACTTTTTTGGTTAACTATCATTTCTCTTATGATGAAAGCTTCTTGTTAAACATGATCAATAGAACTGAAGTTGTTATTTTGGCAGTGTTGAATATTGCAATGTCTTTTGCTGTCTTTGAATGAAAGTACAATACAACCTTTTTACCTGTTTCTATTGTATCTACCATCTTACTTATTTACTAATTTTAATTTTTAGCTAGTACTGAACATTAAATAATAACAGCAACAAAAGCCTTGATCTACTGTATGATAAAAGGTAAGGGGCTAGGATTTAATAAGTTGTCTTCAACTTAAAGCTCTCCAAATGTATTGGAATGCAATTGTTGATGACCTAGTCAGCCTATAATAGAGAAGATAACTATAAGCTACTAAGAACACAAACTAATTTAGATGTTACAGCACTGGTGTGGTATATTTGCATTTAAAAAGGCACAACTTGGTCAAGTTTAAAAGAATAAGTGAAAAATAGCTCCTCATAAAGTATGTTATAATGATTGAAATTAGAGACAGATGATAGATGTGTGACTTAATTGAGGGAAAAACCTAAATACCCAACAGCAATGACTTTACCTTTTCACAAATTGATGAAAATATCCAGTCCTTATCACTACTAAAATTAGAAGTATCTGACTAAAGATGCAGCAGTTTGTTAATTAAACATGTATATGTATTTCATTGTAGTTACCATATTATGCAAATTATGTGAATCATAAGATTTTACATTGTTAAATATGAAATACATATTAGAAATATGCAAAAAAAAACCTTTTCAGATATGATATTTATTAAACAGTTCTTCATTTTCCACTAGTGAAAACTTGAGTTATTTTCATGGCAGCTATCTTCATATCATGTTAGAAATCTATCTTTGGTCAATTCTAACTGCTCAGCAAAACTATTCCTTTTCTATGTATCCTGAAATTTAGGCATTTTGAAGGTGCCTTTGCAATGATAATCATCTATAAATACTTCCATTTTATATAATCTTCCAATACAAACCACCTGCTTAGAAGTATTATTTGATTTCATGGGATTATCCCTAGATAAGTATATGACAGAAATTTTGCAAAGAATGCAAAATGAAATTAAGTCATATCATATCTGAAACTTTTGGTGGGGTTAATGAGACAGAGACAGAACAGAATACCATGGACAGCAAGAAAGTAAAATGTAAGTCTGAGAGCAGTGGTGATTCTAGCACACCTAAAAGATAGGTACCAGTGTGGCTGCCATCTTGAATTTTTTGACCACACTCTGCAGATACCCCTGGCTGAGAGAGTGTTTGTAAGGAGATTGATTAGAAATAATATGAAGTGCTTGTGTAAGCTGATTGCAATACAGTGTTAGAAAAGAAAAACTAATGAATTTTCAAATTATTTTGAGGTATTTTAATTTATTAATGCATTACTTCAATTTGTAAAGTAACTAAAACTGTTTCAGACAACAGTTTAGTTGTTTCCTCAGTCATTGCTTAGTTTTCAAAAAGATTATGTCACAGTTAGTATTTCTTTAAAAGCTGCATTTCACTTGTATACAGCATTATTTTTATGTTTGACATCTTCCATTTATCAATTTATCATGGAATGTACCCTTCTTTAAAGTCTTAGAACTATACCTAGTTTTGTAAATTTATGCACAGATAGGCTGGTGGTCTGTAACAATTTTTTAAAAATCCTTGAGGTAGTTCATTTGTTTCCTAATTTTCTCTGTGATTATTCTACCACAATCCAAAGAGTGTATTTAGTCCCCATTTCTGTGGGATCCTTTCTTTGTACATCAAATTCGTCTATAAGTTTTAGAGTGAAATAGATTTGCTTAGGCCCTCCATATTTGTAAAGCTGGTGTTTATTGCTTGGAATCATGATTGCAGATGCTGATTTACAAAGATGTATTGTAGGATCCTATGGTCCCGGTGACCGACCCAGATTGGATCCTGCAACATAGGATAGGTATGTTTGCCTTCATTGATGAAAGATGGATTCTTTGGAGAGCTACTTCTTGATTCTTTCTTTCTGTCATGCCGTTCAGCCAATTGTGCTTTATATTCTATTTCCTAAAGTTAAATGCTATTATCTCTTATCCTTTTATTTCAGGGGAAGAAAATCTCTGTTCAGAATCTGCATTTGAGTCTGTGTTCAATATGTGTGCTTTCTGCTTACTGTTGTTTGATGTTGTTTCAGAGGGAAACTGAGCTAGCATTTAAGATATCTTCTCATACTCACAAATGCTTCTTGTAACCCCTTCATCAATCCACTTTCAAGTAATTTATAGGAGCACCAACAAGCTGTATACCCACAACATCCAAAAGAAATTGCCACCTATTATGTAATGGAGATATATACATCCACAAGGTTTGTAAATCTATGTAACTTAAAGACTAAAACATTATTTGTTTAAAAGCTAACTAATCAACTATCCTTGTTTCCCCTTTGTCCATACATAATAAAGAATCAGATTTTTAACATAGTAAATGACAGCACAACAGCAGAATTAGAAGAGAAATAAACAACTCCTTGAAATATGTGACTCCTGAAAATGCCCAAAATAAAAACCTTAAAGGCTGAAACAAGCTCTGAGAATAAAAGCTCCAAAGATGGTTGACTCCTCCCTATTGCCTACATTATCCACATTTTCCTTCTGTACAGATCGCATGAAAAGTATAGATGTGTTCGTGTATATATGTCACAAAATATTTTCAATTTATGGTGTGAATTCAATATTTCTATTAAAGACAGACTTGTTTCCTCATTATGCCCCTGATTAGGTAGTTGTCATCTACAAAAAGACATATCAAGGGGCTTTTACAAAATTCCATGGTATTTTTCTAATCAACAACAAAAAAATTCTTTTTCATAATTATTCAGCAGCTTAGAGTGCTATGGAGTATGTTTGTTTTGCTTTGGTTTTACATTTTGGTTTGTGGTTTTGCATGTTTATCTGGTTCTCTTGTTGAAGGGAGAGAATTTACATGAAAATAATGCTTCACCAAATTTTGGCTATCTTGAGAATTTTCAACGTAACTTTGGTAAGCACATTAAAATTATGTATATATGAACATATATGCTTTGGTGTACGGTCAGTAGTGGGTTGCTCCTGGTTCGGCTCGGTTCTAAGAACCGGTAGCGGCGGCGGTGGGAGGCTCCGCCCACCTACCCGGAACACTTCTGCTCATGCACAGAAGTGTCATGAGCGCACATGAGCATGTGCGCGAACTGGTAGTAAAGGGTTTTAGAACCTACTACTGTGTACGGTACGTATATACACCGATACAAGGGGTATCTGTGCATATATTGTGAAACTAATCATTTATATGAAGTTGTCTTGTTTCTCTGGGTTTTTTTTATATGTTGTCATTGAAATCTTAGTACATTTCCCTTCTCCCAGGGGTGGGTTCCACTTACCTTCACCACCGGTTCGTATCGCGATGTTTCGCTCCACTCGCGTGCGCTCATTTCCCCTGTGCAATTTTACTTCCGCGCATGCTCAGTAGCAGGATTCAGCCCAAAACACAGTTGAGGAACTGATCAGGTATGCTTCGGGTAAAGAAATAAAGGTGAGTATTAACCTGGGGGCAGGCGGGAGGGTGCAGAAGAGGAGAAGCCATCCAAACACGTAAAAATGCACAAAAAAATCACAAAAAACAATGGTGGCGCCCACGGACCGGCACTGACCGAACCAGATCTGTGAATGCCATTGTCGTGTCACCAGTGGGTCGCTAATGGTTCGGGCGATCTGTTCCGGGAGGAACCCCTGCCTTGTACATAAGTGGAAAAATAATAAATGTCATAATATGCCATGCAGTCACAGTGTCTAGGTTTGTAACAATAAGGTGGAAGCACTGACACATAAAACCTCACAGTGGTATCTACTATTAGAAGATAGATTTTATTAGTCTATTTTTAGCAAACAGCTCTTTGGCTAAAGGAGTATTTATCAACCTTGGCAACTTTAAGATGTGTGGACTTCAGTTCTTAGAATTACCCAGCCAGGAAGGCTGGCTGGGGAATTCTGGGAGTTGAAGTCCACACATCTTAAAGTGACCATGGTTAAAAAACACTGGACTAAAAGGATGCTGCCTTTCCTGGTAGAAAGGCAGGAATACAAGCTATGGCTACCAATACTCCCTTGAGCAAAGAGAAGGTGTGAACCTGGGCATTTTTTTTCCACACTACTAATCAATATTGCATTAATGACTCTCGCATGACCTTTAACCCAAGAAGAATACCAATAGTACAATGCTGCAATGGGTTGTCTGCAAGGACTGGCTAATGTAAGCTACCAATTTTATAATCGATCAAGATTCATCTTTGTGAAGAAAGCTTGCAATCCCAAAAAAGGAGCAGGCAATTTTGGAATGGTCGGGATGAAGGTAATATTTACTTGACCTCTGCTTTCAAATGGACACACACACACACACACACACACACACACACACACACGTGTATATATACAGTATATATACATATATATACATCCCTTACAATCCCAGTAAGGGTATGGCTATCTGAAGAGAGCTAAGTAGCTCAAAATAGATCTATAATAGTCTCCCTTCATTTTCATTTATCAGCAAAAAATGCTACACACACACACACACACACACACACACATATATATATATATACACACACACACACACACACATACACACATATATATAAAGAGGTTCTCATCCCCCCTCCCCAACATATTTTTAGTAAGCCTTTGGGCATTTTCACTGTCCCTAAAAGAATATGGTTGCATGGCAACCTCTATGGTTGCTATGGCGACTCCATGTGTAAGCAGCTGCTGCAATCAGAATTAACTCCAAGCTGCAGGTTTGTCATTCCAATGCACAGAAAAGGGAAGACAAATAGACAGCACATGGCTGTAATGGGAAACTCACCTAGATAATGTCGCTCAGAAACATATGTTCAACAATTATTTTTTCTCCTATGTTTTATTGCCACAATTACAGCTAAACTAAAATTGCAAAATTATATGTTTTGAATTTGCTACCATTGATTATGTTTTAAATCCATTCAGAGTAACCCCATCGTTCGTTTTTGAGCCAAAGCAAAGAAGAAAAAAACACCAAGTCATCTACCTAGACCCTCCAGAAGGTGAAAATGAGACGACTAGCTGGAAGCATCATATGACAGAACACATTGTTCAAAGTAAAATCATGGCTTTCTATGCAAAACTACCTCTGAAATCTCAGCTTTGTTTAAATACAGTATATATTTCCTTCACGGAATTTCATGAAAGTATCTCCTAATGCTGACTACCAAGCTGAAAGAGCAAGTCACACTTGTCCAAATGTGCTGAAATTTCATTTCCAGCTCTTTCCATCATGTGCTAAGGGTGAGAATATTAGGACTATTGTACTATATCTGGATTGCAGAAATCGGGATGACCAGTTGAAGGTAGCCAAGAAATGCAGAAAATTCATTGCTGCCAATCCCAATTTTTGCGATTCAATTATGGTTATCCAGGGATTGTGATATCTACATGATCACTTAGAAATAAACCCTCAAAAACAATCAGGCACAGAGGAAATTGATCTGAAAAATCAGTTAACTTTATAGCCTAGGCTCTATAAATACATTCTTTTCTCAGTATATTTTTCACTATTAACATTCATAAGTATATATCAACACAAGGTTACAGTTGTATCACAAGTCAAAAAGTATATCACATACCTTGACTTTTCATTTAATACCTGGCTAAGATCATTTATATAATTTCCCTAAATTGTGACACAAGCTATAGCTTTGTTTTCCTTTGGAACTTCATTAAATATCTAATATGAAAAGGTAGTTTATTCCCTAAAAGTCTTGACTGATAGCAATTAATATAATTCCAGTATGATGAATTTCATACTTCTTATTTGCTATCCATTCCGCTACCTTATTTTTTTATGTACAGTACTATATAATGCTACATTTCAATAGCATTGTCTGTGTAAATGTGTTGGTGGTTTTTGCCACCTCCCTACAAGTAAAAGTAAATATATTCAATGATGTAGAAGAAACCTATAGATTATATAAAAACGGGTGGGACCATTTCATTCTGCTAGATTCTATTATATTTGTGGTCCAGAATCATTTGAAAAGATAAATGATAAATATTATAAAACAATCTGCAAATCAGAGGTCACATTTCAGTTACAAATAACCAAGTGACACATGTTAAACAGAAACCCTCTGCATGTTTATTGAAAGGTAATCCTCAGAGGCACCTACATCTGCATGGGTCTGCCATTTTTGTATCTTCCTGAACACTCTTCAACTAATAGAAGTATCCTCATTGCATACAACTGAACTCTTTCGACGCAGACATGCATAGACTGTGCTGCATATCTAACTCATTAGGTGGGATTTCACACACTTATAACTGGGACACACAACAGCAGCCTGTGCCATGATTAAAATAAATCAGCTAGAATATGTGCACATATGGCTTGCTATTTTGGAAAGGAGAAAAACAAAACAAATAGAGTTTGAGTAAATAGAAATTCATTTGGTTGGTATGATGCATTACTTATGCTAATATTTATGTACCTCATAAAGCAGCCCATTATTTTTAAATATATAGAGCTCCCTGACTCATATGCAGCTTCTAATATAAAGGTTATGCATTAATGTATATAACTATAATTACAATGTGAACACACAATAACCAATTTTAATAAGTTCTTCTGTCCAGATTCTTACTAAAACGTATATTGAAATATATATGCAGCATATTAACTTTTAAACATAACAGAAACTATTATCCATATTCAAAACTAGACATAGTGTTTATATGTTTCTTCCTGCCTTGCTAAAATAGTGAATATTTCTACTGTGAGGTGGAAATTGTAGGATATAAGTTCTTCCCTTCTACAAATCCATGCAAAATTATGCAGTAGAAATATGAACTGTGTGCTATATACTACTTCAGACAATATATGATTTCTCTGGACACATTGTAGTCTATAAACCTCTAAAGACAGAGGTTAATAATAAAAGTAGAGATAGACCTTTATCTATGTAATGCTGGCAGCTGCTGCTATACGAAACAAATGCGCATAGCATACAGTGACCTATTTTCTAATCAGGGCAAAGAAAATAACACAGAGAAATTGAATTCTTCACCATCACCCTCAACCTTTAGGAGTATCTCATAATGCAATCTTCAGATTAGCAAAAATGACCACATGAAAGCAAATGTTTATTGCCTCTCACCTCAACAAGCACCGATGAATCCTTCAGTGTTAAACAAATTAAAACTGCAAGCATTCTGCAAAACGGGCTGAAGGAGATCCATGGCAATATACAACATCAGAGGGGGATCCCCTTTCCAAGGGATAATGCAGCACCTTCCTGCCCCCCACCCAACTACTCTGCCTGCTACGTGAAAATGTCTCATAGACAGGCATCTATAACTAACATTGCGACATTAAGCTGTCCTATAATAAACTCTGTATTGGGGAATCAAGTTTCCAAAAGGTTTGATGATAGAAGTATTCTGACTGGTGCCTCATTTGATTACAACCTTTAAGTGATGCTCACCTGTCTTTGGGTCTCTAGTATATTTGTGCTGGTGGCAGTTCTGGCTTAAAGACATTTTGATTTCAATGGGATTCAATTATTCATATTTGCAAAACATCTTAGGAAGCAAGGATGAAAAGGACCCTGAAACTACAAACTGCCCAAGTCAAAGTGCTTTTAAAACAACTAAAATGTTATTGGCTAGGAATTGGACCATTATCCCAAACTAGACTCATCTAGGCCAGGGGTCTCCAACCTTGGCCACTTTAAGCCTGGTGGACTTCAACTCCCAGAATTCTGGGAGTTGAAGTCCGCCAGGCTTAAAGTGACCAAGGTTGGAGACCCCTGATCTAGGCTACAGTTAATGTTGGCATCAGTGTAGATTAGTGAGAGAGATGCAAATCCTTTCCATAAAGCTAAAAAAAAGCAAGGGCAGTTCTAGCATCTCCGCGAGTGTCGTGCTGAAGCTGAATGTTTAATATGTAGTTTTAGATATGTGTGGAAAATGTAGTCAATCCTGTGCAAAGGTTTTTATTTCGTATCGCTTTGTATTCAAGGAACACAATTTTTCTATCTTACTCATATGAAGATTGCGATGAAACAACATGTAGCAATATTTTCAGACACTTTCTAAAAAGAAAGAAGCATGAAAGCAAATTTGTAATTGGGTTGAGCAATTTATGAAATTTAAAATGTCCAAAAGAAATTATTTTACAATATATGCAAACACAACTTATAGTAAGACAATGATGACACCAACCTACACTCCTATATCTATATGGTTTGAAAATAATTTGTAAATTAGTTTTGAAATGGTTAAACATACTCGATCCTTCATAAACACGGTTATAATTCTAACTCAACTGTTTCACTGTGCTATCAAACTGCCAAAAAAGATAAAGCAGAAGAAATTGTACTGAAAAAAATTGTTTTTGTATTCAAATTCTGTACAAGTTTAAATCATTTGTTTCTCAGCAGTTAATTGTTACTAATCCCATCTTAATTTTTGATATATTTTGCTATTTCTTGGGGATGTTTTTTTCAATCTTTTTAAAATCTAGCAACAACATAATAGAGGCAATATAATACTTTTATTTTCAGTTTTTAAACATGTGTTTTTAAACATTTATTGTTTTTATTTCTTGGGTACATTTTTATCTTGGTGGCACACTTTATAGAAGTGGATATAAATGTTGATATATAAATAAATAAATAAATAGTATGGGGGGGTGGAATTAAGAGTGTGAAATCAACTTTTCAACTCAGTCAATAATGTTTTAAAATTGTGGTCTCAGCCTTAGTCAGTTTCTCTGATGCATTTTGAATAGTTTTGAGTTACCCTTACTACATGCAGATATTTTTCATAAGGAAACTCTATATTCATTTTGAAGGATATGAAAACGTGTATAAAGACACACGTATGCATGCACGCACATGCGTGCGCGCACACACAAACAGATTTTTCAAATGATACATATAGTTCTCTTCCTTCTTTCAGCCCTATCAGCACACAATATGCATGTGTGTATAGGCAGATAAGTCAGACGTGAGTTCGTGGATAACAATTGAATGTTCAACGTAGCATAAGCTGTGCATTTACTGTGGCTGTCCATTTGTCCCTTTTGAGCTTATTCACTATTCTAGACATCAAAGAGCAAGTTTCTCACCAATGTAAAACAATAGTGCAGGATGTGTATTCCTTGCATCCTATTGTCCATCCATCACATTTTGGCATAAAATCAGCCATGATGCCCCTTCTCTTTCTACAAGCCATGTTTCTGTACTTAGCCAAGGATACTAAGTAGTTAATAGGCACAGCCTATGTGAGTTGGCCTACTTACCAGAAGTGCACAGGACATTTTGACAATCCCACCAAAGCACAATGGTGAGATTGCAGCCTGTTTATTGATTTGTAAAAGAATAAAAACAATCATGTTAATGATTACGTGAAAGATGTATTTTTTTAAAAAAAAAATAAGTGAAGAAAACTGGCTTGCAGAAACTATGCACAAACATTTTTCTCATGGATAGGTAAATTTATTTGCTTGTGCATATTCACAAAAATGCATTTATTTTGCATTTTTGTCATGCAACAAATATTGTTTATCTGATATAAATAATCAGGGGTTAAAAAGAGTTAACAAACAGAAATATTTCTGAAAGACGTCCACATTCTAAGACTAATGACAGGTCTTATGTTCATGACTATTAATGACTCCATTATTTTTTATTTTCAAGTCAGGCAAACATTTGCTTGTCCAGTGTAATTGAAAATTCAAATTAAAGTAAACAGAACAAAAAAGATGAAAATAAATTGTTTGAATATAGTGAATTATATCTTTTTTAAAGATACTGAACTTCTTATATACATAAGACCTATATAGAGAAAGAAAAAAGAGAGAGATTAAAAGCACACAAAATCAAAATAACATGCTGGCCAAAACAGTATCCTCTTTGTAACCTAAAATCTTGTCAGTATTCAGTGGAAATTTTGTTTTTACAAGACCAAGTGTAAATTGGAAAAATATAAACATATGCCTTCTTAAGACTTAAACATGTCCCACTGTGCAAACTTGAGATTCTTCATAGCTAAATTAAACTATAGACACTACAAACATTTACTGTTTCTTTGCCAGAATATTAGCCTTACCCATGCACCTATAATTAAGTTATACGGTTAAAAGACTTCTTAGCCATAAGTCTCATATATATACATATACATACATATACGTATACGTATACATATACATATACATATACATATACATATACATATACATATACATATACATATATATCCAATTAACCAGACACTTATTTTCATGTACAGTTAGCAAATAATTTCATAGTAATAACACCAGGAGGGAGAATTATTGATAAACTGAACAGAACCTGATTTTATTAATCTAATATTAGAAAATGTTGTAATGATTTGGAACAAGCCAGCTGTAGCAATATTTTATGTACTAAACTGATTTGGGTTTGAAAACAATTCCAAAAATGCCTTAATGAAAGTCTACATATAAAGTATTTTAATGCTGTTGAATGAAATAAATTAGATTTCATAGTAATTTATCATTTTATTTTATATAAAAGCTGGGTTTCACTTTTGCATTTAAAAAAAACTTTCTGAACTCAGAAAAAATAAAATAAAATCACCTATAAAAATCTCAAGGCTTATTTTTCAAGAAATTGTTGTAAGCATTCCATTATTTATATAAAAAAGAAAGAAAAAACATTAACACAACTATTAATCTTGAATATAATAAAGTGATTTTCAAACCTGAAAAAATTATAAAAGCAATACAAATTGGACACAGCTAAATAAATTATAATTAATATAATTTCTAGAGGATAGATGTAGTTTAATATTATTAGGAATATTTCAGTACTAGAAGATTAGCAAAATTATTCTTTCTTAAACTAGAGAATATAATACAGAAGAAAATGTAACTTTTTTCCAAAACATGCAGAATATTAAATTGTGAAATTTGGGCTAATCCTATAATAAAGAGTGTTCTGTAGTCATAACTATTGTATTGTATTAATGTTGCAATCCATTATTATTTATGTGAAGGTAAATATACATGAAAGTCCTATTGATCATAAAATTTATCTTGCCGTGTGTCAATATAGAATTGTGTTTTGAAAGTACTTATTTGAAAGGAATGATGCAATGTTACTAGATCATTTTCTTCCTCCGTCCTTTTTCTCAAGTTTAATTTAGACTCATAGAATTTCTTGATAAATTGTTTGGGAGTTTATTTGCCCTTTTTTTATAAATATGTTTTCTGTGGTCCCCCCCACCACAAAAAAAAAAGAACCGGAAGAAGGGAATTAACATACAGACCTGTCTCACACTATAGATTATCCTGTCCCCATCCATTTATGCGTGGATGTGTAGATTCATCCAAACCATGCACATTTCTCACTTTAGAGGAAGGTCTGTAACTCAGTGCCTAAGGATGTGACTTAGCGTGCAGAGTGTTCACGATTTATTCCCCAACAAGCAGGATTAGGACAAAATCATTCTCTGAAGCTCAGAACAGGTTCTTGACAATCAATGTACTGTAGATGTCCTAGTTATGATTCTATATAAGGCATCCTCTTATGTTATCCATTCATAACTGTACATAAGAACATATTGTATGTCATTTGGGGCAAGAAGAGAAAAAAAAGCCCTGTCTAACATCTGCTTTAGTCCCCTTCATCTCCATCATTGAAAAGACACAGGTCTTCTTTCAGTTGTCTTATGACTGAAACTTCCTCCAAACTGAACGTTAATCATTCAATCATATGTGCCGATTCCTTAAAATAATTTGCTTACTTTCTCTTGTTTACTTTAGCTTGATCATATAAAATTGGGTTCAAAAGAAGAGATTAGAAAAGAATTCAATAGAGAATAAGGCTATTTGGATATGGATTTAAAGTACAGGAATTACCGTATTTTTCAGACTATAAAATGCTCCGGACTATAAGACGCACCTAAATTTGGGGGAGGAAAACAAGAAAAAAAATCTGCCTCTGCCTCTGGCTCCCAGAAATTTGCCTCCTTGCAGCAAACACAAACAGCCTGGTCAGCTTCACCACAGCCTGATTTAGCACAAGCAGCTGGTTGGTGGTTGGATCTGCTTCCCATAATACCACCAATCAGCTGTTCCAGGCTGCCAAGATCACTGCCGCCATCGCTGCTGTCACTGCCCATCGCCACCCGCCACCTATCGCCACCTTCACATACCCAATTTTTGGCCTCTGCGTGTCCCTTTTTCAGCCTCCGTGCACTCCATTTTCAACCCATACCAGGTGGCAGGGATCGCCGCCACCGCCTATCTCCGCCACCTGGAACGGGCCAAAAATGGGGCATATGGAGGCCGAAAATGGGGCACACGGAGGTTGAAAATGGGATGCACGGAGGCTGAAAACAGGACGCATGGAGACCAAAAATGGGGCATGCAGAGGTGGCAATAGGTGGCAGTGGCAATGGGCGGTGATGGCAGCAATGGCGGCAATCCCCCCCTGTCTAGAATAGCTGATAGTCAGTATTCCGGGAGGCAGATCCAACCACCAATCAGCTGCTCATGCTAAATCAGGCTGTGCTGAAGCTGACTAGACTGTTTGCTGTTTTCTGCAAGGAGGCAAATTGCTGGGAGGCAGAGGTTGAAGGATGGGGGCCAGCGGGTAGGTGGGTCTTCAGCAATGTTCGCTCTATAAGATGCACAGACATTTCCACCCACTTTTTGGGGGGGAATTGCGTCTGTTACACTAAAAAATATGATAAACAAATAAAGATGTCATGATGATGTTATAAAGGACCTACAAAAGAAACTAGGTAAGTTCTTAATAGTTAAAAGCAACAAACAGGCAATAAACCAAAAGAATGACTTGAAGTTTGGGTTTCAATTGAGAATAGTGATTTGGACAATTTTCTTATTTATGACTTACAAAACATATGTTATGGAGAAATGCCTGAGAAAAAATAATGAGAGAAAGAAAAGAAATCAGCTTTTGGGAATAAGCAAATTACAAGAAATAAACATCAAGACCTTTAAAAGTTAAAAAAAAGTTTATAAAGTTGGGTTAGTTGACCAAAGTTAAAATGTATTTCATTTTTTTCTCTCTCTAGCAGCTTTTAATTGATTTTTCTTGACTACGACTGTATGATGAGGTTTTAAAGATTTGTTTATAGATACAAAATAAGAAATGGGAGAAAGAGATTTTGTGTTATATTTTAAGAGAAAATGATATTGTTCCACGTAAAAGATCATGAAATTGGTTTACTTTGTTTAAAGTTAATATACATATATTGCTATGTCTGGTAACTTAATAGATTTTGCTAGCTAAAATTGAATTATGAGGCTGTATTATTTGCTGGTAAATAGAAGATGGGATATGGGATGAAGATATTTTTGGTTGAAATGTTACTGAAAGTTGCAGAAATTGTTGGTACTTGTCTTGAGAGGGGGGAGAAATAATTTCTTTTATATAAATAGATTTCTCTCTTTGTCCTTTCTCCCCCTTTCTTCTTTTTTCTCTCTGCACTTCTCATCTTTTCTTTTTTTTATCTCTTTTTAGTTTGTAGTAGTTTTTTTAATCTCTTTTAAACTTCAATAAAAATTATTTTTAAAAAAGAAAGCAAGTTTTTATTTGAAAGTTTAAGCCAGAGGTCTTCAAACTTGGCAACTTTAAGACTTGTGGACTTCAACTTCCAGAATTCTCCAGCCAGCTATGAAGTCCACAAGTTTGCCAAGTTTGGGGACACCTGGTTTAAGCTAACAAGGTGTTATCCACTGGTGGGATATATTACCCACCCCCTAACCTTATCCTTATCCCTAACCTTATCCCAGTCAATCCATCTGAAATCTGTTCCATACATTTTCAATGAGGAAGTGCAAATCAGACTTCATTGCTTCATCTACTTCTAACATACTGATTTGTGTATCATGTTGTATTATTGTGCAAGAGTCCTCCAAACAATTTATAGTGGGGATTAAAACCTTGTCATGCATTTTGACAAATTTCTATTTAAAATTGGTTGGTAAACCAACCAATGAAGAAGATCAAGAACAGCTATATTAAAGAATAATTGACACATGATAAAGAAAGACTGAGTGACTCAGTCACCAGTAACAATAAAATCAAATAGTGGGTTTTTTGCAGGAATATTTCAGACTACTCATGGGGCAGTTGCATTGTGAGACTTATCTTGGCTGGGAGTAGGCACACGAGGTATTCATGTATGCAAAGTTTCTGACTTAGTATAGAAAAGCTAATGAAACCCACCAGTATGATTTAATGGGTTTGAAGACCCTCATTTTTGACAGGAGAAATGATTTCTACCTGGCTTTCTATTTGTTTCTGACATTGTGAGAACTGTCCCAGTAGTTCAATGTGCATGTAAAGAGAAATTGCATTTTAAGATTCATCCCTGAAGAAAAGGAAGGAAGGAAGGAAGGAAGAAAGGAAGGAAGGAAGGAAGGAAGGAAGGAAGGAAGGAAGGAAGGAAGGAAGGAAGGAAGGAAGGAAGGAAGGAAAGAAGGAAGGAAGGAAGGAACTATGCTTTATTCTACAGTATATTTTCATTGATTAATCTTGACTACCAACCAGGGGTGAAATCCAGCAGGTTCTGACAGGTTCTGGAGAACCGGTAGCGGAAATTTTGAGTAGTTTGGAGAATCGGCAAATACCACCTCTGGTATTTGCCTCAGAGTGGGATGGGAATGGAGATTTCATAATATCCTTCCCCCAGGAGTGGGGAGGGAATGGGGATTTTGCAGTATCCTTCCCTTGGAGTGGGGTGGGAATGGAGATTTTGCAGTATCCTTCCCCTGCCACGCCCACCAAGCCACACCACGCCCGCCAAGCCACGCCCACAGAACCGGTAGTAAAAAAAATTGGATTTCACCACTGCTACCAACGAAGGTTAGATCTGGTTAGTGCTTGAATGGGGGACCATCAGGAAACTTCAGACAATAAATAAGACTAGGAATTGTTAAAGAAATATACCAAAAGAAAGACATGGCAAAACTTCTACATTATTGCCAGAAAACATAGACATCTTAGGAATTGAGATTGATTCAAACAAGTTTCTAACTTACTTTTAATATGCTCTAAGAAATTCTTTCGAAAAGGCTTTGAGCACATAGCATGGATTATGCATAATTATTTAAAAATTAGCAAATAGATAACATGTTTTGCATAACACAAGCAAAATGTACTGTAAAAATATTATTATAAATATCTGAACAATAGAAGTATCTAATAATGAAATGTATTCACATAAATACTGCATTTACCTCTTTGGAACTGTTTAAGAATCACAATTAAAAACTTTTTTTTAAAGGGAAAGATATACCATTAGAAAACTAAAATATCAGTTTTGCTTTTATTTATTACTCATTTCTAATGGATGCACCAAATGCAACAAAATAATTGTAAATTTTCAAAGGACTTTAATTTTTAATTAGCCACTGATTAAATGAGCAGAAATAATTTTTCAGGTACTCAAATAAATTTCAGATAGATTGATTCTTACTCCATTAAAAATGGTGGGTAGGAATTCAGAAAATGTAGAGTGGAAAGCAAAAATAGCGTAGGTCCAAGGCTATACTTCCTTGTACAGTTAACTAGGAATTGAATATAATGTAACTTAACTTCAACGCAGATCTACATAGGATTGGACTGCACACGCTACTCTAAAAGAAATAATGTCTTCATTTTTATACTTTTTTGTCTGCTCTAATTTCTAGAAAATCATATTACTGTCTGCTCAGTCACACCAAATTATAATGGTTATTGATGTTGCTCTTGTTTTATCCTCCTAAAATACTTTACCACTAGAATACAGTGATATTATGGAATTCTAAGAAAGCTCTGTTGTTAATTACAATTAATTACAATTCACACATATGTTAATTTTGTCTCTGAATATTCCAGTTTGGTTTCCCATGCAAGAAATCTTAAAATCATACCAAAAAGGTAATATAAGGTTAAAGTATTTCTGTTGGAAATACTTCCTTTTCAAAAGAAAGAAGCAAACAGAAATGACAAGTTTTTGGTGGTACCTGATGGCATATGCATTTGTGTATCTGAATATGTGGACTACAGTCTCCAAAAGCTTATGCCATTATAAATGGGCTTGCCTTTCATGTTCTATAAGACTCTGGGATTTAGATTAAATACAGAGCAATACCTCTGCATCCTTTCATTTAAAAAAGCAAACAAACCCTGAGCTACAAATCACAAATCCTCTTAGTTGAAAGTTTGCAGATTTTTTTTAAAGTTGAACATAATGAAAAATAAAAATGAATTTGCCTGCATCTATGCATTTTTTTCTTTAAGAAAATAAAAGAACATCCTACTTGTCTTTATAACTCATCTGTATATGCACACATGCTACTCACCACATTAGATAGGTTTCTCCCTTGGTGGGGCCAGAAAAACCACCCTCATATTCTTCTCCCAATAGATCCCTATGCCTAAAAACAAGGGCCAATGTGAATGAATTATCTCTTTACAGTCTCAAAGCATGTTATGTTATCATACAGTAAGAACTGTAAGCCCTGTTTGGAATAATTATCAGATCAGATCAGTTAATATAAGTGTCTAGGTCAGTGATGGATAACCTTTTTGTCGTTGTGTGCCAAAAGCGCGCTCATGCACATGCAACAGTGCGCGCACAAACCTATAATGCAATGTGTGCATGACCCCCCTCATGCCCTGCCCCATGCATGTGTGCCCGACCCCCCTGCACCCTCCCGCACATGTGCACGTGACGCCCCATGCTCCCCCATCCCCCACACATGCACGCATGACCCCACTGTGTTCCCCCCACCCCATGCATGTGTGCACCCCCTGCATGTGCCCCGCCCTCATGCAAGTGCACACACACACCGCATGCATGCACATCTCCCACATGTGCCGTGTGCATGCACATGCATCTCCTGTATGCGCGCCCCCCTGCGCATGCACAGCAGAAACCCGAAAACCAGCTGGCCGATGGGAGGCACACACACATGCACAGTGCTGAGCTTGAGTGATGGCTCACATGCCTGCAGAGAGGGCTCTGCGTGCCACCTGTGGCACACGTGCCATAGGTTCGCCACCATGGATCTAGGTCAATAAATATTCTTTCTAATCTCTTTTGATTTTATAAGTGGCAAAGTGGCATTCAATGATCCGAAAAGCAGATCCTGCACTTGTAGGAACACGTTAAGGAGGAGGAGGAGGAGGAGGAGGAGGAGGAGGAGGAGGAGGAGGAGGAGGAGGTGGTGGTTGAGGTCGTCTAGTCTGATGTAAGATAGACTCTTAAAAATGTTGGGTTTTGTATTAATCAGTCTTATATGAAAATATGAAATCAATGTTTATCAGATTTCCTATACTGTATGTGTGCCAAATGCTTTATTGATAGGCTCTTTGATAAAATGTTCTTTTTTACTAAACTGTATGAAAGTCAAATTCAGAAAAGCTCCTCAACATCATCAATAG
Organism: Diadophis punctatus similis; assembly: GCA_023053685.1. Lineage (NCBI taxonomy): Eukaryota > Metazoa > Chordata > Lepidosauria > Squamata > Dipsadidae > Diadophis > Diadophis punctatus. The sequence continues at coordinate 168,355,909 of JALIGW010000003.1, forward strand.
TACCATTGGAAATAATAGTCCTGGTTATTTGATAGTTTGGTGGCATCTCTTTAAGATGCTGGAGATAGTCTTAAACTCTTTCAGAATTTTCCTCTCAGTCTGTTTTAGGAAAATTCCAGAATTATTTTTGCAAGTAATACGGACAGCACACATGGATTGCATAGACTGAAGTCCTACAGTTGTTTTTATGACCTTAATCTCTTTCAGTTTAAGAAGCTTTTCTGTAGTCGGTTTTGCATAACATGCTGAACTACAAACTAGCCAGCCATATCTTAATCTTACATGTTGCATGTTGCTAATTTATGATTAATGTGTTGAAACCAGATATTTAAATGGCACTTTATTGTGATTTTATTGCAGTGACTTGAGGTGTGTCTAAGTAGGTGTATGATTGTTGTTCAGTTGTTCTGATCTGGATTGCCATGGGATTTCTGATGCACATGTGAAACTTCCATGCATGAGATCAAGAGCACAAACAAATCTGTAACTAAACCTGTTCCATCAGCTGAAGTGAGGAAGAAAACAGGTGAGCAATTACAAGTGGGAAACACTTGTTTTTGTTTCACAAGCAGTCTGGTGATGCTACTTTTTGTTTTATTTTGATTGTATAATGGATTTCTCAGACACCATAACATTGCTAAGATTTACTTCATAATTTCTGAGAAGATTTCTATTATCAAACTCAAGCTTCAGTCTGCAAACCAGGGGCGGACTCCTAATTTTTTTACTACCACTCTGTGGGCATGGCTTATTTTGTGGGTGTGGCTTGCCAGCCATATGACCGGGTGGGCGTGGCTTGCTGGTCATATATTAGTTATTTCAGAGAGATGTTACTACTATTTTTGCTATTTTATAGCTTACATGAAAAGCTTTGCATACAAAGTGCATGTTACACCATGACAACACAGCAACCTTTATATGCAGAAAATGCTATAGTTAAAAGACAAGCAAGTCTCATACAGCATTTTTGGTTTCAGTCATAGATTCCTTAGACGAAAATATTGAGGACTGCTAAAAGAACAGTATCTTTTAACAGTCCTCAATATTTTCGTCTAAAGAATAACAGTATAAAACTGTATAAAATTAACAGTATAAAAGGTTAAGCTTTCGGAAAACGCCCACTTTGGGAAGCTTTAGGCAAAAGCGAAGGAAAAGTGTCAAATGCGAGCTTCTTATTATTTTCAAGCAAAGGGACAGGGAAAGACTTAATTGTCAGGTTTCTGGGCATGCGCTGAACAATTTTAAAAAAAATAAATAAAAAAAACTTTTTTAAAAAAATGGCGGCGCACAGGCACCGGCAACCGACCGCACTGGTACTGTGATGTCACCAGCGGGCCGTTACCGGTGCTTTAGAATGGACCGCATCGGTAGGAACTCACCACTGCTGCAAACGTACTGAAGAGTTGGAGTAAAGCTACAATAATAACAAGCTGAACTTATACATAATTCTGCTTTTGAAAACATTTTAGGCTATTGGATTCTAAATGCAAAAAATTCTCCTAGCCACTGTATATAGATACCACATTGTTCACCACCTTCTAAACATCAGTTAATAGCAAGATAGGCACAATGCTGTTTTGTTTCCATATGAGAGCTGCCATAAGTTCTCTTACCAACTGAAACTTGTTCAAGCTGAGCTGAGAACTTGGTGACATGGCCTTATAAGTTTCTTGGTGCATTACTGACATGTTTTTTATTGTTTCTTCCAGCTGGGCAAGTAGAGTCAAGCAAAATGGCCTGCTGCCTGCCGGCTTCAATTCAACTATGAAAAAAATGCTATATATATATATATATATATATATATATATATATATATATATATATATATATATATATATATATATATATATATATATATATATATATATATATATATATATATATATATATATATATATATATATATATATATATATATATATATATATATATATATATATATATATATATATATATATATATATTTGTGTGTCATCCTTGTGCAGGGGCCATGCTAATTTTCTCTGTATGGTTCCAATTTTAGGATATGTGCTGCTGAAGCAAGCACAAAAGAAAATACTATAAAATGGCAAAATTATGGGTCATATTCACAGGGGTTTCTTCCTCCATGTTGTTGTAGCTCTTTACAATTCTACAAAGGGAAGTAATAAAGATTAAAGACTGTACTACTAGTTTGCACCTTCTGTCTAACATTCAATTTTTAGCTATTGGTGTCTGTTTTCAGCTACAATGACCAAAAAAAAAAAAAGATCAAGCATGGACCTTGACAATACAAACTACATCTTTGGTGCTTCTGTTGCGACATTGCATGCCTGTACTTAAGGTATGAAGTTTGCATTGTGGTGCATATTTGTTACTTGCATATTTGTTACTTGCCTTCCTTTACACCAGTGTTTCCCAACCTTGGCAACTTGAAGATGTCTGGACTTCAACTCCCAGAATTCCCCAGCCAGCGAATGCTGGCTGGGGAACTCTGGGAGTTGAAGTCCAGACATCTTCAAGTTGCCAAGGTTGGGAAACACTGCTTTACACTCTTCCATGGACATCTCTGTTTCCAACCAAGGCCAGCTTCATAATTTCCCTCAAAAATTCTACAACTGTTTTTAGAAGAAACGTCATCTTTTGTACCATTGGAAATAATAGTCCAATAGTAATTTTAAAATACAGTATTGCAACTCAGAATAAAATAAAATATCTTAGGATCTTCTTTTAAAAAACCTCCAAAGTAATAGATGTATAGATGGGAATAAAAATATATTAAGTATGATATACAGTAAATGTACTTGATAAGAAGAAATTAGATTTTATGAATTGGTGATGTAAGATTCAGAAGGAATGACACAATTCAAGGTTTCAATTTAAGAGCAAACTAATTTTATTTGAGACATTTAAAAATTTTAAGATTTCACTTAAAGAAAAGGTCATTCATTAATCATAGTGAGAAAACATCAAAATGCCTAAAGCTGTTTCATTTGGAGCATAATTGGATGAAATCTGAAAGAATTATAGATCCTTCGGAGGATATTAACCAGTAGTGGGTTCTAAAACCTGTTGCTACTGGTTCGTGCTCGCGCGCAATGCTTCTGCGCATGCACAGAAGCATCCCAGGCAGGTGGGAGGAGCCTCCTGCCGCCGACACTACCGGTTCGCAGAACTGGACCAAACCGGGAGCAACCCACTGCTGATATTAACCATATAAAGTTTTAGCCGGATTCTTCAAGAATTTCGCCACAATAATTTTCAAAATATTGCTCCTGAATCTTTTGTAACACAGGGATCACATAGATGGAGGAGGGATATCAGGGCCAACAACAGCAATAGCAATAGCACTTAAGTTATATACTGCTTCACAGTGCTTTACAGCCCTCTCTAAGTAGTTTTACAGAGTCAACGTATTGCCCCCAACAATCTGGGTCCTCATTTTACTGACCTCAGAAAGATGGAAGGCTGAGTCAACCTTGAGCCAGTGAGACTCAAACCTGCAAACTGCAGGCAGCCGGCGGGCAGCAGAAGTAGCCTACAATGCTGCATTCTAACCACTGCACAACCACTGCTTCTACAAAGACCCTAAATACTGTGGAACCAGTGATGAAAGTGTCCTACTCTGACTTAAAAATAAAAACATTGAATAACAGTTTAAAAAGTAATCTCCTATTTCTTCATTCACTTTCCAGGCTTCTCATGATACTGAATTATAAACATTGACTTGTTCTTGTGGGACAGTATATTTTGCTGCTTCTAAACCTAAACTTTCTGGAGTAATAAGGGAGTAAACATGGCCAATTAACAAATCTGACCATCCTGAGAAGAACTTCTACATCACTGGAAAAAGTTCATGCTATTAAATTTACAGCTAGTTGGCATACCTATGCTAATTAATTCACTTGCAATGGAAGCAGAAGCAGGTTGGCACAATGAAATTCAATGCCACAGAGATAGGCAAGTCACAAAGCACAAGGTTGGCAGAGGAAAAAGTAACATACATAGCCATGCATCCCTATGTTTAAAAAAATAGTAAATGTTTGGGCCAACCACTATAATATTACCCTGACACTCACTCATTATTGCTCCAATCACACAAAATTTATCCCAAAGTACATATTGGCTAGATGCAACAAATCTGTAGTAGGCATTTAAGCCTATATAGAGAAGAGTGGAGGTCTTACTTTTTGTCCCCTGGATCTTCATACCTCCTGCCTTGGGGCAGTGTCTCGGTAGTTCCTACTGCTACCACCTATCTCCCAGGAGACATCTACTTCTTGGCCTTGGAATATGATATAGAACTCTCATACTTTATGCTCCCCTTCTGGAAATTAAAAAGTCAAAAATAATAAGTATAATTATCTGTATGTATAATGCAATATGGTCTGTGCTATGTAAGGTTATATAGCACAGACCATATTGGCTAGAGGTTTTAGCCTTTCCTCTCCTTCTTGTTTCAAGCTATACATTTAAAATATCATCCTTCAATGTTAAATGAGATAAATGTCAGAGGAGTTTATTCATAGGAAAACAGCTGGTATCTTACTTACCAAAAAGAAAACTGCAAAATTCAAAACAATGTGCTGGGCAGATCTCCAGATCATGCTGATCTATACAAATAGTCACTGACTGCCCCAGGTTCTCCATGAAAAGGAGTTGGAATAGAGAGTTCCAAATTAGTAAAAATTAGATTAAACAAATTTTCTACAGAGAAAAAAAGGCATCCCAAAGTAGAAATAAAAGCATTTTGTAGCTTTTATGCAGAAATATAGAAAATGAAATTTTAATACAACACAGCAATCAGGAATCAGACTTCAGGTATCAGACCTAGAACAATTTATTCCTAAACATTTTATCTACCAGTATTTCAACAGAATTATCCATTTTCCAAAGTTCTTCTCCTTTACTTGGGCTTTCTCTTAATTTTTTAGAAATCCAATGTTAATCAGAATCTATGAAGGGCTATATTACACTAGTGCTTTTCCCAGTTTCAGTACATAATCTTCAGTGGAGTACTCCCACAATTTGCTTTTTGCTTTAAAATGACCAAAATGACCATTTTCTACCCCCTCTGGCAGAGTATTTGATCCTATGTGACCCAAAACATAACTGTTTCTTGTGGGTATCTCTATTAGCATTCTGGCATAAGGGATTGGTAGACAGGCTATACTCACAAGAAGTATATATATCAGACTTAAACCCATGTTCAGAGTGCAAATAGATGAATTGAACTTCAAATTGTGTAAGAATATTCCATTACCAGAAGAAACAGCAAAGTTAAGGCTTATGGCTGGTCAAAGAAGTTGAAAATTGAGCTGAGGAATTGAATGAAGACTAAAGTACTGTTAGGTCTGCCATCCTAAAAGATTATATATAAGAGGACAATTTAATGATGTTATAAAACTATCCAACTATTCAAGTCAATATCACAGATCAGTATATGCAACATTGGTGTTCTACATACATGAAAGTGAAGTTATAATATTGTTTACTGAAATGGCAAAAAAGCCATTTATTCCGCAAAGTATTTTAAAAGCTGTGAAAAGAAGTCACTTGATTGGAAGTGAGCCTGGATTGTGATTTGTGAATCTCTATTGATTAAAGGTTCAGTTGAAGCTTCCCTATTTTGAAGCACTCCTTACACAACCCTAATGTGTTGCTTATTTAGAATGTTCATTGAGAGGCAGAATCTGGACTGAGTGGTCAGAATTTTATTGGAATTAATATCTATGAGTCATCCAGGGATCCCTAGTGCATGAACTTAGCTTTCAAGAACATCTATCACCCATCTTTTAGGCATTTCCTTAAAGACAAATAAAAGAAACATGCAAGCTTTTGGCTAATTTCATGGAGCCCTCAACCTAATTTTCATTTGTTGTTGTTGTTGAAGAGATCATCTTTTTTAAGCACTGCCTGTTTCTTCTCTGTAATCTGCTGCTTGTGAGAAAGAAAAGAGCATGTCAGAAGAAAATGGGGCTTAGGTATTGGAGGGAGAAGTGTTCCCATTCTAGAAGGAGGAGGAGGAGGAGGTGTACTTCAAAGAAATCATCCACTTATTATTCTGCTCACAATTTTAGCAGAGGATTTTGAGAGGACATTAGGGCAATCTTTATTCAAGAATATTTGTTAAGGTCACCTATCTCAATGCGTTTTCAACTCTGCATGAAACTTCTTTGGCAGAAGGCCTATAAACTACATTCTGTGTGTGACTCTGTCTCTTGCATTTTACCTCTTATCATGTTTCACTACATCTTCATGATGATTTATGGAGGGGGGAACAGGGGGTACAGTTCGCTTGAGGAAATTGCTTTTCTCCTTAAGGATTAAAAAATGAAGAAAACAATTAGAAAAGCAGAAGCCATCTTTCAGAAAGTAAAAACGCACCAAAATTGTTAGCACTTGAATGATGTGAATTCTGGTAAATGCCAGCCTACAATATGGTAAAAATGAATCAATCCGTTCAGCTTAGTTCAGCGTCTGCAATGGCCATCTGGCGGGAAAGCAACCAAATGGATCCCTACATATTCATCTTCATTTTCACAAATACTCAGGAGTATGTCAGTCTTGGGCAAAATAAAATTAAATCACCATAATTTTTAAGACCTCTTTTTCTTTCATCTTCTCTGGAGACATGCATATCTATGCAAAAAAAAAAAAAGGAAGAGAAAAAAAAACAGAAAATGTGGGTGGGTAATTCCTCTATTGAAGAAGTGTTTCATCATTTCAAAACAAAGAATTGATTTTACACATGGCAGAATATTACTCCTACTACAAACTCCAACAGTCTTTTAAAAATAAGCATAGTCCATGCATTGGATGAATCTGGTATTTATGAGATGAGCAACTTTGAAAGACACAGTCCTCACATCTGCATCATCTTTCTCAAACTTGGAATTATAGCCTTCTATCAACTAAAATTGATGATGATAGAAATTTTTACTAAGATTTCATATTACATTAGTGAACTGTAAAGGTATGGTTTGGATAGCACTACAGTGGGTTGAATCCATAACTCAGTGTTTCCCAAAGTGTTGTACGCGTACCCCCAGGGGTACGAGAAGAGTTTGGTGGGGGTATGCGTTGCACCGTAGTTTGGTGGGGATCACGTGGGAATATCCACTGCACCGTGCTTAGCTGCGCCCACAGAACAAGGAAAGAAATAGGCGCATATCGCAGTTTTTACATGGGAACTGGGGCCATCGTACATCGTATCGCAACTCATTATGGCGGGAACTTCTGCGCATCCTTCGCGCAGCTCGGGTTCGGCCATTTTTAAACTGCGGGAACATTAACAGTTGACGTTGAGCCACGGAGCTGTTTAAACGCCGGAGAATTGCAGTGTGTTATCTAACGGTTAGACAGTCTTGTGAGGCGTGACATGGCGTGAATATACTGCACTTCGTTACAGAGACAACTTACTTCTTTAATAGTTAGTTCCAGGCGCCTGTTATCGTGCTTTAGTAAGTTCCACTGATTTTGATTATTTTTATAAGATACAATTTTTATCCCTAACAGAGATTATGGATCGCTGGTTGAAATGTGGAACTATTAAAAGAAAAAATAAATATATTTTGATTTTTATTAAAGCATATGTTTTTTATGAGGGGTACTCAGCGTTACGAAAATTATAGAAGGGATACACATATGTCAAAAGTTTGGGAAACACTGCCATAACTGGTTTTCTCATCATACTCAAAGAGTTAATATTAACAGCTCTACATCAAATCAGAGAACAGTAATCATTGGAGCTCCACAGGGATCTCTTTGGGAGCCAACAGATATTGGAGCCAATATTTGGAGGGTAGAACTGATGGATTGTTTATCAAATCTATAGATGATAAAAACTGGGAAGTCTGGCCAATACCTAGGATGTTGAAAGAAAATTGCAATCTAATCTTGACAGGATGGAAAATGGTTGTGAGAGGAACAAGAGATCTTTTAATAGGAAAAATTTTAAGGTTCTAAACATAGGGAGAAAGAACTATATAGGCACAGTCAAGATGGAGAATTCATAGCTACTGTTGTCATTGACAACAAATTTAATGTGAGTCTACAATGTGACAAGTTGCTGGAAGGGTGTCTGGGCTGCATATCAAAGAAATGTGGATTTATTATTTGTTTCTACCCTCCACTAAAAACACATTGGAAATACGATGAACATTCTGGAACACCACATTTCCAAAAATATTGACAGTTTACTGCAGATTTTAAAAGGACTAATAAAGATAATATGTGTACTTAAGGATATAATCTATGAAGATAATTAAAAGAACTTGAAATGTTCAGTCTGGAGAAAAATTGAGAGGAATTTATGATACTTATGAGGATAATTAACCAGTAGAACAGCTTGCCTTCCGACGTTGTGGGTGCTTCATCACTGGATGTTTTTACGAAGAAACTGGAGAGTCACTTGTCTGAAATGGTATAGGACAGAGGTCTTCAAACTTGGTAACTTTAAGACTTGTGGACTTCAACTCCCAGAATTCTACAGCAGCATAGCTGACTTTGTTTTTTTTAAACAAATTTTAGAAAATTATTTCCAGAGCCCACCAAATTTGTAATTAACCATATCATCCTATGCATATTCAATTCAGAAATAAGCTACCTTATGATCAATGGGATCTGCTTCTACTAAGTCTGTTAAGGCTTAGGTATGTCCTGCAAGTCTCCCAGGTCTCGTGTTACTACTTTTAATACCTCTAATAGCTGTGTCTGTTAGCATGCTGGAATGATCACAAAGTCAATCCATAAAAATAGCATAAGCATCTCATTTTAGCTGCATCTAAAATATCATAAGCTTAATAGTCAAATATATCCTTTTCCTTACTCCCCATTTCTCATGTGGATTCCCCAATCTTTTAAAGCCAGGAGGATATTTGACAGTCAACAAACATGGTATACTACTAAACAAAAATGGCAATTGTGCATGCAGGGATGGAAAAGGGTTACAACCACTCATAAAGAATTCTATTCTATTCCATTCAGTGTTTAAAGTTACAATGATACTGAATGAGGGGGACTTATGACTGGTCGTCAGAATGTGGGCCATTACAGTGTCCTTGCAGTCAATCATCATGATCCAGGCACTCAATGCCAGGTTGCAATTATGAGGTCACAACGAACATCAGTTATATTATTGCAATTTCCAACATTCCCTTCTGACTTCCCCCAAACAAAGTCAATGGGGAAGCCAGCAGGAATTCAGAAGCCACTCCTGCTCTCATAGTCTTCTTGCCCAGTTGTGCTCCATAGTACGCTATCATTGCACCCTCCACACAGAATTCATGCACCTGACTGTGCTCCATAATACCTGCACACAACTCTGCACTCCCACAGCACCCCACAAGACCCTCCACAGCACCCTCACACTGACAAGGCTGCTTGCCTGGGACTTCTTCTTCTTCCTGCTTAACAACCCATGTGATTATAGGATTATGACAACAACTGGGACTACCAGAATTGCCATCACTCATGGGACACTGCATTTTACAACTGTGTCACATAGCCACAGAAATTCCAGTTGTAATTGTTATTGTAACTTGAGAACTACCTGTATTTACAAAACGGTTGCCCCGGTGTGTTTTGCCAATCACAAACACATTAGACAGCCCATTTACAAAAGTAGCACAGGCAGCTTATCCCGTTTTTATTTCCTAACTGTGGCATCCATGTAGAATCTAAGAGTGCATTTTGAAAAGAAACATGATTCCAAAGACTGGGGCGGCCTGTTTGCTTGATCATTTTGTTTGACATTATAAAGAAGGTATCTGTAGGCAAATTAATTATCACAGTGCCATGCAGGTTTCTCTGAAGTAGCCCTTCGTGGTCCGATTGAGTTGAATCTCCTCTGCCAGCATCTCTTTTGGGTCAATGCACAGGCAGAAATCCAACAATCCACATAAAGGTCACTGATTTGTTCTCAGTTGTGGTTAATTTACAGAGAAAGTCCATTTTTGTGTAGATGTCTGGTGCTGCTTTTGGATGGTTTGCAGCCCCAGAGGACAACCTAGGGTGTGGAGCTGCTGTTACCATTTCTAATGCAGTCACCATGCAGAAGAAATGAAAAAAAATGTTGATATGTATTGCTGCATCAAAGCAATCTTAAGACAAAGCTCCTTTTTAATGCTATTGAAAGGTAAACAAAGTGATGGAGAAACCTTGACCAATTCATCTCTTTGAATGGATGACCACAAGGTACTGTATGGTAGCCACCAATGTTCCCTGTAACATCAGAAAACAGCGCACGGCAGTTTGAAACTGCCACGCGGCGTTCTCTTTTCATGTGCGCAGCCATGCAGGTGCGCAGCCTCTGCCATTAGAAAATGCCGCGTGAAAGTTAGAAACTTCCGCGTGGCATTCTCTCACTACGTGCTCGGCCGCACGGTCGCACAGCTTAGAGGGAACAGTGGTAGCCACCATCTTGAATTTTCTACCATACCCTATAGACCAGGGTTGTCAAACTGGTGGCCTGAAGGTCAGATGCGTCACAAACAGCCCATGCCCACCCCAGCTCCGCGAAGGGGAAAAAACTTCACAAAATGTCACGTGACGGCAACATGATGCCGCAAATTTGACACCTGTGCTATAGACCCTTCTGGTATTTGATATCACTGGTGCACTCATGTCCTGGAACTATCCCACCTGGTTCAGTAAAGAATATTTAAATACTCTGTCTCATTTAGATAAACATAATGCACAAGTGTTTACCAAGAGCTTAAAAAGATACCAAACCATAATATGTATCTCTTCACCTGCCAGTCACCCTATAGAGAGACACAAATTTCATTTCAAGGAGCCCACTTTCAAGCCTGATGACATTTTCTGAATCTCCTAGGAGTGTACCAAGTAACACTGTTCTCTTGTTTATCTATTCACTTGTTTAAAATTTAAAAGTGCCTCTTTGGTACAGTTTCCGAAAAGTTACTGATGTATTTTTAAAGTGCACAGGGCGACACACTTGCTTTTCAAGAATAATGTTTTCAGGTTTAGTCTGTTCATCCTCATATTATTTATTGTATATTGTTAAATATTTATTTGGCCACCTTTTTAGTGTGCTTGTCTGTGGGGAATTAATGAGTGCTTTTAGTTTCACAACAATCCTGTTAAGCAGGTTAGATTGAGAGACAAACTAAAGTGATCACAGGCATTTTACTTCTGTATGTGGATTTGTCTAGTTTTAGTTTTAAAACCAGCAAGATGTTCGTGTACCCCACTAGCTTTCTGTGTCAGCATATCTCTCCTGCTTTCTGATGATATTATTTTAGTGGCCATAACTTACATCTTAAAAAGATTCATTTTCGCATCCTTTTTAAATGGTTCTTTTTATTCCAAATTCCACTGCTAGTTTACTTCCTAAACCTCAAACAAGGAAATGGAAGAGTGTTTGATTATTTCAGAGCTCTCTTCTTTGCAGAGGACAACCTGGTCAAGGGGCTTAGTAAAGTGTTCTCTCTTATGCAGCTAACAAAACTTTCCAGCTATAGAAAGTGTGACACTTTCAAAAACCAATAATAATACATAAGCAAACGTGTCTCAACATTCATAAAATGAATGTTACAATCCTTTATAATTTGATGGAATTTTCTTCTCACAAAAAAAGATTGGACAAAAAGCAGGAGGTTGGAACTACTATTTTAATGGAATTCCATACTAGCTTCATTAATAGTTAAATGCACTTGGGAAGACATATAACATATTACGGGAGATATGGTGCAGGCAGGAATTCTTCTGACATATTTATTTGTAGTTTATTAGTTGCCCAATAGCCTATTTTTGCCAGAATGTTGCACCTCGAACTTCTTAGAATGCTTAAAACAGAATACCGTATATAAAATGAGATTAAAATACAACAAAAAGGAGGTAATCTGGAAGCCAGAACTAGAATAGAGACAATACAAATGCCTGCCACAGTCATAAAACCTGACTCCAAAGAACCAAATAGCCTAATGGTAAAATGAAAACATTCAACAACAGCATTTGAATCTTTCTGGTATTTAAATGAGATTAACGTGTAGCAAAGATTAAGGTGAGATTTAGGAGTAGGTGTTAAAATCAAGTTAAGGAGAATCTTGATCTGGTGCTAAACATTTTCCTCAAATCTAAATGAAAATCACAGTTTTGTTTTATCCTTCTGGGTGTATGTATGTATGTATGTATGTATGTATGTATGTATGTATGTATTTATTTATTTATTTATTTATCTATCTATCTATCTATCTATCTATCTATCTGTTTATTTATTTATTTATTTATTTATTTATTTATTTATTTATAATTTATCTAATATTTATTTCTTTATCTAAGAGCCGAGATGGTGCAGTGGTTAAATGCAGCACTGCAGGCTACTGCTAGTTCAGCAGTTCAGCTGTTCAAATCTCACCGGCTCAAGTTGACTCAGCCTTCTATCCTTCTGAGGTCGGTAAAATGAGGACCCAGATTGTTGGGGGCAATATGCTGACTCTGTAAACTGCTTAGAGAGGGCTGTAAAGCACTATGAAGCAGTATATAAGTCTAAGTGCTATTATTAGTGAGACTTATATACCACTTCAAGTGCAAGCACTCTCTAAACGGTTTACACCATTAAGCAATGTATATTTATATTGCCCCCAACAATCTGGGTCCTCATTTTACCCACCTCGGAAGGATGGAAGGCTGAGTCAACCTCGAGAGGGTGAGATTTGAACAGCTGACCTGCTTATCACAGTCAGCTAAAGTGCCTGCAGTACTGCACTCCAACTGCTGCGCCACCTCGGCTCCTTTTTACATTACATTTTCCAAGATTATTTCCAAGTATTACATTTTCCAAGATTCAGTTGAATAAATTGTAAGAGATAGTACAAAATGAACCTGTACAATTGGAGGGTTTTCAGAAATAGGGTAGACTTACTCCCTGCTTTGAAGCTGGAATTACTTTGAAAATGATGTGTCCCGTTGCTTAGCATGGACATAAGAGTACTTGCTGCTGGTTTTTGTCTAGTTCTGAGGAGCAAGAACAGCCTTGAAGAGGAGGAAATGGCTTATTTTCCCTCTCTAATTTTCATTTTTGTTGTAGCAATGTGTATGACAATGTGTTCCATTATAGATCTCCTCTAGTAAAAGCAACAACAAGCATTCAAAAAATTTACTTAGGGAATTATGACTACAGAAAAATATGTTTCTCTTAATACCTCTTCAATTGGCACCCAGAAATTGCAATAGGACAACAGTAGGTGAGGTAAGAATATTTGCAGAGTGGGATTAAAAAAGTCAAGATAGTATGCCTGATTTCTTTATGAGTGTCTCTCTTTTTAAAAAAAAGCCAGCTTCGACCACACCATCATGTCCAACATTTTGACTTATACACTTTAGAGCAGTGTTTCCCAACCTTGGCAACTTGAAGATGTCTGGACTTCAACTCCAAGAATTCCCCAGCCAGCATTCGCTGGCTGGGGAATTCTGGGAGTTGAAGTCCAGACATCTTCAAGTTGCCAAGGTTGGGAAACACTGCTTTAGAGAGTCCTGTTGTGAGAGGCGAGAACAGAGGTATCAGCTAAGGCCAAAGGGTTTGAATATCTAGCATTTTCTAGGATTTGAATAGCTAGCATTTTCCAGGCAAAAACTTTAACACTAATCCCTCCCAAGCTCCTCTCACCAGACCCCATTTTTCAGCTTCTTTGAGAGTAAATAGGCAAAAAACATTCTATTGCAAGGATATAATAATCCAAAACAGTCTTTTTCAACAACAACAACAACAACAACCACAAAAAGTTCTGCAACTGGAAAGTCACCATAAATCTCTGGTTAAAAATGTCACACAGTTAATCACAAAATTGTACTCTCTCTTCTTATCTGCTCATCCTACTCGAAAAGGGAGTGGAGGTGGATCTTTATGTGAAGGGTTTGAATGAAAAAAAATATCAAACACTCTCAGTAGACAAACTGCTGGTAATAGCTTTTACAGGAGCTTCTCTTTGCTTCTGATGTGTCCTGCCATAAATCTTTCCAAGTAACCTTTCTAATGGTGGATTCAAGGTCCAAACAAATCCAATGCTCCAGTTTTGAATGTTGATGGATTTATGCCATGTTTCCTTGTCCTTTCTCAGCCTCCTCTGTGGTCCTTAAACTTATAGTAGTCCTAAACTTATTCTTTGAACTTATGATTCAAAGAGCCATAAATTGTGCTAGGCAGGAAATAACATTTGGGAGTGATCATGAAAACTATGTAGAAACGCATCCAAGTACTTGTATGAGAAGAATATCAGTATTTATTGAGAGAAATAAGACTGAATATTTGATTGCAAATTAATTTGTTAGTTATACTTTATTCTAATTATGTGTAAATTAGATTTGTTTTTATCCCGGTCCAACTCACTACTTTTGGAAGTGTGGTCACTGCCCTGCTATTCAAGAACCAGGAACAGCTCTTGGCCTGGGAAGCAATGCATCCATGCATTAGACTCTTTGGGAACTGAACTTCCTCAGATGTTTCCCATCCTTCAGAGATGATTGTCCATTGTCATTTAGCTTAATGCTGTTTAGAATTCTCAGTCTAATTCCTGTGCTTTGAACTTCAGTTGGGAAACAATTCATTAAAGAGGGGGGAGAATAACTATTATGGTTTATTTTATGAGCGATCTGGTATACATGATACTTTTACCAGCAATATTTTCTGCTCTGGATGCCAATAAATCTCAAAGACCTCACTATGATACCTTGTGGGAACTAAACTTAGTCTAAGATCAATAGACTTTGGAGTCTATAACTTGGATCAATAGCTCAGTAGGAAGGTACATGCTTTGCATGCGGAAGATCCTTAATTCAATCATTGGCATTTCTTGGTGAAAAGAAGCAGGGCCAAGATGTTGTTGATTGAGAAGAGAATGCTCTGATATGGAAAAAGATAAGTTTGTTGTTCCATCACAATGTAGCAGAGAAAGAAACTGAGCAGAAGACCTTTCCCTTGTTTTTGGATAAGAGGCATCTTATTTCTCTACTCCCTGAATTATTTTAATTGAAACTGTTCTTTTTGGGAATGAATATATAATGATTCTTATGTTTGCACCTTCTTCCCTATACCCTCCCTATCTCTTTTTCCTTTTCCTTTTCATACCATTTATATTGTAAATCTACAAATAAAATATGTGTTTAACTTAAATCAATGGGAAGTTGAACAAATAATAGCAATTTATCTACTCTTCACTGCACATGGTATCATGATTTGGTTTGTCATAATCTGCAACATACTGTAGAAACATAGGAATGTGTCTTATTTTGCATTGGAGTATTACAATTCTGAGTTGAGCTACAGGGGCTTTCAACATCTGCAGGTAGTCCTGTCCAGAGATGCCCAGAAATGGATGTTTACACAGAAAGTGTTCCTTAGTAGGTGAACTATAGTCCATCTCCCATATCTATACTCCAAATAATAAACAACTTTAATATATTTATGTTACCCTTTTTCCATGGAATGCAAATTAAGGATATAACTTATAAAAACAATGTGTGGTATGATTCACTGAAAAATTGTGACAGTCCATGGTTGAATTGAAATTTAAATCTGTATTTTCCATACCTTTACCTGTAATTCTACTCATGACATGCAGTACATACATACCTTTTTATATATTTGTTCTTCAAAATTTCATAGCTATCAAAAAAAAAAACCAAGGCAATGTATCCAATATGTGGTGGTGGTGGCATTTTTTTAGAGTGGGATAGCCATAGGCAAAACAGCATAAATGTGTCTGGACATCAATGGAGCATTGCTTGTTTGTTTCCCCAAAGGATTTGGGAGTAGCAGTCAAAGGAGTTGGCAAGGTTCAACAGAGTCACTTTATTGACTAGCTAGTGAATTCGTATAATGGGTTGAATAAAACCAAGACAATACGATTGAATGAAAAATGATGGAAAGGCAAAGTTCCTGTAATGCAAAGACAAGGACAAGATCAAGGCTTTATCAGGATACATTTTAGCCTGTCTTTTTTATAGAAAGCTAGAGATAGAGCTGTACCAATTTTCCTGTTGCAATGGTGTCTATCACAGTTTTGCTACTACAACAATGGACAGAACAATTTCTTTCTCCCCTGATTGGACATATGTGTATGTGTGTATATGTGTATGTATGTTTGTTTGCTTGTTTATGCACCAAATAGGAGCAACAACAACTTCTCTAAAAGCCTGATTGTCCCAGATAATATTCGATTCTAGACTATACATAGTACCAGTAGTAGCAGTGGGTGGAACTACAAATAAGGAAAGTGATGGAAGCTATGGTATTACCCACCAGTGGACAATATTTGCACAAATTTCTTCTTCCAAGTTACTGATAAAAAGGTCCCTTTTAATAATGCTAAAAAAATGTCTCCTGGGAAATGTGGGCCAATCCTAGGGCAAAAGAATATAAGAAAATAAGTTTTCTTGGCAAGATGATTCAGAAACGATTTGCTATTGCTTCTTTCTTAGGGCTGAAAGAAAGTGACTGGCCTAAGATCACCCAGCTAGCTTTGTCCCTAAGGTAAACTTACAACTCAGGGTTTTCCGATTTTTAACCAGATGGAATAATCACTACATCAGACTGACTCTCAGACAACATATAAGACCTGTTAAATATAAAAGTAGTGACCAGAAGCATTTGTTATCATCTGTATAGACTGTCATAATTGTATTATCCCAAATTACAATATTGATTTCAAAGGCCAAGGTCCAAGGCCAGACCTGGTTAGGACCAAAGCAAAAATGCTCAGGAAACCGAGAAACTCAGCAAACCAAACTTTAATCCTCAAAAGCAGGCCGGAGCCTCGGTACATGATGAGTGGGAAACAAAGTCCCTTGCAAAGTCATTGCTGGGAGCTTTCACCTCCCAGTGCACTTTATAGTCCAGGGACCACACCCTCCGGCTGTCCAGGCATGCCCACCGGTCAACCAATATCCGGTAGCCAGCGGTGTCAGCCTTCTTGCACATCTGGCAGCAGTGACATGTCCTCCCAACCAGAGACATCTTCTGGGCCCCTGGCACATCTGGCGGCAGCAGCACTTTCTCCTGACCAGAGGCCCATTCAGGAGAGCGATTAGCTGGCGAGAGGCTGTTCGGCACAGCAACCAGAAATCCCATCGTCACAGCTGCAGCCTCACCCATTGCTCCGGTCATTCTCTCCACTGTGCACTGCTCTGTTGCCTTCCCATCTCCCCCCCCCACAGGTATGGCGAGCCCTGGATCAGGGCTCGACAGGCAGCTCCCCCCTACCAGGGCCACACCTGGAAGACAGGAGACATAGGTGTTAGGCACGGCAACCTGACATGTATCTCCCCCCACCAGTTTGTGGGGATATTTCCTGTGGAACCTCTTAAGCAATCATGTGGCCCTCACAGCCTGGTCCAGCACCCATGAGGTGTCAGTGGAGGAGTATCCTTTCCACTGTATCAGGTATTGCAGTTTGCCCCTATGAAGTCAGGAGTCTAACATCCAGTCTATTTCATACTGGTCTCCCCCTACAGGACTCAGTGACTGGGAAAGGGGCTGGATATTGGAGTCTTCCACAGGTTTCAATAGGCTGCTGTGGAACACGGGATGCACCCTCACCAGCAAGGGTAGAAGTACCAGTTCCATGGTCACTGGATTGATTACCCAAACAATTGGGAATGGGTCCTAGTATTTCTGGCCCAGTTTCTTGCAAGGCACTTTCAATTTGAGACATTTAGTTAAGAGGTATACCCAGTCTCCCATCCGAAAAGGCTTGCATGAAGCCCATTTCTTGTCAGCCTGAGCCTTATGGGTTCAGTCGCTTTCCTCAGTTCCATCTTTACAGTGCTCCACAGTCCCTGTGAGAGTTTGCCCACTTGCTTAGATTACTGGGGGAAGGAGGGTACTTGGGGCCACTCAGGAATGGGTACGAATTACATCCTGTGAACCACCCAAAAAGGGGTGAAACCGGTACTGCTGTGCACCATGTTATTGCAGGCCACCTCCGGAAACGGAGGGAGGTCTGCCCAATTCTTTTGTTGATAGGTAACGTTACACTCCAGATACCATCCCACCATGGCATTAGTTCTTTCTATTGTACCGTTTGTGCTGGGGTGGAACGCTGAGCTTAGGCATTGGGAGGAACCAATCAGGGGTAAGAAGTCTAACCAGAAATTAGCAGTGAACTGCACCCCCCTGTCCGAAATGACTCACTGCAGAACCCCATAGAGGCAGTAGACGTGTATGAAAAATAGTTTCACTAGCCATCACGCTGAAGGCAATACGGAACATGGTACGAAATGGGCCTGTTTGGAGAAGAGATCAATTATCGTCTATATCACAGTGTGTCCGTTACTCTCTGGCACTTCTATGATGAAGTCCATGGCAATCTCCTCCCAAGGCCAGGAGGGATCAGCCAGAGGCTGTAAGAGGCCTAGGGGTTTCCCTGGCTGCGGTTTCATGGTTGCACAGACCAGCTTTTTACATAATTCTTTATTTCTGACTTCATTCGAGGCCACCAGAACTGGCATCTGGTGAGGGGTAGGATTTTAAGGAACCCAAAATGGCCAGTGGTCTGTCCAGACAACATGGACCTTATATGGATCCACCTGTACAGTATTCATGTAACATATTGTTAATTATTTAATTTAATAGATGCTCTTATAGGCCGCCCAATCCCGTGGGATTGGGAATAATTATCATTGATTGATTGGTTGGTTGGTTGGTTGATTGATTGGTTGATTGATTGATTGATTATATGCTATCAAGTCAGTGAGCATTCTTAGGAATTGCACTAGTTTAGAGAGAATAATTCTCTCTAAATAATTTTCTTAGTCATAGGGTAGAGCATGGGTGTCAAACTCGCCATATCACATTGACATCATGTGATGTATCACAATGTTTTTCCCTTCGTGGAGCATGCCGGCCTATGGGCCGCCAGTTTGACACCTCTGGGGTAGAGTTTGGTGTACTTTATTAACAGCATTATCATATTTCATAATTGAAAAATGATTCTTGGAATAATCCCAGCATCCCATCTCCTCAGTTGCAAAAGAACATATGTTGTGCTAAACAACTTGCTGAGTAATGGAAAAATGTATTTTTTTAATTCACTCTTTCCCTGCCTTTCATAGTCATGCACATATATTTGATTTCACAAATCTGAAGACAGACAGAACTGAAATTGTTATTTCTGCTTGACTTCAGTGTCTAAAACTAGAGCAAGGTAAGTAGTCTGCATATTAATTGAGGGTCAGGCTAAATTAACAAATGTTGGCCTCTAATTCTCACTTGCACAGGAGAGGCATGGAAAATTTTTGCTGTTTTGACATGAGACTCATCACTTTAGGCCTTTTCATTCTGACCTTGATCCTTACTGTTCCCTTGGCTTTTTTTCCTGAGCTGGCCCCAGAGGCAGCTCTATAAAGTCTTGATACAGGTACTGGGAAACGTTTGAAGCATTTCTCTGCTCACAGGTGGCGTGTGTACAGAGCACATTTCCCTACTGTAAAAAGACCAGGAATGTTCAGATAAATGAAATCTGGCATGGAAATAAAGCACTATCTGTTTCTACAAAAGACTCATATCTTTCTATCTTCTATCTCATACACACACACACACACACACACATATATCCATATCCATATCCATATACATGTCTATTATATATAGTCTTTCTAGCTATCTATCTTTATCTCTGTCTGTCTCTCTGTATCCATCCATTCATCCGTTTCCACTGAGTTTTAGTTTATAGTACTGTTTATTACAGGAATTCTGAATATTTTCCATACTTTTTCCATTTGCAATCTCTCTCTCTCTCTCTCTCTCTCTCTCTCTCTCTCTCTCTCTCTCTCTCTCTCTCTCTCTCTCTCTCTCTCTCTCTCTATCTATCTATCTATCTATCTATCTATCTATCTATCGTTCTCTCTCTCTCTCCAGCAATTCAGTTCAGCAACTAAAAAGAGATCTTTGACAGCCTCTCTGTGTGTGACTGCACATGCACACACAGGCATACACCTATATAACCTGATTTGCCAAAATAATCTGAGGTCAAAAGCAAAGCTGGATCAGTGTTAAAGCGTATACAAAACACCTAGGGCTGTATTTCATGCCTCCCTTCCTCTTCCCAGGTAAGAAATGCTTTTCCCAGCTAAGAGAAAAGAAAGCTGAACAATGCAAAGGGAGAAAAAACTCTCCTCCGTGAATGAAAAGGTAGAATACAAATGAAAGTAATATAACTTCTGGGGGGGAAAATAGGAATAAATTAAAGAGAAGCAAGTGACCCCATGCAAATAAGACTTGCTAATATAATTTATTGATGAGAATATTTCTGTTTTAGAGAGACAGTATTCAACAGGATCTGCTTTTCATGTTTCTTCAGTAAAACAGTGCTTCTAGTTTTGAAACACTCACTAGTTTGGAATTTCAAAACAGAATTAGAATATTAGGAACTATCTCAATACATCTGAAACCAATGAAGGGCATGTCTGAACATCTGCAGACTACACGTCATTTAATGCCAGCTATTGCAGCCTATTGACTTGCCTTTGGAATTGGCAGTGAAGGTTTTGAAGTGTTGAAGGGTGGCCATAATCTGAATTTAGTGGTGGGAAAAATTTACAGGCAATAATGATTTCAGACATAGTATCCAGGTTCCAAGCCAGAGACTTTGCCAAGTGCCAGTATCAAATATGACAGTTTTTAGCCACAAACATTAGGTAATCGCTCATTTTTTAAAAAAATCAATGATCCAGACTGCTGAGTTCACAAGACTGGGCTCACTGCTTCTCTTGTTTTAATTACACACATACACACTCAAAAAGAAAAAATGCACTGATGACATGGCATCATGGTGGAATTCTGATGGAAGTCCTGGTAATCCAGCTAATATCAAAGGAGAAAAAAAAGAAATGAATGACTCCAATGTAGCATTACTGGTTCAAGGGCTTGCTGGGGCTGAAGATGCCCCCTGCTGGTGCCAGTCTGACATATAGCCCTAGGGCAGTGTTTCCCAACCTTGGCAACTTGAAGATGTCTGGACTTCAACTCCCAGAATTCCAGATATCTTCAAGTTGCCACAGTTGGGAAACACTGCGCTTAGTGCCTCTTGCCCCTCTTTCTGCCAACACTAAGGGTTCTGTGCTCACGATTTCCTATTGTTTGTTTGGTGCTCACTCTCTGGCACTCTTTTGGAATAAGTGGGAGTCCTGTTTTATTTCTCAATGTATCCTTCTAACGCATTGATGTTCCAGGCCTGATGCTGCTATAACTTTCCTCTTTGTTTCCCCACCTCTTTTAAATAAACGCTAAAACCAATGTGCCCTTCATTTCTGCTTCTAGTAAACTGTCCTGCATGACACATCAATGATTGGGGGGAGGGGCATTATTTTTAAACTTAGATAATTCAAAATGAAATGCTTGATGCAAAAAGCTAGCGAGAATGTTATAAAAAGAGCATTAATAACATAAGTATCTCTGAAATGGCCTCCCACTGAAATTTCAAATCCTGATGGGTGTTTAAAGGAAAATAATAAACCTACTTAGAAATTTTAGCTGGTTAATCAAATAAGTTTTGCTGCACACTGTCCCTATTGAGCTAAAAGGATTTACATGTAAGTAGGCCTACATAGGACAGTTCTTTTGGTTAATTAATAGACTGATTGGCCTCATTTACATATGAATAAAATAGTTTTGAAGAAGAAAAGGCATGCTGTGTTTTATACAATGAAAAAAGTGGATCACAGCAGGAAACATCTTAAGAAAAAAAATATGACCACCTATATGATAAAGAAGGAGAAACCTTTAAGATGATATCTGCCCCGTCCTGGTTTTGCTAGGAAAAGAACTGTAGCTCAATGCAAGGACATAAGTTCAATCCTTAGTATCTGAAGCTGAAAGGATCGGATAATAAGGGATGGGAAGACCTTTTGTCAGAGTCTCTAAAAAGCCCCTGTCAATCAGAATAGACAACATGGAGCTAAGATGGATAAATACTCTAAATATAGCCAGGAATCATATGCACCTCAGGGTGGAATGTAATAATGAAGGGAGTGTGTAAGGAGGTTGCATATATGGTGCACTTACTACATTTACCTGAAAAGCAAAAAATACTAAAATGTAAGATGATTCTTCCCTCCCCCTCCTCCTTCCCTCCATTCTCAAAAAGGAAGATTAGGAAGGGGGGGAAATCCTCACCCACCACCATGCTCTCAGTAGATCAAAGACAATGCTCCTATTTTAAAGGGGAATTATTGGGGGTGGGGGGCAGGGTTGTCTTTCAGATAAATATTGGCAGAATTGAGAAGGGATGAGTCTTCAATGGGCAGGGTGATGTGAAAAGTGGATGGGGCTATGTCACACGCACATAGGCTAGCAGTGATTTTCTTTCGCCCTGCCCCCATTGATGGAAATGTTCAGAAGATTTTCTTTCCATTTTAGCTATGCAGTTTTTTTTGTGCATTTCCAGCAGAAATGATGGAAATCCATGCTTCTGATTTACAGGAATTGTGCATTAGAATTCCACAGGAGTGCTGGAAAGTAAATGGAGAGAACATTGTGTGTGTGTGTGTGTGTGTGTGTGTGTGTGTGTGTGTAGGATATATTGATTTTTACAAATGTATCTTATATAATACTGCCACTGTTTCCTGAAAATATGTTCTTGAGTGATATGGAATCATCTAGAACCAAATGGGTTACCATGCACAGAGAATGGAAATAATAAGATGGTTTCCACTGAGTAAATTACTTTCCACTACCACAAAACTACTATTGGATACAATGCAATATTTTACAAATCTATTGCCTTGTAAACGGAGGAATCCATCAAATGATTTTTAAATGTCTGATTTAACCAACGAGTTTATCAAATGTTACAGTGGTGCTATCACCAGAAAATTCCTCCACTAAGATGCATAAGAAAGAAAGACAGAAGGAAGAAAGAGCAGATATTTTCAGAGAACCCATATCTAAATTCAGCATTTTGAACATGTTCAGTACAATCTACTTATGACTTTGTGCACATCTTCATTTCAATATTACTTGATTAATGACATCTTCCATGAATAAGAAATTGGTAATTTATGACACTAGAGAATTGTGAAGAGTATTGTAATATATGAAAAATCTTTCTTCCTTCATTCTACAAAAGTCCTACTGTGCATCCCTATGGAACAAGTGTAGCCATTCCTTCCAGCATCAAGAATCTGTTCTTTGAGTTGATGAGGCCACTAATAGAAAATGGTACTTAGAGCATGAGAAAATGCAGTAGAATCTGACCTTATAAAATGGCATATTAATACAAGTAAAAAAGGAATGATCTTACTAATTTAGAATAATATATGAATGTTATTCAAATATAACATTCTGCAAAACCTAACCTTGACATTTCCCTTTTCTCTGTTAGCAAACCTGGGGAAAGTTGCCCATTATCTAAGATAATATTAGCTCTAAATGATATGTCAAAGAGATTCTCATTCTAGTACTATGCATTAAATTCACACCAGGATACACTCCATTTGAATACATTGCAATCTGTTCTCTTACTACAACATTTGAAAATGAATAGCAAATCAGGTAGAGTGCAATTCATTGATAAGGTAACATGTTTTTGCTAAAGGAAAGTCCCAGTTAAATAAACACATATTCAAATCACAAACCAAAGCCATATGCTGATATAAAGAGTGACATTTATCAACATTAACTGAGAAGGTTAAATGTTGTGATTAACTGTCACAGTTATTCCATGGTATGTATGAGAAAAAAGTCAGTGGGAGTTGGGAAGACAAGGGAAACAGGTTGAAAGCTTTCAAATGCAGAGATTAACACTGAAAATATGAAGATTTACTGAATTAATGCCCATTCTGCATAGCAAACCAAACAAGGTTTCAAAAGAACAAGTTTGCAATATTTTTAACAAATACCCATGAAAGCAACTAATCTTCTAACGGAATGTCATTACAGGTGCCACAATGGCATGTATAACAGATTTGGGTTGTATTTTGAATGGTTTATTAATTCCTTTGGAGCATAATTTGCAAAAGAATTATTCATCCTCCCAATGCATGAATTCCAGGAACAATTCACAGTACATCTGAAAAATATTTTCAAAGAGTACACTAAGGGGGAAGACTACAACAAAATTGTTCCTCCAGACTACATTTGAAAGCTTGTCAGCATGCAGCATTAAGGGCTTTAATCCCAGGCTCTAAATAATTTAGATAGCATTTGATTACTTCTTTGCTAAAATGTCAACTTCTGTAAAATCTGAGGAACACTGTCTTGAGAGGACAAGAAAGAAAAAGGTGGGGAAGAGAGAAAAAATGGGGTGAGGGATATCCAGAAAGCATTTGCCCACTGCAATCACTGAAAGAAACGCTTTTTAAATGGTATGGATCTTGAGCTTCCAATGCGAACTGTGAAAATCCTGCAGGAGTGTCACTGGGGTTATTCTTGTCTTCATCTGCAAGACCTGATGAATAGAGCTTCTACAGTTCAGAAAATTTTAACCTGAATACCCAAAGGAATCATATTGAGGAAAGGGAAGACTCTTTACAATCTTGTTTCTTTCAATACTTGATTTATATAATTATCCATATCGTGTAATATAACCCTGGGCAGGTAACAAACAGCCATAAAACATTAAAAATCAAAACAATCACAGAGGCTTCCAATGCCCACCCATCCCCACCCAAAAAAAAACAACCATCATCACCTCCTACATATCAATAAGCCACTTGACCAGTTTCCAAATCCACTACTGAAAACAAAAATAAATAAAGACAAATTCTCTATATATACTTTGGGGGGTTACTGTTGATGTTAATATCTGGGAGGGGGGAGGGAGAGAAAGAGAGAAACAGAATAATAACCAAGAATTCAGTATATTCAATGATAAACAAATACATTACTTCATGGACACTTTATGCCTTTGCACTTTTAACATGAGCTGTACATTTTGAAACTAATTCTCAATAAATACATAAGCCAAACCAACTAACCAACAATAAAAAGCCAGTGGTATTCTATGTATGCTTATTTGGATGTAAATTACTCTGAGCTTAGTGTAACTCACACCTAAGCATAACTAAGAATGCAGCCATTCAACCCCTTCTTATATATATATTTGCTCAGAAGTAAATTGCATTTTGTTAAATGGAGTTTACACCCAAGTAAATACATGATTACTGCAGATTTACTCACTTCTTTTAAACAAAATTCAGTAAAAAAAATTTGCTTGTAGGGAACTGCATTTAAAAAAAGAAAAGCAATATTGCAATATTTTGAAGGGGAAAGACAGTTTCTCAGGAGTGTATATACAGGAATATCAACATATTGTTTCACATATACAGCACCAGTAATACAAAGCCATAATAGACCTATTCCTAACTCTCTGGGAAAATCAGTAGCTCTTTTACCCTAAATTAGATCTAGAATTTAATCAAGAAAACCACACATAGAAAAAACCAATTATTTAGCTCTAAAGCTTCACTCTAATCATTTGCTTATAATTTCATCATATTTCTCCCAACACAAATAATCTTTTTCACCCTTCAACCTAGGATGGTTCATGGACGGTAGCAAGTACATTAGTTAAAACTTTGTCAAGAGACTTCAGCTTCTTCCAGTTAATATATTCAACATCCTTCCATTCCACTTGGAAAGGAAAAACATCCTCAGATAATTTCAGGAGTGATATCTCATCCATCAACTCAAAAGCCCACAATTCCAAGTCTGAATTCCCTTCTACTCCCAGGACAGTGGGGGCCGTGCAGCCTCTCTAAGTTGAGAGTCAGAAGCCAGTATGGGCTTCCAATACCCATTTCAGTTTCCCGCCAGGCTCAGCATTGGAACAAAAGCTGTCCTTACTTTCAAGAAAGTTTCCATCATCTTCAGAGCCAAGGAAAGGAGAGAAGGGCCTGAGACAGGGGGAGCAGAGTCCAGTTGTCCTGTGGTCTGATTTGGAAGTTTTGGAGGGATAAATAGGGGGAGGGCAATGGGAAACCTGGGCCCAAAGTGCCAATGGCTGAGCTTGCTTTCAAGAAGGCTTGTTTAGGGTTCTCTCTCTCTCTCTCTCTTTTTCTCTGTATGAATATGTGGGCCCCCCTTCTTTTCTTTTCTCATTTCCAAAGGGGGCCTCTGGTCAGTGCTGATTAATAAGCATCCCCCCCACCTTGTGAGATGCTGAATAATAGAAGATGGCCAGTGACCCAGCAAAGCCTTAAATCCCATGCTACTTTATTGTGGCAAGCTGAGAAATAGGGCTTTAGGACAGAGACCCCAAGCACTGACCCACAGGCATCCTGCAGATTGCCTATTCATTCCTTCAGCTTCCCAGTCGCCCATTGTTTGCCAAACAACAACAGAGATTTCACACAGAATAGGAAAAGCCCCTTTTCAGCGTCCCAGCCTGCAAAAGGAACTTTGGCCACAGCAATCCTTAATGTGGTTCTCCCCCCCCCCACTCCTTTCCCCCTTTTCTTAATGGCTGTTAGCCTGGATTTTCTAGAAATGCATTCAAATTTAGAAAATCCCCATCCACTGACATCTCTCAGACTTTCTGAATTAAACCAAAGCGCACCGCATTGTTCTGCCTTTCCAGATCAAAAATGTGTTGCTGCTTCTGCTGATACCTTCACAAAAGAGTTTTGAAGGCCAGGATCTACACTGACAGAGAGTGGAGAACACACAGTATCTTAGTTCTTCTCTCCAACCAGACCATTTCCTAAAACCAGCAGTAGTTCTGATGAGCAAGTGCTGTTTTAAAAAAAATGCTTAAAATGTTTAATTTTATACTTCTTCTGCTTTAACTAAACTTGGCTTTTTTTCCTTTCCTACAAATGGATAGGATAGGATAGGATAGGATAGGATAGGATAGGATAGGATAGGATAGGATAGGATAGGATAGGATAGGATAGGATAGGATAGGATAGGATAGGATAGGATAGGAACATTGCTACACATTGAGCTATTATCATTTACTTGAAGTTACACTAATTTCAACATTATTTAATGAAAAATAAATCAAAGCTAGGACTTAGTAATTTTCATTTATTCTATGGATCTAAATGTCATTTTGTTTGAATAGGAGTGCCTATGATGGTGCTGGCCTTTATACTAGTATTAAGCCTGAGAAGGACAGTGTTAAGCTCCAGTGTTTAATCAGAGGAGATGTAACACATTTTTCATTGAGACGGGATGAAGATTTACAGCTAACTTGATGCTGTGAGTCTAAAATTATCCTTTTTCAGTTGTGGGTCCTCCTAATGGGTTGGGCTACAATTCCTAGCCAGTATAGACAACATTCTGGGATGTGTAGTACAGTACATGAGAACTAGAGGAAGATGCTTCCCATAATTATTCAGAAACTAGGAATGAATCCAAGAGAAACCAATAAAATTTGATTTGCCAGAAGTCGTGCACCATTGCAGGCTTTTCCAACCTAGCATTCTTGCAATGTATTAGTCTATAAGTCTCGTCTTCTACATTAAGAGCACTGAGCCCAAATTAACACAGAAGTCACCAATTAGGTAATCAGTAACTCCTACTAATATAAACATCTGTACTATAGGCATTGGCTGGCCTTCTCCTTCACATTAGACTATGATGATGATATTTAATTCCGTTCATTCTGCTGCATACCTGAGTAACCTGAGGCTCATTTGAACACAGGCAGAATTGATGATGTAAGACAGGGTAGAGTATACAATATAATTTGAATATACATTTTCCCCTCCATGAAAATTTCTTCTGCTGAGCACTTCTTCCTTTTCCCAGCACAGCTTTTAAAATTTCACCTCAATTATTTATATAAATCCTTTTGGCACATATCTGAAGTCATGGCACCCAGCCGAAAAAGTGGCGCGGGAAAGAGGACAAGGTGATTCAGATGATCAGTTTGGGAAGAGAATGGGGAGCGTGAAGCACCCACTTGAGAATGCAAAAGGAAAAAAAAATCCTGTGAAAATAAAATACCAGCAGTAGAAACTGTGTTGAGCTCAATGGAGATGCAGCTTCAAACACAAACTGAGCATTGTAAAGGCCAGAAGATTGGCAGAAATGTTCGTGGCAATCATGATGTTCTTGATGAAGTTAAGCACTGATTTTCTTAGAAAACCTTGGGTTTTGGCCCCTGCATGTGTTGCTACCATAATCAATATTATTACTGCTCCTATTGCTTCTCCTCATTGGATTAGAAGAAGGCAGTCTCAAGTAAATTCATTTTAAGGAATGATTTTTAGACATTGTTTTACTGTCCCTGCCATAAAGGCATCTTCCAAGCAAATGCAAGTACCTCAATGATATTTTCGTGTTTCAGATACAGGGAACCAAATTGTTCTGAATATCTTCACAGTCAGGTCTCTTGCTTTGGGGGCAACCAGATACAGACTGGACAATAGCTAGATTCTGGCAAAATGTGTAAGCAGAGTTAGATGGAACCAAGGGACAAAAGAATGGAGCTCAAGCCTCCTTTCTACCATGACATTCCTGTCTAGCCTGGCAATTGGATGGAAGCGAATGGCAGGAGATCCAGCACAAAGCCAAGAACTCTCTCCGAAGATTTTCTATGAGGAGCGCTACATTGTCTTCAAATGAAAGAAGGGAGGGGAGGGGGAGGGGAAGAAGTCCAGTACTGTTGTTCCCCTCCTCGCTTGATATGCTAATGTCCCTTGTGACGACACAACAAAGAACACCTTGGGCTCCTAAAGCACCCTTTCCCACCCTCTCTTACTCATTTCTTTCTGACCATCGAAAATACAACCTTTGGATAATCATTGCAATAGGTTGGGCTACATTTTCAAAATTGCCTGTGTTGATGGGTCCCCATGATCAGGCTGGATCAGAGTTTCAAAACGAGTAAGGACTACAGCAGGTCAAGCCTATTGCTTGGTCCATCCCAAAAAACGAGCTGGCAAGCATTCTTGCCGGAATTTTGAGGTTATGAGACAGTGAAGGGATGGGTTGGCGGACCTCTTGCCTAAAGGGTTGGTTAGACTTCCATTGTTCCTTTTAGCAGTCCCATACTACTGTTCCAATTTATGAAAACAGACCCAGGTCAGGGATCTTGAGAATCCACTAAAACCCGCAGCTAATTTTCCTAGCCTGGCTTACCCGGCCAGGTGTCATGGCTAACATCCGTGGAAGTGGATGAATAGAGGGAGAGACACTAGAACCTGAGAAGTTGTGCTACTGGGTTCAAAACGACGGTACTAAAAGGGCTTCAAGCTATAAAGTTTTACCATTACATTGGTAAGCTTGCCCTGTCTTAAAGCAAGGCTCCTGGCATTATTCCGCCTCTCCAGGCCTGCCTCTACCATTTGGAGCGAGAAAGGCGAAGAGGGTAGCCTTGCACTTGAATGGCACTTGAATGGCACTTGAATGGCATTGGCCAGCGCTGGGTGTATATTGATTGACAACAGTCTGGGAGTGGAAGAAGGACAACCTCCTCCGTTCCTGCCTCAGGAAGCTGTGGGTGAGCCGTACTTAGAAGGGTCGGCAGAAAAATGCGGGTCTTCTCTGAAAAGTTATTCCTCCACTGAAACAAAAATACTTCAACACGCCAGTGAAGTTCAGTTGAATAGGAGATTGGATTCCACCTCTCAAATCTACTCTTAGGTATCTGAGACGGCCACCAGTATGTCTGAACAATATGTCCACTGGGGATAATGGGAGATGTACTCCAGCATATCTGAGGGCTCTGATATGCAGCACGTCTCCCATTATCCCCAGTGGACATATTGTTCAGATGGCTGGGGAAAATGCGGGCGCCTCCCTTGCTTCGTATCTCCAGGGGGAAATCGCCTTCAAGATTCCCCGCAATTCTCTCATCCTCTGCCAGGTCTTGGGCAGTAGTGAATTCGGATTTCTCTTTGCTCCGGCCACTTCGTTTTCCCGGCGCAATTCCCAAACGGAGGTCAAGGATCCTGAAGCGACTTGTCCTTTCTTAGCCCACCCACCCCCCGACGCCGTTCCCTTTCGGGAGTAAAAGGTGCGCCCAGAGCTGTTCTTCCATCTTTGGTGGGGCTCTAGGCCTTGCAGGGATTTCGGGTCATTAAAAAAAAAATTCAAAGGTGACGTGAGAAAGGCTACAACTGCACAATACGTGCCGGAGGGAGGAGGCGAGAACGATGAGGATTTAAGATACCTTTATTTCCTTTGGGGTAATCCTGACTGCAGCTAGGTCGGTCTCTTTAATCTCCTTCAGAGTCGGATTAGAACCCACTTAAACCAATCCCGTTGGAATCGGGAAGATGATGGGGGCACCAAAGAAGCCCAAAGGGGAAACTTAAGGTAATCGGGACTTTTGAATCGTCCCTGTTCCGGCGGGAACCCCTCTTGCTTTTCCTTACAGTCGTCTTGCACAGAGCCCGCGGCGCTCCTCGATCCTCGGGAAAGACGCTGCAGCGCTGCCCTTCGGCTGAAAGCACCTTTTAGAGATTAGGTGTACGTAGGGGAGGCGTAACGAAGGAGTTTGAGTGTGAAAGCAAGGGGCTCTAAACGCGGTTAGTCCCCCTTCCCGCCGTCTCCCCGGCAGGCACCCACCCGTCGCTCCGATTTAGGAGGCTACGGCGGCCACAGGAGCGGAGGCGTTTTAGCATCTCGTCGCCTTGCCTGACAAGCGCTCCCAGCCCCAGAAACCGCAAACCTCGCACTAAGCAAGACGGGAGGGCAAGATTAGGGCGACGGGCGGCGGGAAGGGGGAAGGGGGAAGGGGGAGGGCAGACGCAGCCCAGCTCGCCATCCCTCATCTGACCCGGAGGAAGAGCCGCGCAATTCTGAAGGGCGGGCGGGAGACGAGCTGTGCAGCCAGGCGTTGGTAACTTTGGCTTTCTCTGGGTCGTGGGGGGTTCGTGTGCGTGTGCAAGGGGGGTGCGGTGGGCGGACGCGCGCGCGCGCTCCTGTGCCTCCTTGCAACTCGTTCCTTCAATCGCCGTTTTCCAGGTACCTGACTGAAACGGTCTTTTCCCCTAAACTCCTGCGATTTGTGATGAATAGCAAAGACAAACGCGAAGAACGGTATAGCTGCACGCTTTTCTAATGCAGTCTAGAATAGTTTTTTTTTTAAAAAAAAAAACAGTCATTGACTTTGTATTCTTCCTTGAATACAGTAAAATATGTTTGGAAGTTGTTGCTGCTGCTGTTGTTGTTGTTTTTAAAAGGAAACGCAAAGCAAAACTGGTACAGTGGATTCTAATAAATATAATTCCTTAAACTCCCGCATCTGGTTCAACACAAACGGCCTAAAACTCGATTCTGAAAAGTTTGCGATCCCTTGAGAGCGACGCTGTTGCTTTTCGGACAGTTCCGGATTTTTCTCTGGGATGACCTTTGTGGGGCTCGGTGGGGCCAGCGGAGGAGACGGAACTGAGCCCGCGAAGAAGGGGCAGGAGGGCTGCCGTCGCGCCTCCTCCTCCTCCTCCTCCTCCTCCTCCTCCTCCTCCTCCTCCTCCTCCTCCTCCCAGCGAATAATTTTTCCAACGCGGAAACTTGACGCGATACTTAAAAGGGGGAGGGGCAGGGAGTTCAGCCTGCCAAATAAATAAATAAATAAATAAATAAATATCCTTTTAAAAATCAAGACGTTGCCCCTCCCGCATTAAGGACAGGTCACAACCATGCAAATAGTTGGGAGGCAGACAAGGCAGGGGGAGAGAGAAAGAGAAAGTGAGAGAGGGAAGGGGGTGGAGGGGAAGATGGAGAGGGAGGGAAGGAGGGAGGGAGAGAGAGAGGGAGAGAGAGGGAGAGAGAGAGAGAGAGATGCTCTTTTGTGCTGCGGCCGTGGGCTTGCAAAGAGGTAACCAGATGCCTACGGAAAGGGACGGAATGTTTCGCTCCGATTAGGATGCAGGCGGCGACCTGCCCCCTATTGGAAGAGAAGAGCAACGAGGGACGCCGAGCCGAAGCGCGGGAGTGGAGGAAGGGAATGAGCAAGCGGGAGGCGGCGGCGGCGGCGGCGGCGGCAGAAGTGCAGCTGCTGTTACAGCGCTCCCGGAACAGGCGGGCAGGCTCGCACCGCCGCTTTTCGGCTGGATGTCTAGCAGCAGGTCCAAGGGAAGGTTCTCCGCCAGCGCCAGCAGCCCGGCCGAGGCAAATCTTCAGCGCCGCCTGTAAGTACCACCGCGGTCGCCTCCCAACTTGCTAGCGCTGGCATCTGAGGAAGGAAGGAAGGAAGGAAGGAAGGAAGGAAGGAAGGAAGGAAGGAAGGAAGGAAGGAAGGAAGGAAGGAAGGAAGGAAGGAAGGAAGGAAGGAAGGAAGGAAGGAAGGAGCCACCTGGTGCTCTGAGCTTAGCCGGAGGGGCGGACACAAGGCGAGCAAGAGCGTCCCAAGCAGGAATCGCCCTGATGGGAAGGTCAAGGTCTCTTGAAGGCTCCGAATCTGGAGCCCTGGCGGAGCAGGAGAGGGCGGGACGAAGCTAGAAGCGGTCTCTGGGCGGTTTCCGAGCGAGGCTTTTCTCGGGCCGGGTTCAAGGAGGCGATCTGGGCGAGGGGCAGCAGGAGGCGCGCGGCTTAAAGGAATGCAGCCCGGCGGGTTTGCGGGGAGGATGCCGGCGGCTGCCTGGGTGCTGGGATTCTCTCACTCTCCCCTCCCGCGATTCTGCCGCGATTGATCTGCGCTGAAAGAGCTCCTCTCTTCTCCACGCGGTTCCGGACCGGTCTCTCCTTCCCTGGGGACCCGGATCCAGCGGGGCAAAGGCCGTTTGGCCGGGAAAGGGCGACGGGGAGCATTCCGACGGGCTTCTCTTTGTTGTGGTGCTGAAGCTATGCGGCGCGGCGCGGCTTTGGTTCCTGCCAGGCCGGGGGGAGAAATGGCGAGGGGTTAGTGCTGAGGCCGGCGTCTTCCGGGAGAGAGGAGGCAGGGAAGGCCGCTTCAAGCCCAGGGAGACTTTGAGAAGAGCCTCCTCCGCTCCTTGCCCTGCCTGGCGGACAACCGAGGCGCCCTCACCCCTCTCCCGAGTTGGCGGGCTCCGCAGTGGCCAGTCCGCCTTCCCCAATGAGCTGCTTCGGGTCTTTAAAGGGGAGAAAGGCAAATGGCAAGGAGGCTCCCGGTCCTGTTGGGCTCCGAGTGCCCCGCCGCCACCAACGCATCGCCGCAGCCTTATTCCCAAACGAAACCTCGCAGCCCCAGGAAAGAATGGAAGGCGTTTGTCCCTGCAACGGGAACATCCTTCTCTGATAGGGAGAGAAGAGAAGAACGGCAGGGAAAGGAAAGACGGGCAAGAGAAAGAAAGAAAGAAAGAAAGAAAGAAAGAAAGAAAGAAAGAAAGAAAGAAAGAAAGAAAGAAAGAAAGAAAGAAAGAAAGAAAGAAAGAAAGAAAGAAAGAAAGAAAGAAAGAAAGAAAGAAAGAAAGAAATTTTCCTTTAAAAATAATCGGGCGCCGATCTGATTATATTCCTTATGGGAAGGAAGAGATTTGATCAAAGCGCTCTCAGATTAAATGTACCCACTTTTTAACCTCCAAAAGAGACCCAAACGTTAGCACAAGCGACGTGATTCCTAAGACAAAAGGCAAAAGAGGATGTTATTGATACCGCCTGCGATTGCGGCTGGGTCACAGATTCTAAAGATGTTGTACAATAAGAGACATTCCAGCTGGGTAGAAATAATGCCCATCCGTTAAATTATCCCTCTGCATGCATAAAGTTTTCAAAATCATGGCGGAAATTAGTGTTTGGCTCGCCATTTAAAAAGCATTTGTTGTATAATTCAAAACAGTACTTGAAGGACTTCGAACTGAATAATGCAGTAATAGTTTTCTTTTAAGCAACTAGTTTTTCCTCCAATACACCATGCCACATTTATTTCTCTTTATGTTCATGTTGAAATGGTGACTATCAAATGTGAAATAGAAACATTATGTTTCAACTACAACTCCATTTTTTGTGTACACATTTCATTACTTCTTTCTGAAAACTACTTTGTGATTTACAGTCTGTTTTGCATAACAACACATATTTCAGCTTTCTTATAATGTTCACATATTTTCTAAAAGGAGAGAGAGAGAGAGAGAGAGAGAGAGAGAGAGAGAGAGAGAGAGAGAGAGAGAGAGAGAGAGAGAGAGAGAGAGAGAGAGAGAGAGAGAGAGAGAGAGAGAGAGAGAGAGAGAGGAGAGAGAGAGAGAGAGAGAACTTCCCAAGATAAATATAGAATTTAATGTGAAATTACTTCTACATTTTTACAACCCATTAAACCAAATAATCAAAATGGTGAAAAGGACAGCAGTTCTCTTCCATTGACTACCTTGGGAATCAAAACCATGGACAGCGAACGGATATTAAACTTGGATTATCTCTCTAGAATAATAATATCACTATTATTGTTGCAGATTCTGTCATTCCACACCACAGGAGAATCCATAGACGCTTGGTGGGGGTTGCCTGTTTTGAAAGTGAATTTTACAAGGACGGGCACAGATAGTCCATATAGAGCTATCATATTCAAAGCATGCATACCCTTTGCAATTTCCCCCTATAAACTAGCCTAGTATTCTAGGTTCAGAGGACATTAGCAGTTACAATACCACACACATTTTGTCACCTGTCAAAGAAAAATGTGAGCGTGTGTGCGTGTTCAGAAAGACAAAAGAAAAGCTACAGTTCAGTTCTTCCATTAGCTGAGTGACACCAGTATAAATTAAATAGATGCTATCAGTGTCCCACTTCCCAAATGGAAAAAATGAGATGCTAGGCTGACAGACAAAGATAATACACAGCCGATCTCAGTAAGGCATGCAGGCCAGGCGTATCACTGGCCCCTCTGTACTGGCGATCTATTCTTCTCTTGACAAGGGACGCCAGGATCTAGGCTTCCCTAGTGGTTGGAGCTGAATTATGACACTATTGTTTAGTTCGAAGGAACCAAGCTGATTAGTCATCCGTTTCAGAGCCAGGCAAAGCAACATCCTGACTTTAGAGCAACATTTGTCCCTTTGGATACTTTTTTCCCCCATTGCACTTTGAATCTGGGTTCTCCCTTCCTGAAGACCTTGATGTCATTGCCAAGCTTTTTGATTCCATCAGCAACACATCCCAAAGCTTTCATTCTCATGCCTGCTCCCAGCTACTTCTTACAGGTATTAGAAGGACATATAAGGGCCTCTTTTTATGGAGGCAGCAGAGAAGAGCTGCCATTCTGATCTCTTCACAGCAGGGAACAGGGGAATTTGCTCCAGTTTCTGACTTTTTTGGACTAATTCAGCTGAAGACACTGCTGATACCGCAGATGTTACCTGAAGCCTTGTTGGTACTAAAGTACATCACCCTTCTTTTGTGGACAATTGCAGACAACCATTGCCAACTGCTCATCAACTACCTTAGGCAGTTTGTGGCTGTCATACTGACAACAACTCACACCAGAAGCATTTGATACCTGGATACTTCAGTGTTTTGTGCTTACAGTTTATCACATCTGATGCAGACGTGAAGATAAGGTCTTCAGTCATACCTTGCCTTGGGATTACTGTGTCCAGCAATTGTGCTTCCTACTCATCAGAGCAAATGTAATGATGTTACCTCTACATTCTGTCTCCCTTGTTACCTGTTTGTCCCACCAGTTTGGAAAGACGCAACCCTTGGAGAAAGGAGGCTAGCAATTCTTTCACAGTAATGCAGCATTTATGGCAGTTGTATTAATTGCTGTACAAACTCTTCTGTCTCTCTGCTGCCCTCCATTGTGATGAGAAAGGACTCTGAATTTTATATAATGCAAGCTTAGCTGTGAATCTGTGATCAACCCTGCCTCCTCTTCCACCTCCCTGCCTTCTTTTCTCCCCCCACCCCTCTTCCGCACCAGGAGTATTTAAAGCAAATCTGTTCTCATTTCATGGAAGGGGTGGGGGTAAGATGCTGGAGCAGCAGCCGCCTTCTGTTGCTGGTAAATGAGGCCACTCGATGGCAAGGGGAGGGGATATTGTGCTGGGCTTGCAGAAAGCCTTCTTCAGGTAGAGGCCAGATGAAGAAATCCAGCGTCTTGGCTGGGCAAGGTATGGCCACCAGTATCGGTCTCATTGATGAGACAGGTCAAACCTTAGGCTGATAATGCTGGACTTTTGGGGAAATCAGTCATCAGGAGCTTTGACCTTGAGAAATCTGGAATCCCTGATGAGGCGTATTTTACATGGAGGCTTTTTCATGGCTTTGAGGCACGGCAGTCCGCCATGGAAGGGAGCAGATCTCCTGCTCCAACTGGGGCTTAGACCTGCTTCCGGGCGGGTGAGAGCGGCTTTCAAGGACACCGGGAGGCGAGCAGGACTTTGGAGCAAACATCTGCCTGCCCGATGACGTCAGCACCCCCCCCCTATAATCCTCTTGTACTGGAGGCAGATGCCTTATTTGTTTGGCTGGAGAGCCATTAATCCTAATGCTGAAGCAGCAAACGAGGGCGAACACACAGCAAGTCGGACAGCTCCGGACCTTTTCTCCTTCCTCCCACAGCCCAACCTCCGACCCAGGAGAAAGATCTACAGCTACCTCCAAAATTCAGAGAGATGTTTGACTTGCTCGAGGTCTAGAGGTGATCCTGGATTTTCCTCCCCCTTTCCTTAGGGGTAGGGGGAGACTGAAAGGAGTGGGGGGTGGGGTGGGGGCTTCATATTCTCCTTTGCCTGCTTGCCTGCCTTTGAATGCATAGCTTTTGTTTTCAATGGTCTTTTGCACGGCCTCTGCACCTCTCTGAGAAGCTAAGAGGCTGCTTCAGTTTGGGCTCAGAAAGAACCCAGCAAGCCTTGTGGTGGCTGTGATGCAACTCCTGGGCCAGTTTTGGATTTTAATCCACGTGGAATCAGCTTTTGAGAACAAACGGCCCAGAAAGGCGCCCTTGATAAGAGAAAAGTGCAGCAGCTTCTCAGGTGGGACAGCAGGGGAAACTAGACTCCCCCGTCTTTTGTGTTAGGTTTTCCTCTCCAGTTTATTTCAATCCTCTTCTCTCTTTCCCTCTACACTCCAACCCCTCTCCATCCCAGTTCTGCTGCCATTGTCACCTGCAGCCATTGAGCACTTTCATGCTGGTCCAGGCAGCAGGCGCCTTTTCTCTCATAATCTCTTTTGCTTTTCTTTCATAGGAGACCGAGGTATCATCCAGAAGACCTGCGGTGTATGATTCGCCCTCTATTTCCTCTGGATAGCTCAAGCTCTGCTGCTGCTGCTATTGCTGGGGTCTTTGGACAACTGGGTTCTTCGGGCATTTGTTGTTGTGGATTGGAACAGAGTGCCAGTGCAGTGGAGAAGCAGAAGCCAGACGCCACTATCCAGTCGCTGCTGGAGTCAAGTCATTGATGACCAGACTCCAGTTCTGGTAAAGCAGTCCTCCTGCCACAGGATCCACTCAGGATTTGATTCTGATTTAATTGCTGCCAAGTTTAACTGTGGTGGTGTTTCTGTTCTTACCCCGTTCTTCTTCCATTTCCTCCTCCTCCACCACCCCTCCTCCTCCTCCTCCTCCTCCTCCTCCTCCTCCTCCTCCTCCTCCTCCTCCTCCTCCTCCTCCTCCTCCCACAAAGACACTGTCATCAAACTAAATGGGCTGTTCGAACCTCTTGGGAATGGGCAGCTGCTATTGCATTAATGTTTTTCGCTTTACCAAGCAAGTCAACATGCATTCTGCCTCTTTCATTTGTGCAGACTTCCCAGTCTGAGAAATATAAGTGTGTTATTATCGCAGGCTCTTCCTTTACACAGAAGAGTTGGAGATGCTTAAATGTCTTTCCCTGCAGTATCCAAAAGGCTAAGGACAGCTCTGAAGAGGAGGGGAGGGGGGGTAGAGCAGGTCGGCAAAACAAATCCGGAGTCTTCAAGAGCAATCAGGGCAAAGCCTTATCATTCTGTAGTCTTAAGGAATGAGAGAGGGGAGGAGAGAGGGGAGGGGAGGGGAGGGGAGGGAGAGAGAGAGAGAGAGAGAGAGAGAGAGAGAGAGAGAGAGAGAGAGAGAGAGAGAGAGAGAGAGAGAGAGAGAGAGAGAGAGAGAGAGAGAGAGAGAGAGAGAGAGAGAGAGAGAGAGAGAGAGAGAGAGAGAGACTGCCACATTAGAGCAGCTTAAGGAAGCGGCTTTAAATAGGCTCTTGCCCAGTGGATTTGACAGATGGGCTAGCAAGCAGCCTCAGCTTCAAATTGGGCCTGAGAGATAAAGGGCAGGGGTTGGATTTTCTCTTTAAAAGGTTGCTTGCTATTTTGGTTTCTGGAAGGAGCAAGTGAGCAAGAGAGAACAGTACAGTCTCCGTCTCTCCGTGTTCACAGCGGACCTTGATTTAATGTCATACAATTAAGGCACGCGGTGAATGCCAAGAGCGAGGCTTGAAGACATCCTGAACAGCTGGTTGAATAATCTGCCAAAGAAGATTTGAACCAAATGTGCATCCTTCTATAAATGTCCAAAACAATGTAATTCCAACAGCTGAGCATAGATGCAGTCATGAAGTGATACCAGATGCTGATGTTCATCTAACCTAGTAGCCTTATCAATAAAGGCCATACAGGACATCATACAAGAACAGGTAGGTTTCATTTGATATTTACAGAGTTTGTTAACTAAACCGTGTAAAGACAATGGAAGGGCAATAAATACATTAAATAACATGGTGGCATCCTTATGTTTATTGTTTATATATTTGTCTCCTGCAATCTAGCCCAAACAACTGGCCCAGAAATAGAAAAGATATTGTGTCAATTATATATTGTTTTCTTAACATAGTCCAAACTAGGGATTGCATAAATTGAAGTTAAAATATTGTGATTGCATTAATAAAACTAGCATAAAATCTGTAGGGTGTTGATCGCAGTGCAAGTAGAGGTGGGAAGGCTGGGAGAGTCCTTAAATTATCCTTCATTATACAAGGATGTCTTTGTTAGCCTAGGCCTAAAATTGCACAAGAACAAAGGGGAGGGAGCAGAAACCATCTCCGACTGGAATCAGCCAAAACCCTGGGTGCTGTCCACGGTGCTGAAGCCAATGTTCCCAGTGAGGCCTCCTAGAGAAAAATATTATGAAATCAAGTTGCACTATATTTATATACACCTGGATGTAGAAAATATTTTCATATGTAGCATTTTTAAAGAAAAGCATGGGCTGCAAATCATGATCTATTAATGGTACATTTTCCCTACATTTGTATTGGTGTGTGTGAGAGATAGGTGTATTATTCCTAATACTGCTATATCTTGAATATTTTCAAGAACTATATTTTTCTAGAAAAATATTGTTGAATGCACACTATGAAAAATGTGTGACCAGTGAAAGGCTTAAAAGAATATATGCAAACATAATATCATAAAATTACTTAAATATACATAATCAGGGAAGGACGTTTCATAAAATAAAATTTACTTATAAACCTAGTTATGAACAGACCTATGGATGTTAGCAATCATACCCACCTAAATGTTGGTAAATATAAACATGATGTGGCTATAATCCTTGAAAAGCAGCTGCTCTGTATCATGTGGCCTATTACCTATCATTTAGTCTGTAAATCTAAATGTTTTTAATAAACAGATTTTTCACCACTCAGCAAAGCGATACAGATGGTGGCTTACTTACTGTTTACCATCTTGTTAGAAACCTATCCATATATGATTATATATGGATAGTTTCTAACAAGATGGTAAACAGTTACCTTGCTCTGTTTCTCTGTTGAGATTGGGACAGGTACTTCAGGATCAAAGCTACCGCTTTCAACCTTGTCATAAAGTTGGGCCTAAGTGATACACATTGCAACAAATAACGATGCAACTCTCATTTCGTAATGGCAAGCCAGGTACCCTAGGAATTTATTTTCTTTAATCTGGATTTAAATGCAGGTAAGCGGATTATCATCTGGGTACCTGAACTGAAATACCATTAGATACTAATTCAGTGAGGGCAACTCATGGTTGTTTGATGTAGAACAAGAGGAAAACGTCACAGAAAAAAAAATCCATTTCAACCAGGCATCTTTTGCATTCCCGTGAAACTCTTTACAGCTAACTGTGCTGTAAACTATGCTGTAGACAAGCCGTTAATTCTCTACTCATTTTCTTGGGAGAAAGCCCAAATAGCATTAAAGGCCCTTATGCCCTAGTCTTTTAAAGATTTGTGATGGGCTTCTGCTTTAAAGTGTTAAATTTCCACGTATCAGACTAAGCCCAGAGACATCAATGTGGTTTAAATTCTCACACCAGTGCAAGCATCATTCCTAGCTCATTTACTCCAAGGTAGACCAGTCTTACATAAAATATAGTTGGAGTTCAGAGGCCCATGGATCATAGTGACAACAATGCCTTTGCCACTAATAAAAAGAATGTTCTCTGTTTTTCAACAGTTGAGTAATTTGAATTAGCACATCCACCTTGCTCATTAGAAGAACAGATCTCTACTCGGACATTGAAGTTTTATCATACATATGGAGGACCATTCTTTGTCTTCCAGT
This sequence comes from Diadophis punctatus similis, assembly GCA_023053685.1. Taxonomy (NCBI): domain Eukaryota; kingdom Metazoa; phylum Chordata; class Lepidosauria; order Squamata; family Dipsadidae; genus Diadophis; species Diadophis punctatus. The sequence goes on from JALIGW010000003.1 coordinate 168,396,220, forward strand.
GATTTCTCCTAAAATAGACAAAGCTTTCCTGATCTACGATAACCTGGCGGAGGAAAATAAAATTCACTGCACTTTTTAAATCTTCCCATCATATTGGATGTTTCTTTCAAGGTTTCACTGGATTTCAGGCCCTTGAACTACAGATTTTAATATGTATTCTTCCCCTTCTGCTCTCCATACATCCTCTTTTTCTGAATCACAGTTTAAAATGGTGCAAAATGCATGCACAGGCGAGGGGTAAATTGCCAAGAGATGATGGCAACATAGAAATTAGATACTAGGGGGTGATGCCATCTGCAGGGATGCATCGGTTATACTAGAAAGTTAATACAAAACACAACATAATACCAGACAAAACCTCCTAATAATTGTCAAGGTAGTGACAAGATTTCAGATGTTCTTGATTTGCTAATTTATTAGACATGTGACAATATATCATGATGTGGATTCATGCAATTGAACACCTAGTAGGAGCCAACTGATGGACATCTGAGCCAATTTCTTTTGCATAGTATATAATAAAATGAATTGAAAATTCTTTGTGAAGCAAAAAAAGTAAGGGAATTTAAGGCAATGCCACTTTTACATATATTTATATTTCATAATTTTTCTGAGAACTCAGAGTGGAAAACATCGGCATCTTTTCTGATTTTATTCCCAGAAGAATAACTCTGTGAGGCAGCCTGACTAAGGAGAAAATGTCCCATTTTCATAGTCGCCCAATAAGCTTCCTGATGAACTTGAGTCTCCCCATCCAAATTCAACATCTTAACCACTCTTTACTCCCAATCTTCAACAAGGAAAAAGATCATAATTTCTTAACGATTTCCTCGCTGATAATGAAATCTGCTTAAGTAACTTCATCTGGACATCAGACCTAGAAAGGTATTTTTAAAAGCTGGAGAAAAAAATGGACTCCTCTCATTTTGCTGCTCAATTAGATTACCTTCCCTTTGCAAGGTCGTTTTCAACATTCAGCACCTCCTATGGCTCCCAACATAAGATCAAACTGTATTTTCTCACACTCACTCACTCACACACACACACACACACACACACACACACACACACACCTCCTTCTCCTCCTCTTCTACTGCAGCATAATTTCTTCTCTCATCTCAATCAAGGCTTCCCACTGGGAAACAAATAGGGAGATTTGCCTGCAAGGCCTTAGTAGCATTGCCACAAGCATTGCGGTTGTGACTTTCATAATGAAAAAAAAAAGAAAAGCCTTTTGGAATTGCTGAGGAGACAATCTTGTCCTTCAACTGCTAAAATAAGCCCTTCCCTTTTGGAGAAGAAAAAGTGGGGAGCGAGCGATTCTTTTTTTTTTATTCTCGCCGTTTGTTTTGCTTTCTACTTTCCATTCCAATTCCGGAGAAGACGGATCAACAGAGCGCAAACGAAGTACGAGGGGATGGCGCACTGTGCTGCTTAGAAAGAGCAATATATATATATATATGTAACATTTTTTTTTTGCTGATAAATGAAAATAAAGGGAGACTATTATAGATCTATTTCGAGCTATTTTGCTCTCGTCGTGGGAATTGAACCTGGGCAGTCTGCTTGAAAGTCAGAAGATTAACCTCTGAGCCACAAGGTTCTGTTCCCAATCAGCTCTTCACCAGGAAAGGGTTATATGTTTATTCTGTCGAGTCATCCTGGTGTATGGAAGGAAACATCACAGCTTCCTTTTGCCTTTCAGCCCCTCCTGGGACCATCAATATATATATATTTTCAACGTCACGTAAATTTGGTATCTGGACGGCAACGAGGACCGCCATGCAAGAGAAAGCAGCAATATAAAGGAGCGAAGGATTCCGCATAATGATGGGCTGCTTCAATCCGAAGACTCCGCCGGGATGCGGCGTTGGGCTGCCTCGTTCTGACTCGGCCTGCCAGAGTGAGATTGTGACGTCACAAAATGTTGCCGCATTCGAGAACGTCGGGGCCGCAGTGGCGCAGGCAGAACTGAAAACGGGAAAGGCAGTTCTGTGCGCAACTGAGCTGAGACAGCAGTGTGGCACTTAACAAGGAACTGCGTGGAATACACGCATATGTACATACATACATTTATTATTTGCCTTACTAAGCCCGAGAAGAAGAAAAGCGTTTTTTTTAAAGCAAGTTCCCTGCTCAAAGCAGTTAGTGAATTATTTTTCCATGGGATTTTTCGTTTAAAGTATCTTTCAGCGCATAGCAATATTGATGTCTACCAACAAATGATGTAATAGGGTTGAGAGGAGAGGATAAATAAAGGTCAAGCTACTCCAAACACATGCTGTAAGAGGGGTTGGTTTAAAGGGGTAGCCAAATAGAAATAGGAAAAGAATGGGATTTTTCCCTTCCTTACATAATATTCAGATATAATTTATGTACGATAGCCCAATTAAATGACGAAGAATGCTTACATTTAGGGGGGAAATGACAGTTGTGTTCTATGTCTTCTATTCAAAAATTAGATGGAAGTGCCATTGTTTTCAGTTTATGAATGGATCATGGGATCAGTGTTTTTCAAACATGGCGATTTTAACAGGTGTAGACTTCAACTCCCAGAATTCCCCAGCTTCTTGACTTATACCAAAGATAGTATATCCTCCATGAACATGTCTGAATTCCTTTCAAAGCCATCTATGGTAGGAGACAACACTGAATTCCACCAATGAAATCAGAAGTTTAAGAAGGGAATATATAATTCTGTGCACAAAGATATATATTTATAGTTAGTATCCTTTTGCTTTACTGATCGGCAGCAGCAAATAGAAACTAATAAGACTAGAGTAGTCTTCGTAGAGCGAATGCTGGCTGGGGAATTCTGGGAGTTGAAGTCCAGACATCTTCAAGTTGCCAAGGTTGGGAAACACTGGACTAGAGCATAATCACAATGCTCATTATGAATGGTCACTACTATGTTTTGTACTATTACCAATGTGTGTGTGTAGGTGTGTAGACGTGAATGAGGAACTATTGTCATTTTTTTTAGAAGTGTGGCATGGATTGCTATTTGTTGCGTGTGATCAATTAGCTTTAAATGGTATGGTTTCATCAAGAGGGACAAAAACATCTCCCATCTCCAGACTTATTTAATGAAGGATTTTTTTCCTAGTAGAAATCTGGGGGGGGGGAGGTAGGTTATAAACATATGGAAGAATTACTACACTTAACAACTTCGAACTCACTGAGATCCTAATTTTTATAAGAATTAGTGCTGTAAAAGAAGGTAGATTAATTAAAAAATAACAATTCAATTTCTTTGACTTTTAGCAACCTGAAGCAAATTCATGAGTCCTACACATGTAGGACTGCATTAGTTGTGAGAAAATCAGCATGTTCGATAAGACGTAGGAAATCTATGGCTTCTGTTCAATGCTGTATAAATAGCCTTTGAGTTTAAAGTTTTGTATTTGAAAACTAGTGATATTATATGAAATCTATTATGTATATGAAAAGTGAAGCCTTCAAATCAAGCTAGCTTTTTTATGAGTTCAATAGATGTTACCATATATGGTTTTTGGTTTGTTGGTTGGTTTGTTTTGTTTTAAAAGCAACAATACAGAAATAGTTTGCATTGTTTTCTGAAATGTTTTTTAGACTTCTTACTCTAATCTACACTCTTGGAATTTCCTGGTGCTGTCTTAACCAGGTGCAACCCTAACTAGATTGTTTAAATCAGCCAAGAATTGTTAGGCACTGCTAAACAACTGGATGTTTAGTGAAGATTAATCTAATTCAGGGGTGTCAAACTGGTGGCCTGCAAGCCTGATGCGTCATGCATAGGCCACGCCCACCCCAGATCCATGAAGGGGAAAACGTCCTGATACGTCACGTGATTGCAATGACGCTGCAAGTTTGACACCTGTGATCTAATTCATTTTGTGCAGCTCCTCCATTCAAACCCTCATGAACTGAAATCTTTGCAGTGTTAACATCTGCTTACTTCAAACATCTGGATGTTGGATTTTATGGACATTTCATAGTTTCCTTCTATAGTACTTCTTGGGGCTTTCCATTTTTGAATAATAGATTTTCGTCCTGTGCTATATCATGAACTGCATCAAGCAAAAAAACAAAACAAAACATAAAAATACCAATTTTGAGTGTTTCAGTAGCTATAGGAGAAAACAACTTTCAAGAAAAACCTTCCTAAAGATATTTGGCTTCACAGGTTATAATGGGGAATCATTCCAGCATTGTCATTGAAGTAAACAAATCAATTATGCTATTGCTCTACATTGATCTTAGAATTAAAGTTCTTGTTCTACTAGGCATCCATTTTATTTTATCTTTTTCTCTAAAGTAACCTGATACAGCCAGATCCATGTTTGTTGAAAAGGAAGATCTATAGAGATAATTCTTAAATTAAGGTTCATAATATTGCACTCTTCATTACAAATTTATTTATCATGGCCTATGGCTTCAGCAACATTTAATATTTACTGTAGTGGGTCTCAATCAGAATTACGAAGAAATAAGTCAAATACTGCCACTTGCTGGTTCCTACATGGTGATTGTTTAAATCAGCCAATCAGACATAATTTGCTTGAATTAAGTTTAATGAACTAGGCCACTATTTTATTTGTTTGTTTGCTTGTTTGATTGATTGATCTAACTGTCCATCTTATTTTAAAGTTACAAACCATGGTTCTAATTTGGGGGAAAAAATCTTCTTTTTCAAAATATGTTGTTGTTACTGAAATGTTAGACTTTGCAGGCTCTTGTTGAGTTTGGACTTGACAGGTTTTTGCAAAGATGTCCTTCCCATTTATCTCTCAGGTATAACATTAATTATTTTAGGCTCTGACCTTCCTTAGTTAGGAGGAAATATGTGACCTATTTGAGATTTGTTTCCTATTAGCCATTAACACATCACTAGCTCATAATATGGAATATTTGTCACTAAGAAACACTGATCTTTAAAAATCAAAGAGAACCTTTTAGAAGCAATGGAGGCTGGATCTGTCCAGGCATCTGATATCATTAGAGGGGCTTTTTTTAACCTTTTCACCAAATTTGGGCATAGAGAAATTAGATGGAGAATTGGGCAAAAAGGAATCTTTCCATCAATTTATCAAGTGTAGCATTCTTATTTAGTGATAACAATAGCACTTCTACTGCAAAATCAGGTAAGAAGAATTTCTTTATGAAACAGGAAAAACAAGAGAGATGGTACAATCATCACTACCTTCCCATTCATCCATAGTCCAGTTCATAATTAAATAATTGCAAGAATATTCTATTGCATCCATGACCATTCTTTACACATTCTTTTTGTAAATAGCATTCTAAAGCACATTCTCATTTATAAAATTAAATAGGAAGGAAAATAAATAGAAGAAGAATTTTGATTTTTCTGGTATGACTTCTGCTTGCAAAAAAAAAGTACTGAAAGAAAAACGTAAACACAATAGTCTCTCACATGTTTTTGGACAACTACATAGAATGCATTAAAGGATTCTAATATCATTTTAGATTTAGAACACTTGCATAAGTCATTTATACATCTGTTATGAATTTGGTCCATTAATTCACAGATCTTGCACTACTTTTTTCTAACTGTTGTAGATCAAAATCAGAGTTGCTCACTGTGTCAGGAAGAAAGGGTAAGTGACTGAGTAAGTGAGTGAAGACTTCTGGAAACTGCCTGGATGAGCCTCCGCAGTTTTCTTGGCAAGATTTCAGAAATGGGTTACCACTGTCTGCTTCCTCGGGCTGAGAAAGAGGGTCTGGCTCAAAGTCCTTCATCTGACTTTGTGACTAGGTGGAAGTAGAATTCATGGTCTTTCCATTTGTAGCTGGATGCCTTAACCACTACACCAAACAGCCATTCTAATACTGAGATAATTGAAGGCAATAAGAATGGGGGGGAACATAACTCATTTTCCCAATGAAATTTTTTCGCAATGAAATTTTTGTTATTTAAGTGCATAACTTTTTTTTGTTAAAGCAAAACGGGAGGTTAGCGAAGAAACTTTTCTTACTTGCTCCCATACCTTCACAAGCTATGAGTGGTTAAGAGTACTGTCTTTCCTGCTTTGGAATGTGTTCTAGAAATTAAATCAAAAACATTATTTACAGAACTATTTTATTTTTGAGCTAGATGATTTGTAATCCCAAGAAGCACTCTAGCCACACTCTGCAAACATTTCCTCTGCTTATAAGAAGAATTAAAAACTATGTAGTTGAAATACGTTGCAACTTCTGAAAAAGCATATACTTAATGTCCCCTTTGAAAATGTGCTTGTATTAAGCACTTTATGTTCAGCAGAAAGTGGTTGAATGTCCTGCATGAAAGAGAAAACCTTGTGCTTTAATACTGGTTGAAATCAATCTCCTTTGATGCTAGGAAGATAAATATGTAGAATGATTGTGAGATGTCTTATACATTTTATAGGCCAAGGTGATAGATATAAAGAAGGTAGGAATAAGGACACATCTACAAGAGGATCCTGTACCAGTTTAAAGCAGTTCTGAACCATTCTTTTGCCACATCAGCAGTACTGTAGAGGTGAGCTACTTTATTTCAGCTGTAGTGCAATTGATACCACCGCAAGGGACATTTTCCTTTTCCTTTTACAATTTGAGTAAGATGAAATGGAGACATTTTCCTAATGAATTCCTATCTCGCTTTTCCTCTTCTTAGTTGCTGAGATTTAGTAATGAAAGACACATATTATCTTATAAACTGTACACTTCTTTGCAGTAGAAATGAACAGTGTAGCACTGACATTTTTAAAATCAATATCCAATGCTCTGCAGCACCCAAGAAATGTTCTGAAAAAGGCAAAGTTTCCAAATTTTACTTCCCTTTTGGATAGAGTATGGCCACCCAGGGTAGGACAGAGATTTTTGTTTGTGTCCTTTTCTTCATTATTCACTTTATAGAAGTCAAGACAGTCATATGCAACCTTCAAACCACTTCTATGAATGAAAACAATTGTAATGTGGGATTGCCCAAAGGGAAATATTCCTAAAGAATAAAAGAACAACAGCAGTTGTACCCTCCTGTAATTTTGTCTAAACAATTGACTTGGAAAGCATCCTTAAATCACATAATTTATGAACAGTGCTAATAACTTTTTATATGTTCAGTAGTCCATCATTTATTAAATGAACATTGCATTATTTTTTTCCTCAGCAAGAACTGGGTCATCTGAAGTATGGATTGTAGGGGGATTGTTTTTCTCTCCACAAAAATCTCCCAGTCAGATGGAAAAGTTATTCTTCTACTAATTGTTATAATACTTTAAGTCTGCGCATGTTCTCTAATCAACTGGACATTTCAGAACTCAACATTGGTTACATTTAGGTTGTGTGGTCATGAATTATGTAATGTTGTTGGAATATTCATGACTGGGAGAGCCATGTGATTGAGTCAGCCAATCGGGCTGAAGTGTTAATTGAGCATGTCCAGAAACTTAGCAAGAAGAAGGGTGTGGTTTAGTCTGTCCACCATTATACTCCAGTATGAAAACATCTCAACATGTGATCTGAAACAAAGTGTGGTATTGTTAATGTTTTATTCTACTTATAAAGAAGTTATTTGAATCAGCAAAATGCAGTTATCTTTTGAAGCTTCTGATTTATTGTGTAACTCTGACAGGTTATGGGCCCAGGAATCGCTCAAGAAGTAAAGTTAAAACTGCATTGTAATTTAAAGCTGATAAGAAGCTGTCTGTGTTGTTAAAGGAACAGGCAGAGAAGGAACATAAAGCAGGATGGCTGCTGCTATGGAATTTAAAGACAGTCCAATACCTAAATTGGGGAAGAAAAATTATTTAATTTGGGCTGCAAAAATGGAATGTTTTTTGAAAGTAAAAGAATTATGGGACATCGTAGCAGACCCCCCACAAGGTGTGCTTGGAGCAGCAGATCAAAAGGCTCATGACAAAGCTATGGCTTATCTTCTGTTAAGTCTGGGGGATGATCAATTCTTAAATGTAGCTGAATTAAAGTCTGCAAAAGAAATATGGCAGAAATTGAAAGCAGTACATGTCAATGTTTCTGCGTGTAATGTGGTCCAACTTTCGAGAAAGCTTTTTAGAGCCAGTATGCAGCCAGGAGATTCTATGGAAGATCATTTAATGAAAATGCAGTCTAATTTTCTAGAATTGGAGCAACGTGGAGTAAAGTTTCCAGAGTCCCAGAAAGTTTTATTAGTGTTAAACAGTTTGGATCAGAGCTGGGAGACTGTATCAGCTATTTTTGAAAGTAAGCCAGAAGCAGATTTGAATTTGGAGGCTTTGAAATCGTGTTTATTGAATGAATATGAGAAAAGGCTTTTCAGCCATGCTGATGGAAAATTCCACAGGCGGGGGCTCAACAAGGAGTACAGTGGAAACTTACAGCAAGTCTCCAGCAAAATTTTCCACAGGCTGCCTATCTCTAGCAACAGCCGAGGTGTCTGCAGACAAGAGGAAAGCAGAGGCAGGAGAGATCAAGTTACACAGCAACAATTCTTCAAGCAAGTTAAAAAAGCGTGTTTCATTTGTGGAGAAACCAATCATCTGCAGAAAAGCTGTGCACAGAGAAGAAATATGCAAGACAAGAGACATTATTTGCAAGGACAGATTGCAGTTGCAAAAGTTTGTTATAATAACAATAGAGACAAATGGTTGATTGACAGTGGGGCTAGTCAAACAATTGTTAATAATTCTGACTTATTTTCCAGATTTTTCCCAGGAAACCATGAAGAATTGGCCTTAGCCAATGGTCAAAAGGCTAAAATCATTGGAAGAGGCGATGTGCAAATTCCATATTTGGACTCCAGGTTTACTGATGTGTTATATGTACCTGAAATGGAGCATAATTTGTTAAGTGTGTCTAGTTTAGACAAGCAAGGTTATGAAACCACATTTGTTAATGGGAAGTGTCTCATCCAAAGAAATGGGAATGTTTGTGCACAGGGCATAAAAGAGGATAATCTTTATGTATTGCAGGGAGAAAAGGTGCCACATTGTTCCCAGATATTTAAAAATGTAGCAGAACACAATTCGTGTGTTCATCTTCTGCACAGACGACTTGGTCATGCTAATTTTAAGGTTGTTCAACAAATGAAAGAATTTGCAGAAGGATTAGATTTGAAGGGATGTAAGGCATATTTGGATTGTGCAGTATGCAAAGCATCGAAATCCAAAGCATTCCCAGTGAGCAAGTTTAGCACAAGACAAACCACAAAAGCTCTAGAACTGGTGCATGCTGATTTAATTGGGCCTATGCAAGCCAGTTTGGGAGGAGCAAAGTATGCGCTGGTCATTGTGGATGACTACAGCAGGTTTGGGTTTTGCTACTTACTTAAGAGTAAAACAGAGGTGCTACAGCAATTTAAGCAATGGTTAAGCTTTGTAGAGAGAAGGTACAAACAACAGGTATGTCAGTTGCAAACTGACAGAGGTGCTGAGTTTATGTCAACAAATTTTCAACAATGGTTGAGACAATTGGGAATAAAACACAGGCGCACAAATCCTTACACACCGGGAGAGAACGGAGTGGCTAAAAGGAGGAATGGTGTTTTGCAAACAATGAAAGACTCATTACTGGAGGATTCTGGTATGAGCAGGTCATATTGGGGTGAAGCCATACTGACTGCCAATTATTTAGTAAATAGGTTGTGGAGTTCATCCATCAATAATACTCCATATGCAATGCTATATGGGAGAAAGCCTTCTCTAGCACATTTAAAAATATTTGGAAGTACTGCATGGGTACATATTCCAAAGGCAATCAGAAGAAAGGGACAACAAAAGGCTAGAAAGCTCAGATTTGTGGGCTATGAGCCAGGCTCAAAAGGGTATCGCTTTAGCGATGGAAGTAAAAGGATAGTGATTTCAAGGTCTGCTAGTTTTGCAGAACAAAATTGGAACAGAATTGATGCAAATTCTGAAAATGTCTCACTTAGTGACGGTGATCCACTTAGTGACGGTGATCCACTTAGTGACAATAACTCATTTAATGATGGTGAATCATTTACTGAAGGTGTCAATGTTCAGGGAGGAGAGTCTGAACAAGATATGAAGCCAGAAAAGCTTGAAACACAAGTACAGGCAATGCCACGTAGGTCAGAGCGTAGGAACAGAGGGGTTCCGCCAGACAGGTATTCTGCCAGTAAAGTTAAAGTGTGTAATGTGTGGTATGAGCCAAGAAACTATAAGGAAGTATTGGCATTAGCAAAAGTTGAACAAGAAAAGTGGAAGGAAGCCATGGATAAAGAGATGAAATCCATGGGAAATCATAAAGTGTTCACATCTGTGACTTTGCCACAGGGTACCAAGGCTGTAGGATGTAAGTGGGTATACAAGAAAAAGGTATTACCCAATAATGAAGTACAGTATAAGGCAAGATTGGTGGCACAAGGTTTTTCTCAATTAAAGAATGTGCACTATGATGAGGTGTTCGCGCCAACTGTAAAAGCTGAGAGCATAAGACTAGCACTGGCATTAGCATCAGCATACAGGCATAGAATTTGGCATTTTGATATAACCACTGCATTCCTCAATGCTGAATTAGAGGAAGAAATTTATATGGTTCAAGCGCCAGGGTATGAAAATAAAAAGCCTAACATGGTGTATAAATTGAACAAGGCTATTTATGGGCTGAAGCAGTCAGCCAGAAATTGGAATATCTGTTTAGATACTGCATTGAAAGGTCTTGGGTTCAAGAGTTGCAAAGCTGATGGTTGCATATACACTGGAAAGTTACAAGGTGGGAATTGTCTACTATTAGCATTTGTGGATGATCTTTGTTTCATTGCAAAGGATGCATCACAAGTTAAAGAATTTGCTAATAAGTTAGAAAAGAAATTTGAATTAAAGAATTTGGGAGAAATAAAGAATTATCTCGGTGTAGAGATACAAAAAACTGAAAAGGGTTATATTCTCAGTCAAAGGAGAAAAATTGAACAATTATTAGAGAAGTATAACATGAAAGATTGTAATATTGCTCCTACACCTATGAGCACAGATTTTTACAATAGTTTGGGTGAGGACAAAAGTGAAGCCTGTGATCAGGAGATATATCACTCTGCAATAGGGAGTCTGTTATATCTGTCACAGTGGTCCAGACCAGACATAGCTTGTGCAGTGAGCATCTTAAGTCGCTTTACTGCTACACCTACAAAGTTGCATTGGATGGGTGTGAAAAGAATTCTTAGGTATTTGAAGGGAACTGTGAATTTGGGTCTTCAAATACAGGTCACTGAAGAATTAAAATTGAAATGTTATGTTGATAGTGATTATGCAAATGATGTAAAAACCAGAAAGTCTAATTCTGGAATTGTAATAATGTTTGGAGGGGCTTTAATTGGTTGGAAGTCCAGAAAACAAACAACGGTTGCTATTTCAACTGCTGAAGCAGAGTTTATTGCATTGTCTGAGTTATGTTCTGAAGTAGTTTGGTATGTACAGTTGTTACAAGATTTAAATGTAAATGTAAATGAAGCTGTAACTGTTTATGAAGATAATGCTGCTTGTATAAAAATGGCAACAGGTGACAGAGTGAAGAACAGAAGTAAACATGTGGACATTAAGTATTGTAATGTCAGGGAAGCTGTAAAAGAAAAATTGATACGTTTACATCATTGTTCTTCAGAGGATAATTTAGCAGACATGATGACCAAACCATTGGGTGGCGTCCATTATAGGAAATGTTTAAATCCAATAGGTTTGATGTCTCTCCCAGTAATGAAGGGAGGAGTGTTGGAATATTCATGACTGGGAGAGCCATGTGATTGAGTCAGCCAATCGGGCTGAAGTGTTAATTGAGCATGTCCAGAAACTTAGCAAGAAGAAGGGTGTGGTTTAGTCTGTCCACCATTATACTCCAGTATGAAAACATCTCAACATGTGATCTGAAACAAAGTGTGGTATTGTTAATGTTTTATTCTACTTATAAAGAAGTTATTTGAATCAGCAAAATGCAGTTATCTTTTGAAGCTTCTGATTTATTGCGTAACTCTGACAAATGTAACTTCTGGAGTAAATATACTTGTTCAGCTATTTAGTTTTTGAAATAGCATCTACATTGCTAAATATGGTAAGAATAGGTGGTACTTTCAGTAACAAACTCATATAACGTAGCAAAGAGATAATTTCAGCCAATTTTGTCAGCCCAGTTGACAACTCTATGAAACTGAGGGTCTGGTTCTAGGGTACCTGGGACATGAGCCTAGAGCCATCATGAATAATTGAGATACAAGTCCAGAGTAATAATGAAGCAATCACTATAGTGGTCTAGTAGCAATGAGCAAAAATAAAATATTTTAGGCATTCATCAATACTGAATTAGAGGAGTCTTCGGCTTAGCTGAATCTCAGATCTCCTAGATAGACTGCCAAAATGGATGAAAAGCCACATCAGTCCTGAATTAATACAATGATTTTCCACAAACTCTGTGTATTGGGAGTTTTTAGTAAACAAAAAATAAATATTCTTCTTCCTAGGACAAAATGGATCTTGCTGGAAATTGAATCCCACCGTTCTTTGAATATGGAATCTATGCCCCTTCTGTCTCTACCATTTCTCTCTGGCTGCATGTCTAACTATAAATGCCATGAAGTAAGTCCTATCAAAAGCAATTCGACTACATTTAGGAACATGAGAATGATATGGTAATATTTGTCTCATCATTGGTCCTTTTAGTTCAGTATTATCTGTACTAACAGATAATCTCCAGGGATTTATGCAAAAGCCTTTCCTATCTCTCTTTGGACATGACTGATATTAAGAGAAGGATTTCTGCAAGAAGACAGGCACTATTGTATTCAAGGCATATAAATCTGAGCTCCAACCCCTAAATAAAAATGCTCCAAGAATCGATTGTCTTACAATTCAGTAATAATGATAAAATGTATGATGTGCAATCAGTATTTCTTATGCTCACAATTTTATTTACACACATTACATATGCACACACAAACATTACTTTTAGAAGGTGTCTTTGATTCATAGCATATTTTCAGATCCGTATATAATATCTAGAGAGGGGGGGAAAGGAGGAAGTCTATAACAAAATGTATGAATGAAATGTAAGCACCATGAAAGGAAAAGATTACTTCAATGCTGCTTTCTGTTGATTTTCATTTGAACATGTTGTGCTTCTTCATTTGTCAGTCTGATACAAGTTTGCATGGGGAATGCAAAATGAATTCAGAATGGAAGAAAGAGGGAAAACCGAGTGTATATTATTTTTAATCAACATTCATAAAGATTATAATTTAAAATAACCGATTGCTCATCACATGAAATAAACAAAGAAATGGTGCTTCTCAGATGCAATTTTAACAGATTAACAGAATGGGAAGGGACCTTGTAGGTCATCTAGTCCAGCCCCCCGCCCAAGCTGGAGACCCACACCATCAAACTTTTTAAACAAGGGGCTAATTCACAGTCCCTCAGACTGTTGGGGGGCCGCACCGGCGAGCGTGGCTAGGTGGTCATATGACTGGGTGGGCATGGCTAGATCATGTGACTAGTGAACCTGGCCAATTTAACAGTCCATTAAACAATGCACACAAATTAAACTTTAATTTGTTTTGCTCCTGGGGGTGTTTTATTTGCTTTTGTTTGCATGTTGCTCTTTTGGTTGACTTTTCTTTTTACTAGATCTTTTTTTCAGTTGTTTAGGAGTCTAGTGGTCCACTTCAGGAAACTCAGTTTTGCAGCAATTCTTCTGAGCTTGATAAATCTCTCTCTCTCTCTCTCTCTCTCTCTCTCTCTCTCTCTCTCTCTCTCTCTCTCTCTCTCTCTCTCTCTCTCTCTCCTCTCCCTCCCTCCCCCCTTCCCCCCCTCTCTCTCTTATCTATCTATCTATCTATCTATCTATCTATCTATCTATCTATCTATCTATCTATCTATCTATCTATCTATCTATCTATATCTATCTATCTATCTATCTATCTATCTATCTATCTCTATCTTCTGGAGGCAGGGGAGCTGAAAAACAGGTAGTTTTTGCCTCTTTTTGGCCTCCTGTGGCATCTGTGCACCCCATTTCTCACCTCCCCCGCCTCCAGCAACATTCTGCAGGCCCCAAACAGGCCATTTTCGGCTGGTTTTTGACCTCCTGGGACATCTGTGTGCCCCATTTCTCACCTCCCCCACCTCCAGCAACATTCTGCAGTCCAGAATTGTTGGCCTTACCTTTCAGTTCCAGCCCACGCGGCTCACGAAGGTAAGTCTTGTGCTCAGCCGAATCTCTCCTTGATCAGTTTCCATCCATTATTCCTTGTCTGGCCTTCAGGTGCTTTGGAAAATAGTTTGACTCCTTCCTCTCTGTGGCAGCCCCTCAAATATTGGAACACTACTATCATGTCTCCCCTGGTCCTTCTCTTCACTAGACTAGCCATGCCCAGTTCCTGTAACTGTTCTTCATATGTTAATCCTGGTTGCTCTCCTCTGCACTTTTTCTAGAGTCTCAACATCTTTTTTATAGTGTGCTGACCAAAACTGGATGCTTAAATAAGATAACATTGTGTTTTATTTAACGTTGTCAGAATACGTCTGATGCTTTGGGAAAGGAGCTGTGGAAGACTAATGAACATCACCACTAATGTTAAAGTGAATATCTCAACAAATATCTAAAAGAGCGAGTGCTAAGAAACAAAACATTTAGAGATGGATGTTTTCGATTTGGATTTTTTTTCTTCCTGAAATGGATTATAATCATTCAAAGTGGATGACAAACAGAGGCTGATAATCCAAGAACCATCGGAAATAGATTAATCACCTATGTAGCATGTTAAAGACTACCTGAGACGTGCACCTGGGAGGGATAGGGGAGAATAGGATTCGCATCAAGGTACAGGCATCTTCCATAGAGCTGGTCCTTGCCTTCACACTGATTCATTTAGCAACTCTTTGAAGTTACATGAAAAAAAGTGATGTATGACTTGTCCTCTTTTTCAACTTTTGCAGCAGCTCCAATGGTCAGGTGATTCAAATGCGGCACATATTTATGACAGCTGCAGCATCCTGGGCTCATGTGATTGTCATTTGTGATCTTTCCAGTCATTTTAAAACAAGCAAAGTCAATGATGGAAACTAGATTAATTGATTAATTAACGACCAATTGGTTTACTAACAACTGCAGTGATTCGCTTAACAATCATGGCAAAAAAAATGTTCTAAAATCAGGAACAACTTCTCTAACAGTCACTTCATTTAGCAATGGGAATTCTGGTCCCAATTAAGATCATAAATCAAGGACTCCCTCTATTTAGCTACAACACCAATGGTAACCTCAATTTGATCTTATTTTCGTCAGGGAGCCCTCTGTTATTTTGTAATCTGCTCAAATAAGACCCCAGCTTTATGCTCTAAGAACTTCTCATGAATAAACATAAAAATATTTAGCTTGGGCTCTAATGTACATTCATCAGTCTGGTTAACCAGCCTTAGAAGCTTTTCTAGAAGAAGCTAACGCCAGGAAAAGTATTCAAATCCTGCAAGGGGAGATGTGAAAAATGCCTTCCATAACCAGTTTTTAAATAGCTATTTCACAATATATGGCGAAAGCTATTTATAATTCTTGATGTCACAAATGCCACCAGAAACAGTCTTTCTCCCAAGTAATATTAAGCATTTTGTTACATTTTACATAGTTACCGAAGGGATACACTGACTCAGTAATTCTTATCAAAGAAAAAAGCTAGCACTAGTTGAAGATTATGTGGTATAGCAACAAGTAATTGCTATACTGCTCTTATAATGACTGCTCTTTAGAAGGCCAGATCCTGAAGATGAAACTCAAATACTTTGGCCACCTAATGAGAAGGAAGGACTTACTGGAGAAGAGCCTAATGCTGGCAACGATTGAGGGGAAAAGAAGAATGGGACAGCAGAGAATGAGGTGGCTGGATGGAGACACTGAAGCAGTGGGCATGAGCTTAAATGGACTCCGGGGGATGGTAGAGAACAGGAAGGCCTGGAGGAACATTGTCCATGGGGTCGCGATGGGTCGGACACGACTTTGCAACTAACAACAAGTAAACAAACAAGGAGAATTATTACACAAAAATACATGCAAATTTATCTTGCATATTATATGCATTGATGATGTGGGAAAAACCTGGTCTTTACAGTATTGGGTTCTGCTAGGAATTTTCATACTCATTTACAGAAAATTGGATTTTTTTTCTAACCATGAATACATAGAAATCTCTCCAATTGTTTCTTTTGAATGAGAATTAAAATAAAAAGCATTTGATGGGATCTGCAGTGACAAATACTTTTCTTCACTATTTATTGATCACTTACATACATCCCCTTCCTCACAATGCTCAATCAATTCTCTCGTCTTCAATTTTAGGTAGAGATATTGTCTCTCTAATATATGTTCAGACCTCAGTTTTTCATTTTGGAGGTGGGGGCTTCTGTAAATATTCCCCCCCCCAAGCCGGCTAGTAGCATTCTCTTTTTAAAAAGAGGATGCTGTTTAGATTGCATAAGTACTGTATCCGCATTCACCTTTGAATTAATAGCAACAAATATATATTTTGGAGTGCTAAAAGCAGTTTGATAAATGAAATATCATTTATTTAGACAAAATGTATAATTAGTATTATTCTATGCTTGATGTGGACTTCTTCATCACTATTAGTATAGCAAATTAGCAAAATAATAATAATAATTCCATTTCAACTAGAAAAATGTGTTGAATTAGAGACCCAGCAGACACATCTGGTATATTTATGTAAGTTTTGAGGTGTGAAGGAGGGGAGACAAAATATTGCATAGGAGTTTCTACATTTAAAAACACACAAACTTTTAACGCACTGTAATTTCTATTCTTACCACTTCTTTACAAAGGATTTATTTAAATCAAGGATGATGATGTTCGCCCATCGTGTTCAAAGAGGATTTTGACATCTATCAGGTTGTGGGCTGTTTACGATGTGTCCGCAGGTGGCTGGTGAGGCCTATACGGGCACAAAATGTTCTGCCACATGTTGGGCAGACATGTGTGGGCACCATTGTCACAGCATTTGCAGCTCTGGCTTTGCGGAGTGCTCGCTTCTCTTCTGCTATGGCTGTTCTTCTGTCCTCAGATATTTGGCAGCCTTGGTGGATCAGCATGTGCCATGTTGATCAATCTCATCCCAGGGTTTCCCAAGAGGTGGTATCGATATTGAGGGGCTTTCAACAAGTCTTTGTATTGCTTCCTTTGTAAATCAAGGATAAACTTATGGTAAAGTAAGGTGACCAGAAATCCCGCTTTTGGCGGGACAGTCCCTCTTTTCAACAATTTGTCCCGCGTCCCACTGCGTTTTTTAAAAGTCCCGATTTTTTGAAAGACTGCAATTCCCAGAAGAGTTTGCTGTGCTTATTCAGAGGGAGCAGAGGACGCTACAGCTGATTTTAAAGGAATCAAAACAGCTGCTTAAAGAAAAAGCATTTAAGAGTTTCCCCCCAGCTCTCCCTTAAAAGCCGATTCACTTGCCTGCCTGGTTTTAAATAACGCGCTGCAGAAGGGGCTTGAAATGGCTGCGGAGCGGTTTTTTTCCCCTTTCCTTTCTGTAACACAAGGTCGGAGAGCAAGCAAGGCTCATTTGCATAGACACGCCTCTGACAGAATCTGAACTAAAAGTTACTTTTTTAATGACAGAAAAGAGACAGAAACAGGGCAAAAGTGAAAATATGTCTAAGATATTATGCCCTGAAGTGAGTAGAGGAAACTCTAGACCACTTTCTAGACTACCTCACCATGACTAAGAAGGAACTCAAAAAAGAGGTCAAACCTCCAATTCTGATGGCAATGCTAATAACCTCCAGACTGGGAAACAAAAGGAGGTGGTTTCAAATCCAACATGGGAGGGGTCTAAACTTTAGACCCCTCCCATGTTGGATTTGAAACCACCTCTAAAGATTATCAGGTCAGGAGGCAGGGGTCCTGGTCCTACTCTGCTTCATCTTCCAGTAGGAGTCAAAGTTTTTAATCAAGAACCTTTCCTCCCTTCCCCCCCCCCCCGCTGTCAATGGTGTCCCGCTTTATTAATGTTAACATCTGGTCACTTTATGTTAAAGGGCTGCACTGATGGTCCTGTTCCACCCCACCCCACCCCACCCGCTGAGAACTTGAATGAGCATTTTCCTTCTTCCATCTACTCCTTGAATTGATTAATTTTATATTAGAAACTCCTTCCAGCAGGACTTAGTTGCTTTTGGAGTCTGAGAGTTGTATCTAACCTTTAGTGGTGTGTCAGGGGCTGCAAGAAAGGCCAAGTGGATGGAAGCAAAGTGAGAAATGAATGAGAATGTGTGTGTGCACACGGGTATACATACACACACAACCATCACAATTTTTTTCATCCTTGTGTAAAGCTTGAATAATAAAATACATAATAAATATAATGTTTTCCTGCTGTGGAACTTTATAACCTCACCATTTGCCACCCAATTTTATCAACCTCAGAGCCAAAACTTTCAACAACCTAAGACTATCAGGAGGCCTACAAGTGTCCTTGTTGGCCCATCCCATTCACTGTAAAGTGAAATATTTTGTTAGCTGAGAACTGAGTAGGGATTGTGAAGGACTTGTTAATAATGGATCAAGATAGCACAGGCACTTTCATTCATATAATATTGTTGCACCTAAAAACATAAGGAAACATTACAATATAAAAATACTGGATGTGATAAACCCCTTTGGATTTATTTTGTTTTATGACTCAATAAGCAAGCAATACTGTACAATCCAAATGTAATATTATGGGTGGTGATCAAAATGCTTTCTAATGTACCAGTTCCTTGACCAAAGTCATGAAATTATTATGGCCAGCGCTGTACATTTATTTCAAGACTAGTTTTGCTACTGGTTTGCTACAAAATATTGAATTCTAAATGATGGTATGCTAACAGTTGGTATCGAAGCAGAAGATCAACTCTGAGAACTCTACTTATAGCAGCACTATAACAGGTGGATAGAGTTAATATGACCATTCTCTTGTATTTAATAATTTTCCCCTTCTGTTTTTCCAAACATGAGAGTTGGCAGAAAGTTTAAAAAATGTCAACCTTGTGAGGTAGTCCAGATGAGAAACAAATGCAAAAGTACTAGATCTACTTTATTGCAAGTTACATGAACAGAATCTTGCAAGTCTAAAAGTACATCTATTTCCCCTTCCTCACCTTTGGAGTTTAAGGAAGTAGGAAAATCCCTTTCTGAGATTTTGCCACATGGTCCATTGCTTCTGTGGGCTAAGCTGTCTCTCATCCAGTGGTGGGTTCCTACCAGTGCGGTCCACTCTATAGCACCGGTAGCGGCCCGCTGGTGACATCACAGTACCGGTGCGGTCGGTTGCCGGTGCCTGGGCACCGCCATTTTTTTTAAAAAAAGAATTTTTTTTTTAAAAAAATTTCTTCTGCGCATGCCCAGAAGCCGAGCTTCCGGCACTGCACATGCGCTGCCTTCCTCCCCACAGTGAGTCCAAGGAGGGGAGGATGGCTGAGTGAGCATGTGAGACGCTGAAAGAACGGGCGGCAGGAGCTATCTCCATTCCCCTCCCTTCAGCAGTCCGAGAAGCCACGAATGCGCAGTGATGATCCTAGGCATTTTTGCACATTCGAGGCTTCTCGAGCTGCTGAGGGGAGGGGGAACGGGCAGCAGGAGCCTAGGTTCATCGAATGGG
Organism: Diadophis punctatus similis; assembly: GCA_023053685.1. Taxonomy (NCBI): domain Eukaryota; kingdom Metazoa; phylum Chordata; class Lepidosauria; order Squamata; family Dipsadidae; genus Diadophis; species Diadophis punctatus. The sequence goes on from JALIGW010000003.1 coordinate 168,415,838, forward strand.
GAGAATCATTCAGGGCGGACGGAGCCTCCTAGAAGAACCGCTGCCGCGGTCTTGCTGCTCCCGCTGCGGGGGGCTGCGTTGCGGGTGGGCAATGCCCCCCTGCTTCTCTGGCCGCTGCCAAGCTCCCGAGGCCCACATCCACCCAGTCACATGGCTGGCAAGCCACACCCACAAAATAAGCCACGCCCACAGAGTGGTAGTAAAAAAATTAGGAACCCGCCCTGCTCTCATCCAACCATTGACTTGAATGGTTAACAGGTGTATTATTATTATTACAGTTTACAATCCAAACTGAGAATTTTGACTCTGAAAGCCTGAAGCACCTGGGACTTGGCCATTTGGGGATCTGCCAGTTTCCCTATGAAACTGCCTAAATCTCTAGGTCAGCAGGCATGGTCCCATTGAAGATGCCCTCGCTTGCCAGATTCTGCTGGTCAGACCATCTCTGCTTTTGCTTCTGCTTTTAGGAAAGGAATCACAACCATGTTTTTAAATTAGGTCTTTTCAGTTTGAGCTAGGTTTAATAGCAATTGAAACTACTTTGTTCTTTTTTAAAATTGTTAGGCCTTTTGAATGCCCAGCAGGCAGAAGGGCAGGATAGAAGCTGTAACATGAAATTAGAAACAGTACATTTTGTTCTTGGACAAAAAGAGAATGCTCATCAGCTTTTGAATGGACTGCAAAAACTGACTTGAAAAACTAATGGAATAGCTTGCTTTAAAAATTTAAAAAGATGAACTAAATAGCGTGTAAATGAATAAATGATAGGCAACCTAAATCTCAAATGCTCTGTCCTTCAAAGAAGGCTAACCTTGAAAAAAACATAAAGCTGCCTTGATAACTTCCCATTTATAGCAAACAATTAGAAGCCTGAGAAACATTGGACAAAAATGCCAGAGGACAGCTGTTAATGTTCTGCGTCATGCCACCACGCAAGAAGTCCTCAAATGAACTTGCTTTGTCAGGGAAGGGTTTTTGGATGATTTGCACCTTTTTTTTTTGGTCAAAACAAATAATGTGTAGTTTATTTAGAAAGCCGGTCACCGGTTTGTTAATTTGGCTGAATGCTGCCATCTAGTGCTCAAATTTTAAAAACTTTTTTTTATGTTATTTTGTCAAGCATGTATAATATAACAGATATTTGTATAAACATGTTTATGAATACATGAAATGGATACAAATAAATGGGGACATTAGGACAGGGACGGTAGGCACGATGGTGCACTTATGCATGCCTCTTACAGACCTCTTAGGAATAAGAGGGGGGAAATCTGTTAAATTTAAACCATGATTATAAACCTGGTTTATAAACTTGGCTAATTCAAGGCAAGCTATTAATGGTAAACAAAACAAAGGTAATGGTAAACAAATGGTAATGGTAAACAAAACAAAGACGAGTTGTTTGAACCTGATTCAATTTGATGAAGCTGTATGCTTGATGGTCCTTTTAATTCAGAGAGGTTCTACCACCAACCTCTAACTTCATTATATTACATTCTAATGAACCGCAGAAATCAAAATTGCAAAGAAAAGGCTGTGTGGTTAATATCACTTCCACTTCAATGTTACTGTTATGAAGGAATCAGGGCAGCGGTGGGAGGCTCCGCCCACCTACCTGGGACGCTTCTACACATGCGCAGAAGCGTTGCGCGCGAGCACTAACCGGTGACAAACTAATTCAGAACCCACCATTGAATCAGGGCTTCCAGAGCTATAAGTTATTTCACTTAGCAGAGTTGTAGAATTACAGCAATAGAGTTTGTATAGGTTGCTGATATAATAATAATACTGTAAAATAAACACTGTAAATCCTATACATTCTGGCTAGCCATTTATTTATTTGAACCACCTTTCTATCAATGGTAAAAGTTCATCCATTCTTCTCCTCACAAACACATAATACTTAATAGGATCTGAAGAGTAGCTGAGCCTAAGCGACAGATGATAAGGTCTTCCGCCTCTAAGGCTGATATTGCATATCATTCTAAGCCATGGTATGTTTAACCATAGCTAGTTCAGTAATGGAATAAGTTTATATAATATGCTGTGCTATAACATTTCTTTGTAAATAACAAAAGTTAGATTTATACAGTCTACTGAGCAAAGGCAGACTAATTCTCCTGCATTTTTCCCTCCTTTCTTGCCACAGTTGTTAAGTGAATCACTGCAGTTGTGAAGTTAGTAAGATGGTTGTTCAGTAATTGACTTTGTTTGTCAGAAGGTTACAAAATGTGACCATGAGACCTTGGGACACTGCATCGGTCATATATATGAGTCACTTGCCAAGCATCAATTTTGCCAAGCATCAATTTTGCCAAGCATCAATCATATATATGAGTCACTTGCCAAGCATCAATTTTGATCATGTGACTATGGGGATGCTGCAATGGTTGTAAGTGAAAAGGTGTCGTAAGTCACTTTTTTCAGTGCTGTTGTAATTTTGAACCAGCGGTGGGTTGCTCCTGGTTCGGCCCGGTTCTAAGAACCGGTAGCGCCAGCCGTGGGAGGCTCCGCCCACCCACCTGGGACACTTCTGCACATGCGCAGAAGCGCCGCACATGCGCAAATTGGTACTAAAGGGTTTTGGAACCCACTACTGCTTTGAACGGTCCCTAAATGAACTGTTGTAAGTTAAGGATTATCTGTATATAATTTTATTAAAGGTTTTTAAAAGAAAGATGAAAACTAATACAAACTAATATAAAGCAAGAAAAGGAAAAGAAAAAAATCAAAGAGAAAGCTAAAAGGGGGGGGAAGTAATAGAGAAATAGAGTAGAAGGGGGGAAGGTATCAAGAAGTAGCTTCTGATCTTTTTTACAGCAGTTTTAAGTACAACTATAAATTTTATCTCTTACTCTGTGACTAACATGGCTCTTTTCTTTCTATATTTTAATCCTGTCTAATCTTTAAAACCATGAATCAGAAGATTTCCTGTTTTATGCAAAAAGATCCCTAGGGAATTTTCAGTCATCAATAAATAAAGATATTAGTTTCCTCTGATCAAAGAAATCAGTTTGGCCATCTCAGCAATTTCCATCGTCTTCTCCAACCAATCCTCCATTGGAAGTAGTGGCAAATTTTTCTATTTTTCTAAGTTTCTTCGAACAGGTTTTGGTGAAAGACTTACAAGTAGAGTGAAGAATCCTGTACTGATTTAGTTACAAAAATGACAGTGGATATTTGTGAATGTTCAGACTTTTACTGTATTATACTTTCTCCAGCATTTACATTTTCCTGGGCTTTCCAAGCTTCTTTTAAAACACAAGGCATTTCTTCAAAGAAATACTTACAATACACTTTTCCCTAGTAAAGGAAGGACTTATAACAGAAAACAACACCAGTAATATTATCCTCCATTAGTCCCAGCAATCACATAAGCCCCAAAACATCACCAAGAGAACTTAAAAAGGAATTCTCAAGTACCCTGAGGGAAAAAGGAAGGAAAAGAAAACTTTTGAGAAATTGAAAGACATACAATGTTTGAATCGGGATGAATTTGTACAAGATTCCGACTTTCACGAATTTTCTGATTCTTTCTTTGTTTTGGGGGATTAAAATGTGCTGTAACTATTTCTAGTTTCCCTGAGGTAATTTCCTTGGTTCTTTAGAGCACAAAAATAGGCAAAGGTGACAACCATCCTTCTGTTCATTAGGATGGTACCCAACACTCAGAATACCAGAATTAAACATCTCATGTTCTAGAAATGTGAGATCAAGCTAAGATACATGTATTCCTCCTTCACTGAGAGAAAAGAAAGAGCAGACACCAACTGGGCCCCTAGCCTTGCTCACCAAAGGACTGACATAGAATCACCATTCCCATAAATCAGGGCTGGAACCTTTTTGGCCTGGCCTCCCTGCTTCATGTATGGAAACACTGTTCCCTCTAAGGTGCGCGGCCGCACACGTGATGGGAGAATGCCGCGCAGAGGTTTCTAACTTCCACCCGGCGTTTTCTAATTGCAGAGGCTGCGCGCCTGCGCGGCCGCGCACATAAAAGGGGGACATTACGTGACAGTTTTTAACTGCCGCGCGCCGTTTTCTAACTTTACAGGAAACATTGTATGGAAAGTAAGGCCAGCAGCAATGCTCTGTTAGCTTTGCAGGAAGTTATAACAATGAAACACCCACAACCATTTTCCTTTATATCCGTCTCAAACAATTGGAAGTAATTATCTATGAGTGGCTAATATCGGGTTGTTGTTGTTTCCTTGCCATGTCAGGCTACTAATCAACCAAATATTCTGCAAATAACTCCTGTTCTAAGCATCTAAACTCCTGACATATGAGATAGTGTTTTTGTAGATAGTAAAACATAATAAAAGTTCACAAAACATGCTAAAAGGAACAAAAGTTTCGTTTTGTTTCCTTCATGCTCCATGTATTATTATTTTACTTATTTATACTGTGCCTTTATTATTTGTATAAATAATAAATAATAAAGGCAGCAAACATACTGAATACTCTCTCCTCATATTTTCCCCACAACTACAACCCTGTGAGGTGGGTTGGGCTGAGAAAGAGAGTGATTGGCCCAAAGTCATTCAACTTGTTTTCATGCCTAAAGCAGAACTAGAACTTACAATCTCCTGGCTTTTAGCCTGGCACCTTAACCACTAGACCAAATTGGCTCTGTACCTGTATGTGTGCTTTCCCTTCTTTTACTGTACTGTATATCCTTTTCCTGTTCTTGTCCTTGTAACAAGTTCCTGCATCTCTTTCCCTGCTTCATGTAGACATCACATTGCATATATAAATATCTGATCACACAGGAACCTTGTCTGTACATTTTTATTATTTTCCTAAGCTGGGCCGACAGCATACAAATAAGACAGCCAATCTTGAGTCATCATCTCAGAATAATAACAAGAACTTCATATAAGCCTTAAATTATTTAAGGATCAATATAGCTAAATAAACTCTTTTTTTGTCATAGTTTGTATGATTAGCAGTTTCTGTTTCTACTAATCATTATTCCTTCTCAGAGCAAACACAAATAGCAATTATGGAGATAATTGGAGCCAAAATAGGCCATAGAAAAAGATGTGGCAAATCCCAATATTTCCAGGAAGTGAAGGTTTGCAGAAAGATCAAAACATATTTAAAGATGATCCCTCTCCCTGAAAATCAACCCAACAGAGAGCACTCATACCATGTAATCATATAGTATTGTACATTGGAAAAAATTCAACATACAGAATAAAAGATTGGAAGGTAGTTGAGGGTGAAAATCAGTGTTTTAATCAAAAAAAGCAAGGAAGGATTATGATTTTGTTCTGCTTACTCTTAAGGGCCCTAACAATTCTGTTGCTATGTGAAGCTGTTGCTAAGTGAGCAATCATGTATTTGTATTTGTATTTGTTTATTTGTCAAGCATATATGATTATAAGCAAAGTATAAACAGTAAAACATGATTGAATATATATGTAATAGTACAAGCATGAATAAGAGTAAAAGAGGTATGAATATATGGGTACATATATTCATATATGTGACTGTGATTGTGCTTTCCTGCTATAAAGAGACAACACTACTCACTAAAGTTTCACACCTTTTGTTTGTCTCCTGACCATTCTCCCATCCTTTGGAATGCTCAAGTGCCTGCTTAGTATCTTGGACACATTGAAAGCCATAGATCATGCACAGGCTGGGGCTGGGAGCTATGGGTGCGCTACTCAAACAGCTTATAGTATTCTCTTGAAATCTCTTTCTCTCCAATCTTCCATTCTGTGAGATGGAATGGGCCGGAAAGCAAGTGATTTCTGTAGGCAAGCTCTCCTTTGCCTGACTTTTTCTTACTGCTGTATTGCTTTTGATGTGTAAAAGAGCAAACAGCTTATTCTCCTGAAGTTTCTTTCTCTTCAATCTCTCTACTTCATGTGACAGTGGGAGATGGATACCTATCCTGATTCTCTGTGAAGAGAGAAAACCAAGATTAAATCACCATAAGACAGAGTTACTGTTTATCATTGATTGGCTTACTCCTAGCTCCAAGTTTTATTCCAAGTAGGGAATACAATACTCCCGAAAGAAAAGATCTGTGATTTGGGGGGATCGTCTGGAAGTATGACTGGGGAAGAAGGTTTGCCCAGTTTTGGCTGAAGTGACCAATGCAGATCTTTTTGAAATAGAAGCCTATGATAAAAATTACTGATGAACTTGTCATTTTGCAGATGGATTACTGCAGTGTCCTCTAGCTGTCAACTTTGGAAGATAATTTTGGAACTTCGGCTAGTCTAAAATGCACCAACCTGCTTTCTAACAGGAGACAGAAGATTTAGCAATGTTAGACCTAATGTTAAATTTCCTGGTTTACTTGTCTCTGCAGTTTTTAGAAGTGATTGAGAATTTACTTTTTCCGGCTCATTTCCCCTTGGTGTTTTCATTAACCTTATATGTCACGGTGCTTGATGCCCCCAAGCCCAAAGACCACACAGTGAAATCCAGTTGAGTTCAAACCTTTATTTGCTTACAGCTAATGAACAGAATCTTGCTGCACTAAGCAATAACCTTCTAACCTAAGGGATATATCCTGAGAGATTCAAGGGTGTAGTTACCCTTAATCTCTTCCTCCCTTCCCCATCCAGCTTGGGATGTCTCTTTGGAATGTACTTGTTCCCCTCTGGGAAACCAAGAGGCTGCCAAGAGGCTGCCAACTCTGCCTTCTCCAGATGCACATTCCATCACACTGCCTGCCTTATAGAAATCCTTCCCTCAAAGATATTCAGGTGGCCCCAACCCTGTTGACCTTCAGGAAAGCAGTGAAGACTGGGCTTTTACCCCAAGCACTGATATCAGGATGTTGATGGAGCCATCATTTCTTTGTTTTTCATTCTTATTTGCTTCTCAGAGTTCCTTCTGTGATAGATGGGCAGCCATATCAGTTTGCTTAATTATTCTAGTTTTACCGAATCCATCTTTCTTTTAAAAAAAAGAAATGGTGCGCAGAATTAGAATATTTGAGATGTGGCCTCTTCAAAGTAGAATATAGTGGCGATTATTACTTTCTTCATTTTTGAAATGATACTTTTATTGATGCAACCTAAAATTGCATCTGTCTCTCTTGCTGCCACATTACATTGCTAACTCATGCTCATTTTATGATCAACCATAATTCCAACAAATTTCATTCTGTTATTTTCAGCTCATTACTCTAATCTCTCAAGATCACTTTGAAGGTTCTTAGGATTTCAGTTTTAAGTCATGTGAAAATTAGCTAAGTATTCTCTGTAACTCTTCATCCAAGCATTAATGAAGTTCAAAATGGAATGAAATATTCATGCAGATTTGTGAAAAATCAATTAGAAAAGTGGGAATAGAACATTAGAGACAGTTCAGAATAGAAATAGATCTCAATGGTAGAAATACAAAAATATGTGCCCAGGAAGTTGCTGCCAATCAATATTAACTAGAACTATACAACCTCTTTTAAATGAAAAATTATTTCAAAAATTTAGTGGGATCAGGACAAAAGTTAAAGACAGCTGAAATTAATTTATAAACAGTTAAACTTATTGTTATGATATACACAGTATTTCACAGTTTGGAAGGCATCAGCTTTTTAAAAATTGGCACTGCATGGTCTATCACATTCTTTACCTATCTTCACTTATAGTAGACCAGTGCTTCTCTATTATTTTCTGTTACGCCCCCCCCCCCCCCAGGAAGAAGTAAACATTTCACACACCCCCAGGGGTGAAATCCTCCCGGTTCGCTCTTACCTGTTGGTCGCCGCACAGCCGAAGAACCTGGTGGCGTTCGTGGCGCGGGGCTTCCCCCACCCGCTTCCCCTGCCCACCTGGGCGCGGGCATTTGCGTTCCTTTGCCCTCTGCGCATGCGCAAAGCATTCTGCTTACGCAGAGGGAAAAGAACACAAATGCCAGCGTCCAGGCAGGCGGGGGAAGCGGGCGGGGAAAGCCCCACGCCGTGAACGCCGCCAGGTTCTTCGGCTGTGTGGCGACCAACAGGTAAGAGCGAACCGGGAGGATTTCATCCCTGCCCCCCCCAACTCTCCACCGGGATGATTGCGTGCAATATTCAGCACGTTTTCGCTGAAAAAAACTCAAGCAGCTTATCAGTGTGATTGGGGTGTAATGTGTTTAAGTGACGCCTTAATTTATTTGGCTTCATGCTGTCCGCTGCCAACATTTTTAGACACAGTAAACATACCGGTCTTTCCTCGTCTCCCACCGTAGTCACAGTGAAGCCAAGCACTACATATTTCCTTGTCTTAGCTTTCAGGAGACTTACCTTTGTCTCATTATCTCCATCTCTCTCCTCCTTTCTTTTCATCCCTGTTAAATATTTTTCCATGGTGTCTCTTAAGGGTTTGTTATCTGCATTTCATATATCCTGCTCTATGCTGTGTGCTATTGTTTGGTGCAAAAAAACCCTACTCCCTGCGGCAAAAAAAGCACTTTCCCCGGGGTCATGCGCCCCCCCGGCATCACTCCGTGCCCCCCCAGGGGGGCCCGCCCCACTATTTGAGAAGCACTGTAAGTAGACCAAGGAAACTTTCAAGCAGAGTTCTGGATGTTACTGCTCAAACTAACATAGAGTTGTTTAAATGTTTCAAATGATTGGCAAAGAATTAAAGGTCATTTACAATAAACATAATTAACTGGCTTTTACCAGAGCTTTGCTAAATATTTAGATGGTATATGTGTTTCTTGAAAATCTTAAACCACACTGCCAACAGTTGCCAAATTGCAAATATTTAATCAGTGTCCCTGCAACTAGGTCTAAATTCACCTTGATTTCTCTCATTCTTTTTCAGATAGTAGTCAGTTGAGAAATATTTTTTCCATAATTTTGTATGCAATACACCTGTATGCCTGCTAGAAAAACATTTGTTTTTATTGTATAATGATGAGATAATAGCCATTTCCCATTCTTTTGGCAAGGTTTCAGTTTCCTATAAATTCCTTAATAAAATTTCAAGACTAGGAGTCTTGTAGTCTTATATATTTCCATTCCCAGCTACTCCAATATTAGTATCTTTCAGTTTCTCAAGCATCTTATGGTTTTTGGGATTTCATCCAGTCTTGGTCAGCCTTCTTGTATGGAGTATATTGATTTTTGTATTTCTCAATTGTAGTTACGGTAATAGTGCTAGCACATAAAGTTATTGGAGGTGGCTGCTTTAATTCCTTGAAATAGTCTAGCTTTTATTTCTTATTCCATTGAAGTATGCCATTTTCATCTGTGATCATACTGCTAACAGGTGCTGTATATTTTCTTGCCAATTCTTTCCTAAGTGGAAATGTCTTTGAAGTCGTCTTTTTCTCTTGCTTGTTCTAATTCTGTAGCATTTTGGTTCCAGTCTATTTTTTTATCTCATCTTGCTTGCTTTTTTAATTCAAAGCCTTGAAGTATGTGTCACTGCTATATCCAAGGTTTAAAAAGGCTAAATGCAGCCCCAGGGCCTCAGAAAATATACTCCAGGTGTAAATAATCCTGGATTGTGTGCTTTGAATTTATAGTGGAAGAAAAGCCTGGGTTTTCAACAAATTATAGTGGAAGAAAAGCCTGAGTTTTCAACAAATCTCTGACTATGTACAATGAATCAATCAATCAATCAATGAAATGGATGTATTTTCAGGAAGAATTCTTTATTATACAGTATTTATTATACTTTGTTTTGATCACAAGAAAATCACAAGAAAATGAAGAAAATATGTATAGTTTCATGCTAATTAAAATATTGTTTTATTTATTTTTATTTATTTATTTATTTTGTCAACACATGTACAAGATAACAGGTATGATATAAACATAAACAAAAGTAAAATATGTATAGGTAAATTTAGACAATAGGACAGAAGGACAGGGACGGTAGGCACAATGGTGCGCTTATGCACGCCCCTTAAAATATTACCAGGATTACAGCATGCTATACCTACTGAAGAGGCTCTCCATTTATTTATTCTACGTAGTGAATCAAATAACACAATATTTTGATAGTCTCTGATGATCCAAGGAATTTCTGTTGATTTGTAACATTAGTAACTATCTCTACAACTTTATTTCAGAATCAAATCACCTGACAAAGACAAGACAGTTTTCAACTTGCTTTTTAAAGTTCAAAATGATCTCAGGACAAGAAGACAAAAAAAAATAAATAAATGTTCTAAATTTACATAAAACAAGACTTTCACAGATGGGCAGCACATGGTTCCCATAAGTCCAGTGTGAAAATTACTCCATCACTTGTCATTGTACTAAGTCTTTTCACATTTCTGGCAACACATTATCTTAAACATAACAGGAATTGAGACAAGCAAAGCAGATGGTCTCACCTCCCATCAAAAGGGGAGGGGGAGAGTTGCAGAGATGCATTTCTTACAGTCTTAGTAGGACTTCAGAGTAGCTGTTTCAGGACTGAGATCATTTGCCTTGATCCTGATGTAGCTGGGTATCATAAAACAAGACTAATAATTGATACCTGAAATATAAAGGTAAGGTGCTTTGAAAGTAAAAATAATTCAACTTTTGGCTACTTTTTATAGTTATTCTTTGTCTGTAAAGTCACTTCAATTATTTGCCAGTGAGAGACATGGAAAGCATGGAACTGAGCCAGAGGTGGGTTCCTGCCTCTGATTGCCGGTGCGGTTAATCGCTGAGTTCGGCGCAGAGCCGAAGACGGTGCTCCCGTTCGTGGAGCAGGAGCTTTCCCTGGGCGCTTTCCCCGCCCGCATGGATGCCGCCAATTGCGTTCTTTTGCCCTCTGCGCATGCCCAAAGCGTTCTGCATGTGCAGAGGGCAAAAGAACGCAATTGGTGACATCCATGCGGGCGGGGAAAGCGCCCAGGGAAAGCTCCCGCTCCGCGAACGGGAGCACCGTCTTCGGCTCTGCACCAAACTCAGCGATTAACCGCACCGGCAATCAGAGGCAGGAACCCACCTCTGAACTGAGCTGAATAGGGTCAATGTAGGATGGGGTGGAAAAATCAAAGTTCAATCACATATGCAATATCTACCACATGGAGTATCTAAATCAGAAGCATCCTGATGGACGTAGGAGCAAAATGGGTCTTCTAGGCCAATGTAAAACACATGACTCTTTTCAGGAGTATCTGCAAGATGGTTTCCATTATACCACAAACTACACCTCTTTTTCATGCATAGAAGGGAGTTCGATATCTGAGCAATAGGATCTACTCAAATTTCCACTGAGGAGAAGTGGGAAAATCAAAGGTATCTCAGTACAGGGAAAATAGTAGTAATATAAAAATGAAGGTGATAGAAGCAGAACATAGGATTTTTAAAAACATGAATATGTTTTTAAATATATTCAAATTTACAAAGAACTGATAAAGAAATAAAGGGAGACTAGTATAGATCTATTTCAAGCTATTTAGCTCTCATTAGCTAGCCATACTCTTCTAGGATTCAAACTTGGGCTGCTTGCCTTGTTAGGCAGTGCTTTTACCCTCTAAGCCTCAAGTTCTCCTCCCTTATCAGCTGACCCAGGAGAAAGATTACATGTTTTTCTGCCAGTCACCTGGTATACCCAAATATACCAGGAAGCATACTGCTTCCCTCCCATACATACAGTACATACACACACACACACAGACACACACACACACACACACACACACACACACACACACAGCATATACATATACATATACATGCACATACACATACATACATACAGACACACATACATACACACACACACATACAGTTTGTGTGTAACTCCTGTTTTCATCCAGTAGCTCATTCTAGCTTTGAGAAGTTGATTTCCCATAATAGCTGTTCTTAATCTTGACAACTATAAGATGTGTGTACTTCAGCTCCCAGAATTCTCCAGCCAATAGGAAGTCTGCCCATCTCAAAGCTGCCACTCTCCTAGGAGATGCCCCACAGGAGGATCCCTCCAGCTTCAAGCCAGTTTACTTTGAACAAAACCCATTGCCAAACCTTTCACCAGCAGGAAGACTCTGGGTCATTCCCCCCCCCCACTTTCCCTACAGGTTTTTAACAGATTGACAGAGTTGGAAGGGACCTTATAGATCATCTAGTCCAACCTCCCGCTCAAGCAGGAGACCCTATACCATTTCTGACAAATGGCAGTCCAATCTCTTCTTGAATGTCTCAAGTGATTAAGCTCCCACAACTTCTGAAGGTAAGCTGTTCCATTGGTTGATTGTTCTCACTGTCAGAAAGTTCCTCCTTATTTCTAGGTTGAATCTCTGCTTGGTCAGTTTCCATCCATTATTCCTTGTCTGGCCTTCAGGTGCTTTGGAAAATAGTTTGACCCACTCCTCTCTGTGGCAGCCCCTCAAATATTGGAACACTGCTATCATGTCTCCTCTGGTCCTTCTCTTCTCTTCACTAGACTAGCCATGTCCAGTTCCTGTAACCGTTCTTCATATGTTTTAGTCTCCAGTCCCCTAATCATCCTGGTTGCTCTCCTCTGCACTTTTTCTAGAGTCTCAACATCTTTTTTATAGTGTGGTGACCAAAACTGGATGCAGTACTCTAGGTGTGATCTAACTAAGGCTTTATGGAGTGGTATTAGTACCTCACTTGATCTTGATTGTATCCCTCTGTTAATGCAATTTAGGATTGCATTGGCTTTTTTGGCTGCCGCTGCACACTGCTGGCTCATATTTTGCTGGTTGTCCACTAAGTCTCAAGATCCCTCTCACAGTCACTGCTATTAAGCCTGGTTTCACCCAGTTTATATGTATACTTTTGGTATTACCTAAGTGTAGGACTTTACTTTTCTCTACATTGAATTTCATTTTGTTAGATAGGGCCCAGTGTTCAAGTCTGTCAAGATCCATCTGGATCTTCTTTTTATGGACAGTGCATTGACTGGGTCAAGTCTTTTTTAAACAACTAACAATAATAATACAAATCAGTATGAGTAGTCCTAATCTTCCAACTTCAACAATGTTATTCTCTTTTCATAATCCTTTATCATTTTCCCATTAATTTATATAGACATAAATAACGTTTCTTTACGCCATGTATTTGTTATCCCCTACTAAATACTATTATTTAATATTTTAAAAATTACTCATTATTCCACCATGACTTCAATATTCCAAATGTGTAGGGTTACTAATAACGCCAAATATTAACAATATTTAATCAATCCTGGGAGTGTATCTCAAGATCCCCACAATTTCCAATCTTTAATATTTTAAATATTTAATATTTTAACATACTGTAAATGTTTTCCCCCAATAAGTTTTATTTGTTTTTGGTCTTTCAACATCTCATGTCGTGAGCATTTGCTTTTTGAGTTTCATACATCCATACAATAGTCTTAACAATATTTTTTTTAAATAATTACAATTCATTATCATTTCATTTTCAATGCATCTCTCATATTCCTTTTCCTCTTAATATCTATCTTTACTATTTTTTTATCTTTTTTTATCTCTTATTTTATCTTTATTTTAATTCTTTTTTCTTTCCCCCTTTTTTGTTCTTCCATTCCAACAATAAAAGATGTGGTCTTTTCCCACCTTATATATTTCTAATTCCTAAACAGTAATAAAAAATCAACTTTTACTTTTTGATACCTATCACTTTATCACATTTCTAACAATCATTCAAAACTAGTTTTTATCTCTTATATCCCATACAAAACATTTCAAGTTTACATACTTTCAATTTTCATATTTTCTTATATTATTTTATAACTTCATTTCTACATGTTATTCATACATATATTTTATACAAATTATTTTTCCACATTATAACTCTTCTATCATCATTCAAAAATATTACTTTTTTCTTATTACCACAATAAACAATTTATTCATAATTATTTAATTCTAGTAAACTAATTAAGCATACACTTTTTATTCTTCTTTTATCCCTTCTCTTCTACCCTGCTCCATAGTTTTAATCCTCTTTTCTTTTTCTTTTTTGGTTGCCTCCCCCCTATTTCTTTTAGCTCTCTCATTTCTATCTTTAACTCCATTTTTTTGCTATAGTCTCTATCTTTTTCTCCTCTCTTTTTCCCTCTTTGTTATCTTATTTTGCTTTCATTTTTTCTAGTTTTTTCTTCCTTTCCCTTCTAGCTTTCTTTTCTTTCCTCATCTTTCTCATGCCAGAGATCTTCCCCTTCTGCTTTAATACCTTTTTCACCCTCTGTGTTTCAATCACCCCTTTGTTGTATTTTCTTTCTTGTTGTTTGTTTCCCGGTTCCTCTGTTTCTTTCACTCTTCCAAAGTCTCTGTATTTTCCTCATTTGTCTGATCTGCACTTATTATTTTTTGAATTATCTTCTCCCATTTTAGTTCTATGCAGTCCATGTCTTGAAGTCCATGTCTTTCATTCCCATATGCTGCTTTTTTATAATATCCTTAATATTCTGGTGTATGCATTCCATATCTTTATTTCCACTTGGTATCATTTTTATAATCCAACCAAATTTCAAAGGAAAAACTGGGGGCTTTGCCACTTCTTTTTCTTCTTTTGGTTTAATCCACTTTATTTATCCAACAAAAGTGAAAGTTCTGAGGGTTACACCCTTTCTTTCTTTAAGATGGTGCTCCTGCTCCAAGTCAATAATTCCTCTTCGTTACTCTGCGCTCCCAATTTCGTTATTTTATATTTATAAACCCAGTATATATGATAGGGGCTTTCCAGCTTGGGGAGGGGAGATGGGGCTCCCCTCAACCCTCCTGGCGGTCCCCCTTCACTTCGCCCCCTCTCCTAGGGGCCTTAGGTCCAAATTCAGACCCTTGGGCATGGAGTATTCAGAGCCGGCCACGGAGCTCATGGTCCCGACTTAGGTCCAAATTCGGACCCTTGGGCATGGAGTATTCAGAGCCGGCCACGGAGCTCATGGTCCCGGCTTAGGTCCAAACTCGGACCCTTGGGCATGGAGTATTCAGAGCCGGCCATGGAGCTCATGGTCCTGGCTTAGGTCCAAATTCAGACCCTTGGGCATGGAGTATTCAGAGCCGGCCGCGGAGCTCATGGTCCCGGCTTAGGTCCAAATTCAGACCCTTGGGCATGGAGTATTCAGAGCTGGCCATGGAGCTCATGGTCCCGGCTTAGGTCCAAATTCGGACCCTTGGGCATGGAGTATTCAGAGCAGGCCATGGAGCTTGCAGTCCCGGCTTCCGATGTCGCCAAAGGAGGAACCAGAAGTCAACACACTGCAAATGTTAATAATACAATTAAATTTCCTAATCCTAAATTTCCATCTACTAGCCTTAACTTATTTTATATATATATACTACAATTTTCCCTGTTAGTATTTTCCCATTTTATTAATATATCTTCTCATTATCCATCTTCTCTTAACCTTTCTAAGATCCCATCATTTATTGACTTTTTAGTCAGCCTTTTATCCTTCTCTCTTGGATTCTTATAGCTCTTTTTAATATTTTTATACCTGCTAATTCTCTTCTGAATATCCTTTATCTCTTTCTGCTGTATTATTTGAACACCCATCAACAAGACTTCTTTTTTTAAAGAAGTTTTTCTTTTTTTTTCTTTAAGTCTTTCCCTTTTTTGGAAAGTTTTTCTCTTTTCTCTCTATTCTATTATAAGCTTTTGAGGATTTATCTGATTGATTCCTACTTATTATTCCTTTCTCTTTCTCTTTATTTTTAGCTTCTTGTATCTCATTTTGAGTTTCTTCTAATTTCTCATCTACTTCTTGAATATCATATACCTCTTTTTCCCCCACTTGTTGAGTGACTTCTACATTCATTCCTGTGTCTTTATTGTTCTTTAAAGATTCACGCACACTTTTTAACTTCCGGTTTGATGTTGTGGCGAGAACGGCTGGAAAATAGCAGGCTCCACCAAGGCTGGCAAAATCAAGCTGGTAACCACTGCTGGGAGACCCTATGGGGTCACAGCTGCCTTGTAGGGGAGGTGAAGGAAGGAGAGGCGCTTCACTGACCATGAGGAATCCGCAATTTCCTCATTTGGTCTGAAGCAAGCTCTCCCGAACGGCAGCAGGGACAACGGGCATTTTTGGCAGTCACAAAGCTGGGACAACCGGGACCACAAGATTTGTGCTGGAGCGGTGTATGGACAGAGCATTGAAACTGGGTGAGATAATTACCAACTTTTACTCTAAAGACCTGATGTAAAAACAAGAATATTAAAAGATAACTCCTAAGCCTAAGATAGTGGCGACTTAACACACTGAGAAAAAAAAATACTGAAAATTAAGAGGCATGCAAAAACATCACTATGCAAACCGGTGGCGAAGGTAAGTGGAACCCACCCCTGGATAGCACCCTTCTTAAAAGCACAGTATATATTCAAGCAATCTGACTCTCCCTATTTCATCAGACATTCATAGCCACAATTATAGGTGCAAAAAAAGCTTATGTAGTGTAGCCATTTGTCTCACTGCCCTCTATTTCCCATATTCTGGCCCATCTGAATCCTGCCTGCTCTTCTCCCTCTTGACTACAATCATGCCTTGAAAGGCACTCACTGAGCACTTCCCACTGGTGATATTTCCCTGCCTCTTAACCATATTGGCACCTTCCAAGCATCTCCTTCCCTTTATAGCTGCAGGGAAGCATGTCAGCAGGGCAGAAGGCCCCATGCTTTAAAGGTAGCCTTTCTGGCTATCTTGCATTAAAGCTTTGGCTCTTATTCCCTTTACAGTAGTTCCTTAACCTTCTCCTTACTCTGTTGGCGAACCTTTTCAGCACCAAGTGCCAAAACGCATGCATGCCAGAAACCGGAAGAACAGCTGCCTGGTGCGCATGCACGCACTGGGAAGATGATCTTCTGGTTTTTGGCACGTGCATGCGCACCAGCCACCTGGTCTTCTAGTTTCTGGCATGCGCACCAGCCACCTGGTCTTCTAGTTCTACGCGCACGAAGATCAGCTGGTTGGTGCACATGCATGCACCAGAAACCAGAAGATCATCTCCCTGGCACGTGCATGCGCACCGGGCGGCTGATCTTTCAGTTTCCACAGCTCCCACGCGCATGAAGACCAGCTGGCTAGCACACCAGAACCCAGAAGAGCAAAGGGCGACAGCTCGTGTGCCCGGAGAGATGGCTCTGTGTGCCACTTCTGTGGCATAGGTTCATCATCACGGCTCTATGGTATTTCCTTTTCTTTCTCCTCTGCCTTTTAGCTTCTGTCCTCTTCTTTCTCCCCTTGTGTGTCCAACTGTATGTCTGACTCTAAAGCTTTTATTCCCTTTTGAAGGCTTTTCCACAGGCTTCATTCCAAAGGAGTCTGTGAAGGGAGGGGAGGGAGGGGTTAGAACAGAATCTCCACATTCTCAAAATCAGTTACATTCAACTATTGAGTAGAGAAGCCAGAGTCTTGCATTTAAATTATTTCTTTAAACAGGAAGACAAAAAATTGATTTGGATTTAGAGGTAGAAAAATTCTCAAAAAGCACTAATTTGAGCCAGTATTGTAGGCAGCACATCCTCATACATCTTTTAAGTTATTATTGAGACTCCATCCTAAGTAAAGAAACACAGTGGAAAATGCTAACGTATGCCTTGGAAATTTTGATTAAGCAATTCAAATATATATTGGTTTCTATACACTTGTATTTTATAGGCCAGGATGTTCTAATCATTTGTCCTCTGTAATTTAATAGCTTAGGACATGCTTATTGCCATTGCAGCTTGCAAAGCTCTAACTTTATGAGATTTGAACTTTTGCAGACATAGTTTTTAGCTATTCTTTCCAAGGTATAGCAGTGTGGGAAGAGATCCAAAATATTTAAAGCATTTGACCTGATTAATATTGATACTGTCTACGGTATGAATATCCATGAATGATGACATATAACAGGAAATATTCATCAATTTGGATAGATTTTGGTTAGTATGCTCATAATATTCTGTGCAAATTAAGATCTCTAATTAAAACTACATAATAAGCCAACATACTATTGTCTATATTTTACCAATTAGAAGGCACATGTGGTGTTTCAACAATCACTAAGAATGCATAGCATTAATTATATCGGTTAAGATTTCATTTTCCAGTAATAGAAAATAAAAGCTTATGTATTAACCAAAAACCTCAATAAAGATAGTAATTGCACAACAGAGTAACTACATAGATTTAGTATAATTGTTATATTTTGTGGTCTTGAATATTGGCTGATCCAAAATGGATTGTGACAATAATACAAAAAATACTCTCCTTTGTTGGACTAACACAATGTGAAAGACAACAGCCAACAGCAATCAGAAGACTAGTCAAAGTCTGACATCTTGTGGCCAAAGTAGTGATACTGCAGTTTTTATATAGCCACATCCATAATCCCTAATTCTGGGTATATATGTAGGTGTGAATGAGTATGAGAAAGAGCTACATAGATTTTTTTTTAAAAAAAATCATTGTAAAACAACCAACAGATTTGCACTAAATATTACTAATAATAAAAAGGAAGTTTCCTAAATTAAAACAGTCTTGACTTGTTTAATTAAAAAAATCTCTTCTACCTGTTAGATTTCTATGACACAACAAGAGATCAGATGACTATTAGATTTGGTCTGATAGTTTTTCCTTACAGGAATCTAAGTGCAAGTCATAAATCTCAGAGAGGGGAAAAAATCAAGTCTTACAGTAATCTCTCTAAATTATCAGACTCTGTGACATTATCTGAGATAACTGCAAGCATTAGCAAGCCTTCATTCCTGTTGGCAGTACAGTATTATATTAATATCAATTGACTACACCATAAAAGTGTAGCTAGACTCTCAGGAACTAAAAGGTTATCTAGGAAAAAAAATTGCTTAATATAAAACATGGATACATTTCAGAGAAGGCAATCATACATACTTAACTGCAAGTAATTTAAATTGTAGCAAAATTTATTTTTGCAATCTTGCTATAAAATATAATAAAATGAACGGGCGGGAGCAAGTGTCCAATTAAATACAGTTGGGTTTAGGCTGCACATCCTTATTCAAAGGTGAGTGACAAATGCCTCTAATTGCTTCCATGCACATAATAATTTAGTCTTCTTACCCCTATGGAAATATTATATTTATTTTATTTATTTACTACATTTATATCCTACCACAATTCAATGACTCTCAGCAGCTTGCATACTACATCAACAGCTTACGACATGCAAAAAGTTGGATTGTCATGAATTTTCAAGATTGATAAATCTTTTCCTATTACAGGAATAATGTTGTTCATAGTCTGTGCTGCTATTTCATACTCTGAAACTAATTTAGTGGCCCTATTTATAAAATAAGGGACGCGGTGACTCAGTGGCTAAGACGCTGAGTCTATCGAAAGGTCAGCAGTTCAGCAGTTCGGATCCCTAGTGCTGCATAACAGGGTGAGCTCCCATTACTTGTCCCAGTTTCTGCCAACCTAGACGTTCGAAAGCACGTAAAAAATGCAAGTAGAAAAATAGGGACCACCTTTGGTGGGAAGGTAACTGTGTTCCGTGAGCCTTTGGCATTTAGTCATGCCGGCCACATGACCACGGAGACGTCTTCGGACAGTGCTGGCTCTTTAGCTTTGAAACAGAGATGAGCACCGCCCCCTAGAGTCAGGAACGACTAGCACATATGTGCGAGGGGAACCTTTACCTTTTACCTATTTATAAAATAGAAATTTTGGTACAGTAATAGATATACAGTGACTCAACCCTATTAAAGGGAACACTGTTACAATGCTTGCTTGTATTTACTCAGAAGTAAACTCCATTAAATTGAATAATGGTCGAATGTAAATTTTATTTTTTAATTATGTACCTCATTTATAGAGCCACTCATCTTATGAGCAAGTGATTATCATTAACAAATATTAAAAACATTTTTTTAAACTGTAAAAACAGTTAAACAGGAATAATGGACAATGATGGACAGGGGGATGTTAATAGTAATGGAACTGGCTCACTAGTTCACCCATTCCTAGGGGTCCCCAGATTTGCTGGCATAACCAGGACTTGAATGACATGATTGAAGGAATATAAGGTTGCAAGCTGTGCTATTACTCCAACTCTGCTTTCTAAAAATTTATTGCCTTCTTTGGGAAAGATCTTTTTCTTCCTGTTGGAATACATGTTAGAATGTATTTTGTATTGCAACAACTACAGAATTATTCAGCCAGTAGATGGCAGTTTGAATCTGTGGTTGCAATCTATGGTTCCTTTATGTTCTGAGGAGAGTTTCCTGTGGCAGTTGAAACCCTTAAGCAACAAGGCCCATAGTGTCTGTACACTTTATTTTGATTTGTATGGCTATTTAACCATCCTCTGCTACCAATCTGTATGGCTATATAATAATCCTCTGCTGCCATTTCTATATAATAAAACATAATTTTCTAATATGTCCACTCCTCATACCTCTCCTCTATTCCCTCCTGATCAGTACTTTTCCCCCAATACTGATGTTTGACTAAGTAATTTTTTTTCTTTTGATGAATTTAAAGCTAGGATGGGCTGCAATAGATGGGATGATTTTTATCTGGCAGGAAAGAGTTTCAGTCTTGCTACTCTACTTGTTACTACTTGTTTAATAATCATCTGGATTTTTCCAGAACAGGTCATAGATAAAAATAAAACACCTTAATGTCAGAGTCAACTCTTGGTGACTGCATAGACACACCCATACACATTTTAGTGGAAACAACATGTTAAGTGCTTTAACATTGTCTTCTGATTATTATTTTTTAATTTTCCATTTTGAATACAGCTATGAGATTTCTTGGTGCTTCTAAACTAACTGTTTCTGCTATTAGCACCCTGACAGAGAAACATCTGCCACTGCCTAGGATTGAACTCTCAACCTTCTTAATGGGAGGTGAGTGTCTTCACCTCTAGGCCACCACATCACTCAAATATATAATATAAAGATAAAGATAGGGTTTGTTCTGACACAATTAACATAAGAAGTGGTGTGAACATCACAGTGATTCTCTCAAAAACCAAATTAGATGCAGAATTAGGAACTAATATTTATGAGTTTCATTGAACTTTGGTAGCATAAGTCATAATGTCCCTTTCTTTTGTTGCCAGGAGCAAGAATTAGAAGGTCATACCAAGGGTTGGGCTTCAAAATTTTTAGCAAGGGGTTCTCTGCCTGGGTGCTGGGTAGGCATGGCCATTGCCATGGTGGGTGTGGCCTAGTCAGCCTCCTTCACCATGGCAGGGGGGCATTTTTGCCCTCCCCGGGCTCCGGAAGCTTTCATCGAGCCTCCGAGAGGGCAAAAACAGCCTACCCAGGCTCCGGAGGCCCTCTGGAGGCTGGAAATGGGCCCTTCCCGAACTTCCAGTAGGCCCGTTTTTCACCCTGCCTAAGCCTCCATGCGCGCCCTGCACTTACCTGCATCCAAAACAGGCTGTGTAGGGACTCCTGGGAGCGGCAGGGTGGGCGGGGCCAGCCAGGAGTGAGATTTGGGGGTTCTCCGAACTGCACAGAATCTTAGCTAGAGATTCTCCCGGACCCCTGCGAACCCCCAGCAGTCCACCCCTGGTCATATCTGCAATTTTTGTTCTATTTATGCATTTATTTTCTTACATAATGAATGTATGTGTCTCACAATACCATTGGTTCTGATACCATTGGCACTTTGTGGATAACAAAAATAACAATGATCTTCAATTTGTCAATCAAAAAGGTATGGAGATTCTTTGTTATGTATTCATCAGCCTCTGATTGTCCCCGAAAATAATTGTGCAATCACATCACTAGTGGAAGTGGCATAATATTTTTTTCCTGATTTCC
Source organism: Diadophis punctatus similis (assembly GCA_023053685.1). Lineage (NCBI taxonomy): Eukaryota > Metazoa > Chordata > Lepidosauria > Squamata > Dipsadidae > Diadophis > Diadophis punctatus. The sequence goes on from JALIGW010000003.1 coordinate 168,437,514, forward strand.
CCCCCCCTTCTTTTTTCTTGTTTAACACTTTGTTCACTTGTTAATTTTACTTGTGTACATGTACTAATGCTATTGGACATTTATCATGTGCATTCTGCTTCATGTTCAACTGAAAATCAACCCATATAAAATGGGTTACATACAGCTACTATATGGCATTTTGCTGCTAAATTTCTCTTGAACACTCCAGAAGGGCTCTAGGGTTAGAGTTAATCTGGTAACGTCTTCAGTCCAAAGACCATGAATGTGCAGGTCTACCCTAGTTCAGAGTGTATTAAACATGAAAACAAGTGTCACTTATCTCCTGGACAAGCTAATATTTCCAGATAAGAATGAATAATAGCAGAATAATAGCAGAATAATAGTAGCACTGCCAGCTCCAAGTCAGAGTTTTTTAGGATCTGGGGAAATTGTGGAATTCCCACAAACAATTATATAAAACCAAAATATTATAGAAGTCAATTCTTTTCTCATTGTTATACATTGTACCTCATTATAGCAATCAAATCACATTATCCATAAACAGCACCTAGGAGCAGGGATTAACAATATTTTATATTTTACAGCCAACCAATTATAGTTTCATAATCTTTGTTAATTTCTTTCTCATCTGCTTTCTGGTTTTGTCCAACTTTTGCTAACTTTCTTAGAGTTGATGAGCTCAGATTTCCCTGGGGTTAAGCCTCAGGAATTATATTTGCTTGTCCAGGACTTATGTGTGAGGGGAGAAAGGACAGCTGGTGTCATTGGTTGCTTGCGGTCATTTTTACCTTCTTTAGAAATTTTAATATAATTACCTTTATTTTTTCCCCTTTTCCTAATCAGATTGACATTAGCTGTCATGTATTAAACTCAGCTGCTTCAGCACACTGCACTTGATTGACAGGTTCTCTGCAGTACATGTGTCACAATGGAATATTAATCCTCCCCAAAACCTGTGCTTCCAGATCAGAGGGCTATTATAAGCATTTCCCTCACCACAGCCACCAATATTCTCCTTAATAGCATTAGGCATGAGTGCAAGCTCAATTAATTATGTACTTGTCCAACCTCATGCAGTAATCACAGCAGAGAGGTTAAATTTGGCACTCAAAATTTTCCTGAATTCTGTAACCAGGAACAATTTCAGAATACAAGTGTGAAACAGCATGATTTACTTTCTGTAACATTTATAGGAAGGGAAACCAGAACAACAAAAGCTAAGCCCTCAACAGATGATGAAGGAGAAAGATTTTAGCCTGACTTTTCCTGACATTGTCAGTTTCATTTTCTATATACCATATTGGTCTAAAAACAGATGATACCATAAAAAGTAAAAGAACCCAAATGGCGGCGTCCAGGTGGGCGGGGGAAGCGGGTGGGGAAAGGCTCGTGCTGCGATAGCTATCGGCTCTATTGGCTCTACGACGACCGACCGGCCTGCCCGAACTGGGAGCATTTCACCGCTGAGCCAGTATAAAACTCTAATTTGGATTCTAGTCATCACATCATTATTTAGCAAGTGCTTAGATCAGGGCTGTCAAACTTTTGGCCCAGGGGACGGATGCGTCACATGTTGGCCCGGTTTAGCGAATGGGGAGAAAGTCCTGATACGTCATGTGACGACGCTGTGACAACATGAGTTTGACACTCCTGGCTTAGATAAACAATATTGACAAAATGGTAGATGCCAAACATGTGTTTCAGTGGTTGATTCCTGAATACTTCCTACCTCAACACAACAGTCAACAGCTACAAGAATGGTAGCCTAGAATAGATATGAAGCACCCCTGCTGACCTTGATATCAAGGCATAGTACAATGGTATCCCAAGACAAGGTTAGACCTTTTATAATTAGACCTTTCAACTAATTACATACCTTGCCTCAGTCAAGTTTGGGCTATGTTAATCTTGCGTGGTAGTCCAGACAAGAAGTACAATCAGGTATGCTAGCTTTATCTTTATTGTAAAATGACATTAACAGAATGTTGCAAATCTGGAAATATTTTCCCCCTCTTTTCCTTTTACTCTCTGAAAAACTAGAGAGGATCCTTTTCGAAATGCTTCCCATCCCTCCCTGTTTCTGTGGGCTGAGATGTCTTTTTCAGGCTGGACTATCCAGTTTGCAGCTCTCCTAACCATATCGTAAGGTCATTACTACATACCGTTGCAGGCTGGAGCCAATAAATAATTGAATAAACTGAGTAAAATACTTCCTTAAGGAGCAATGGGAATTGTATCTCTGAAGGAAGTGTTGTCACTTTCTCACTAACACTTTTTAGCATCTTATGTTATTATCCAACCATCATTAAGCTGACATACGAGTAAATAAGACTATCTTTTATAACTAAAAATGGATGGATTGGGGGGGAGGGGAGTGAGGAAGAGATAAAAGTTCAGCAACTTGTATAATAATCGAATTATAATCTGTTTCAGGTTTATCAGAAACAGAAAGCCAATGCATATCATGTCAGTATAAGGAGAGAAGTGGATTGTAGCAATTGTATCTCAGCAGTGATACAGTATTTAAATTACTTATTTCCTATTGCTAGATATGACAATGTAATGTTGCCTCCACAAAATTTTCAAATTTCCTTTCAAGGAGGGGAGGGGAGGGAAGGGAAGGGAAAGGAGGGAGGGAGGGAGGGAGGAAGGAAAGGAAGGAAGGAAGGAAGGAAGGAAGGAAGGAAAGAAGGAAGGAAGGAAGGAAGGAAGGAAGGAAGGAAGGAAGGAAGGAAGGAAGGAAGGAAGGAAGGAATACTACTCTCCTGCTAAGAAGGGGTAGTTATTAATTCTGGCTTTCTAACCCTCTGTAGTCATAGGACTAGAGATGTAAAATTTCCGGAAATTTTGAAGCTCAGAAAAAACCGGGTTTTTTTTTCTGTTTTTTTTTGGGGGGGGAACGGAAATTTTCAGAAAAATTGAAAAAAATGCTACATTAGCACTTTTTTGTCTTTTTAAGATTGAAAGTCATTCTGTTACTTTAGGAACATAAAATATGACTATGGACAATTTGACTTGGCATAAAATTATCACAACTAGCATATTAAAAATATAGTGTAGCCAAACAATTATCACAAACAGAATTTACTTGTTTATAATATTTATTTGTAACAAAGGGAGCAACAATCTCCTGAACTGCTTACTAGTTTATGTGGAACAGCCAAAAAGCCTCCACAAAACAATTTTCAAAACCAAAAGTAACAATTTTTCATATATCCTCTCCACAGTATTAAATAAAAATAAAAATAAAAACCCCATTCTCATAAAAAGAATTGAAGATGGGGTAAGTGTTAAGAAGAGAATGGGACTAAGTTTCAATGGACATTTAAGCAGAATCATTTTCTGAGCTGAAATTGTCAGTATCCGTCTCTGCTTCTGCAGCTACTCTTTTTTGTCCGTCATCACAATTAGGAACTTCTAAAAACTGAAGGTTTGCCCGGATCGAAACAAGCTTCTCTACCCTTTCACATGTCAGTTTATTTCTTGACTTAGTGTGAGTGTTTACAAACATAGACCAGATTCTTTCACATGCTGCAGAAGATGGAGGTATCTGGAGAAGGCGAGAAGCAATAGGAGTCAGAGGCTGTGTTGTGCAAAGACCTTGCCACCACGTTGCAGGAGGAATATGTTTGGCAGAATCCCAGATTGCATTCCTGGACCAAATCCCTGAAGATGTTCTATATTCTGCAACATTTGAAAGTACCTTCCCAACATCAAGTCCTAAATGTGATGCTTGTTTTGTGATCCAGTCAAATGCAGTAGCAGTGTTATCATCATCACTTATGTTTGCACCTTTGAATCTTGGAGCCAACAGATTTGCACCAGCATGAATTGGATGACAACAAAATTCTTCCCTTTTTTAAAATAAAATCTTTCACTTTACTTTCTTCTATAGTTGTAAGTGGAGATATACTGAGATTTTCAAAAACAGTTGTTTTTATCTTGGTCATTAGATAAGGAATTTCTGACAAAAGTGCACTATCTGATTCAGATGCAGTGATTGCTGCAGCAATTGGCTTTAGAATCTTCAGGGAATTTTGCACCCAGAAGACATCCTGATCAAGAACAGTGTTTCTTACACTCCTGGGTACTTTAAGATCTTCAACTATTACTGTTTCTTGGAGAGCTTCTTTGTTTTTTAGTAAACTTTCAAAGGATTCTTGTTACAATAGCAGCACCTCCTAAAGGAAGAAATGCACTCTGTTCTTGCATTGGAGGGTTCAGTTTGTTACCTAGGACTTGCTTGTCCTCACTCAGTGCACAGAAATTAGAATACTCTAATATCATACATTTTTTTAGAAATGATTTGGAAAATATTTGAACACCCTGTCTTAAAATATTTTATTCATCATATTAAAATAAAATATTCCACAATTTTTTTTCTTTTTTCAATTTTTCCAATTTTTTGGAAAAAAACAAAAAAGCCTTCAGGAAAAAAAACAGGAAAAATGGTTTTTTTCCATTTTTTTCCGGTTTTTTTCTGGGCTTTCACATCTCTACATAGAACTAATCATATAGAGTAAATTCTGGAAGATCCCAACTGTTTGCTTCCAGATATAATCTACATTTTATATACCCTGGTCCATTTTCCTTTCAAGATGCAGTTGTTTACTAGAACCTTCTGCCACCATATATCTTCCAGGTGGATGCCTGTACTTGGGAACCCCCTCCTTTTAAAGCTAACAGTGATTTACTCTTACTCTTACTGGTAAACACAAAGGAAAAGCATAAAATACAATGAAATAAATTCTAGCCTTGCATCATAAGGTATGTGACTAGAGAAAATATCCCCTCCCCCATTCTATGGAGAGAAATTAATTGCATAAGCAAAAAATAAAATGACTTTACTTTAAAAGAAAACAACAAAGAGAATGGAAAAATGACTTTAAGTACTGCTAGACACATGCCAAATAGTCAATGACAAAGGAGATTAAAACTGTTCAAAACTTAGTCTCTGAAAAGGATCTCACCTTAGAAGACTATAAAGGGCATTGTGAGATTCTTGAAAGACATAATATGATGCATCTGCTACTATAACAGAGACATTTCTGATATTTTAAAAGTGCCAAGTTGCATAAAAGCACTCGATTTACTGACCATGTCCAGAGGATGCAAATAGCAGAGACAATAGAGAAGACAATAAATATACTTAACTGCACTTATCATAGAAATAAAAATTAATCTTCTGAAATTTAGCTAGCTAAACATTTCTATACATTTCTTCTTTTTGAGGTCATTATTGCCTGAAACAGATTTTTCTGTATCTCATTTATTCCTGGATCCCTACTTCAGATAATCCCTGAGGATTCCAGTTAGATCATTCTGAAGCCACTTTCCCAACTTTGGTTATCCACTTCTCTTCTTTCAGAAAACAAGACTTTTTCCTATCTATAGCAGAAAGGCAAGAGGTGGGTAACTCTTTCTATGTATATGAGATGCAGCATGAATTGGTCCATGTGAATTGAACCCAGATGTGTGAACATGGATTGTGAATGTCTTCTTTTTTCCACGGAATGTGGCCAAAAATCTAGAATATGGAGAAGGCAGATTGGCTTCACAGCAACTGCTCATCAAATTGTTTAGAAACTTCTCCCTAATCCCCTCATATCTTCATTTGGCCCAAGACTTGTTGCGCAGGATTTGAATGGGCATTTGTCCAATCTCTTCTAAAAACCCCAACAACCATTATACCTCAGTATTATCAAGCATAAACTAGCCATTGATTCTTCAAGCAAGTTGTTGCATCAGGGTAGACAATGTAAGACAGTGATGGCGAACCTTTTTTTGCTCGGGTGCCAAAAGGGCATGTGCGTGCACAATAGTGCACGCACGCCCACACCCATAATGCAATGCCCCTCCGTGCATGTGCACAACCCCCCCACGCATGCGTGCAGGCCTCCGGATTTCTGGTAGGCCCTTTGGGCTGATTTTCGCCCTCCCCAGGCTTCAGGAAAGCCTCCGGAGCCTGTGAATGGTGAAAAACGGGCCCAATGGGCCTACCGGAAGTTCATTTCCGAACTTCCGGTAGGCCCGTTGGGCCTGTTTTTCGCCATCCATAGGCTCCGGAGGCTTTCCTGAAGCCTGGGGAGCTGACATAGGGCAACACTTCGCGTACCCTCAGATATGGCTCCATGTGCCACCTGTGGCATGCGTGCCATATGTTCGCCATCACAGGTCTAAGGCCTTATGGCTGACATGATTCCAGAATATCTTCTTTAGTGAGTCCTAGAACTCTTTCTAGTTGTCAGAAATCAAAGATCTGCTCATTTGAGATGGGAAACACAATTAACTAGGTATTAAAATTGGTGTACTATAAGATTTTGGGATTAAGATTAGGATTAAAAATGTTTCCCTTGTCCAATCATGTCCAACTCTAGGGGGTAGTGCTCATCTCTGTTTCTTAGCTGAGGGAGCCAGCATTGTCCAAAGACATTACATTGATAATGTGCCCACCATTACTGTATGCTGACGCACATGGAACGCTGTTGCTTCCCACTGAAGTGGTACCTATTTTTCTACTCACATTTTCATGCTTTTGAATAGCTAGGTTTGCAGGAGCTAGGGCAAGTAACAGGAGCCTGGGTCTCAAAGCTGGGCTGTTCAGCTTTCCAGCTGACACGCTCAGCATCTTTATCCATTGTGCCCCCAAATTAGGATTAAGGTTGAATAATGTTTTAAAATAAACACATCCCTTGACACTCTGTCAAGTTTCTCATGGAAAAAATGCATAAAATGCTGTTGACCCTGCCTACTTTATATCACAATCCTACTACTGCAGCCTTTACTCTTCCCCAAAATGTTTCATGATACGCCCAACGTCAACAAAACTCATTCTTCATTTAGATCAGGGGTCCCCAACCTTTTGGACCTCAGAGACCACTAAGGTCATAATTTTAAATCCCATGGACCACCAAACTCATAATTTTAAATCCCACGGATCCTAATTAATAATTTTAAGTACCGCAGACCACTAATATGATTTTTTTTAAAAAAATATAAATACATTTGTAAAATAATGATCAGAGAACTTTCATTCTCTTTCCTTTTCTTTCCTCTTCTTTCCTTCTTTTTTTTCTTTCCTCTTCTTTCCTTCTTTCCTCTCCTTTCCTTTCCTTTTTTCCTTCTTTCCTTTCTTTTCCTTTTCCTGCACCCGGGTGGAGGAGCTGCTCTGGGATGACCAAAGGGCCAGTTCTGTGACTACCACAGCTCTGGAATATGGTACCAGCCCATGGTGGGGCTAGAAATCTCCACCATAGGGGGTGGCACATGCCATGTGCAACTTTGCAGGTGGTGAAACATGCAAAAAGGAGCCCAGCCCTCACTGGCCAGAACAAAATAATGGTGCTGTTGTGGGAGGGCGCAAGTGGGCCGAAGCGGGGTTTACAATGGCTGGAAGCTGCAGGAGTGAAGTGCATTGCACAGCATCAGCATTCTGCCTCAGTATATTTGCACCAACCGGTGGCGCAAGGCAGCCCTCGTCTCCTGTCCCTTGGGACTCAGAGAGGTAAACGGCATCTGGTCTGGGGAGCAGCCGAAGTTTGGTGTCCATTGTGGATGCTAGCTTGGCCCCCTGCAAACTCTTGTCTCTCGAGGAGCGCTCGCTGAAGTGGCATAGGAATCTTCAGCTGGGCTCCTCAAGAGACGAGAGTTTGCAGGGGGCCGAGCTAGCATCCGCAATGGACACCAAACTCCGGCTGCTCCCAAGACGGGATGCCATTTACCGCTCCGAGTCCCAAGTGACAGGAGACAAGGTCTGCCTTGTGCCACCGGCTGGTGCAAATATACCGAGGCGGAATGCTGATGCGCGCAAATGCTGATGCCGCACTACAGCAGAGAGAAGCAGCCAGAGACAATCTAGCAGGTGCTTTCTCTTGGGCCTCCCACCCGGAGGCCTCACAGAAGGAGAGACGTAGGCCCGAAAAGTGGCTGAACCTCTCTCCCCCCCCCCAGGCAGCCATTCAGCTGAGCATGGCGAGTTCTTCGTCTTACCATCCTGTTCCAGCTCATCTGGCTCGCACCGCTATACTCAAGGTGAGGTTTGTGCTCAGCCTTAAGAGTGGGGGATGGCATGTGGGTGGGGTGATGTTGGGCGGTGCAGCCTTGTGTTTCCATGTGTGGGCTGGATTAATTGCTTTCGGCCATATCCAACCCAGGGGCCAAGATTCCTCCATGGACCACCAAAATTTTCTCACAGACCACCAGTGGTCCACGGACCACTGGTTGGTGACCTAGGATTTCGACCACATGGTGTTACCAAGACTTCCACTTTATTCCTCCTACTTCCTAATGCCATGAAGCTTTGAAGGGCAGTGTTTTGCTTTGGTTCTGCATTTCTTACTACAGTGCCAAGATTTTATAGATTAAATGAGAAGAGATTCCTTTGCTTTTGTCTTGTTCTTACTCCGTATTACTCGGTTCTTCACTAATTTAAGTTTCCTGAACCTCCTTTTACTCCTAGGATTGTTCTGCAAAAAAAGAGTGGCACACGTTTTGTGATCCATGGCTTAAGTGACATGTAAAAATAGTGGATGGGTCAAAAATGAGAATTATTTCAATTACATTTTGCTTAATTTTATTGCAGACCACAGAGAGATTTCTGAGATCTCTGATATAACAATTTAAATGAGGAAACTACAGTTGATACAATTACTGTGAAATATTTCATGTAATAATTTTCCTTTTCTGGCATATTAAATACATTTTGGAAGCCACAGTGGACCCCACTCCCTCTCAAGTTTTTACCGGCTTCAGGAATCCTTTGACTCAGTGTTGTTCCCTTTTCCCCCAGGAAAAGTTTGTTTTGCATTTTATTTTATTTTATTTGAGGGATATCTTCCCCCATCAGTAGGAGCTCCGCAGTCTGAAGTCTCCAAGTGGATTACTACTGTGATTAAGGGATGCTTGGAACCTGGGTCTCTTCAGTCCTAGTGCAACACTTGAACTCCTTAATCACACGTTTGCATTTTAGCTACAGTCCAACATTATACTAAATACAGTATGTTTATGACCATTTAAGCAAATTATTTTAATAGCTGCAGCCTTTCCAATATCTTGAAGGTGTGTGGTTGGTTTTGTAATGTAACTCTGATTATGTTGTAAATATATCCCAGATATATTCAGAACTCTCTTTGTGTGACTGTGCTGGCACTTATATTCTTGCCAGGTTTAAAAGACAATTTCATCTAACCATGCTATACATCATTAAGCTTGGTGGGGGGAAAAGTTTGCCCATTACTGCTGTTTTAACATCTTACCCCATCTTGTCTCATTAGCAGGAACTGATTGAGCATGAAGGTGTTCCCTGGCTGTCACTAGATAAAGTAGGTGTTCTTGGCTTTCATCTGTTCTGAGTTCTCCTTGTCTCATTATCTTTGCAAGGTCAGTTTCTTTGACACAGGGATTGCTTGCTTAGCACTCCATTCTGGCAATTATTTGTCTGGCAAGTTAAGTGGATTCTAGGTCTATCTCAGCTGTGAAAACATCTATATGTATAGGCCAAAATACACTTGACTAGCACTCTAGTTCTGACTGAACAGTATAGCTCTGTGTTGCTTGACATGCATTTGCTATTTTGAACATTACAAATGATAGATTGGTGACTATCACTGTTATTTGTGGAAAAATATATATCATTTCTGCTAATAATATATAAAGTACTGTATATACCAGGTGTCAGCAACCTGCGGCTCCGGAGCCGCATGCGGCTCTTTAGGGCCTCTGCTGTGGCTCCCTGTCGGGTGATCCCACCACTGGCTGGCCCCGCCCCTCACCCTCCCCTCTCAGTCACTCCTTGCCTGGCCCGAGAAGGTAAGGGTGATGGTGGGGGATGGAGAAGCGGGGAAAAGACAGAGAGATACAGAGAGAGGGGGAGAGAGAAAGATATAGATACAAAGAGAGGGGGGAGAGAGAAGGAGAGAGAGAGATGTCAAAAGGGTTTTGTGGTTCCCAGTGTTTTTTAACAACTGCTTCTCTGCCCTAATGATTGGCTGGGTAGGCATGGCTAGGGGGTCCTGTGACTGGTGGAAGTGAGTGATGTCGAGTTGGCCATGCCCACCCAGGTTTTGTGGCTCCCAGTGTTTTCTTTTCTTTGGGAAATGGGCCCAAATGGCTCTTTGAGTGTTTAATGTTGCAGACCCCTAGTATATACCCTAACTGTTGGGGGAAATGTTTAGTTTTCAGCCCTGCAAAATTAATACTTACAGTCTGTATTAGGCACATGCATCAGATTTCCATTTGCCGTGGCATAATGAATGGGTCAGAATCTATTGCTTCCTAACTCTCCTTCTGCGAAGGTTTCTGTTCCATCCAATGTGTTGTGCAGTGGGTTGCAATTCAGCAGCTATAGAAGAAGAAATAGTTTTTATTAATGTATGATGACATGATAAAGAAAGGTGAGAGAAAAGTATTGGTTAAGTCATGAGTCATTGAGGCCTGCCCTCAAATCAGTTTTATTCTTTGATGAAATCATATCTCGTGGATGAAAAGATTCAGCTATGAAGGAAGAAAAAGAGCCACGGTTTTACTATTTTACTGTACCATAATATGTTCTGCTCAGCCCACTCTCTTCTCTAAGGCTGGATTTTTATGGCCTTTTTAGTATAAATTAATCAGATGCTGTACCTAGCAACTGATAAATTAATCTCACAGTAAATATAATTTATCTCGTGAAAAACCCATTAGGTTTATTCTTTTAAGTTTCTTAAATTCTTTATCTTTCTGTGGCAGCTCTCATGATAATTCAGAAACAGGAACAATAATAATTCCTGATAAAAATATATGCAGGGAACATGTTGCAAGGATGAGAATAGGAAAAGGATACGCAGTAAAAGAAAGAAAAGCAACATTGTTTAGAAGTACGAAGTCAATCTGGTCTAATGGTTAGAGTACCAGACTAGAAACTAGGAGGCTGTGAGTTTTAGTCCCACCTTAGGCACAAATGTCAGATAGGTGACTCTGGGCCGTTTCTCTGTCTCGGTCCAACACACCTCACAGGGTTGTTGTTGTTGTGGGGAAAATAGGTGGAGGAAGGAGTATTATGCATGATCACCACCATGAGTTATTTATAAAAATAATGTTGGGATATACATTTATAATAAAATATTAATGTTCAATTATGGGAGACTAGACCACATCTCCTAAAATGTTTGGTATTGAATTTGGTATTGAATTTTATTTATTTATTTATTTATTTGGCAGTTTTTCTATGCCGCCCTACTCATTCAGGACCCCCTATCTCCAAAGTGATCTATTACAGAGTTCTGCATAAAGTCCCAAGTGGATTGTGTAGTCTTTGTATCTTAATTGATATAGGGGCTGTGAACCTTTGGCCCTTTGAATATTGTTGTGTTACAACATCCAGAAATTGTATTTTCTGACTTTTCTAGATATTTGGAGATACACCACTGAGTTCAAACCTTGACCAAGACATTTGACATTTTAAAATAAGCAGGAAATAAACCCAAATTCTTGGAACTTCCTGCTTATTTTAATTCTGGAGCAAGACAGAATTAATACATTGAGAGGTAGGCACTGTCTTCTGGTGGGATAACAATGAGACTTAAGCATTTCATGAAAGATGTAAAAACTGCTGCTTTTCACTATGTTCAATCTAGCTCAGTAAATTATGTGTTTAAAATATTAAAATATCTGTATTGATTGGGCTGATTGATTGTTGGTGTTGATTTTGTGGTGTCTTCCCAATACCTATGGTCAAATTAGCAACTTCATCCTAGCCATTTTTCCAGATAATAAATAGAAATCTGAAGGAGTTTGTGATTTATCTTTAAAGCTTTACTTTAAGACAATGGAAAAATGCATATAGGCAATTAGAGTATTCCTAATTATTTCTTTATGAGATAGTAGTACTAAACTCAAAGATTCCTATATAAAGTTTTCCTTACTTAACCTATGCATAGTCATAAAGCTAAGACTTTGTTCAGATTATTATTTTTGCCTAGCAATGAGGTACGAGGGTGAGTCAAAAAGTAAATCCATTTTCTTTATTTCAGGTGAAGTTTTTGATAACAATACCTGAAATTTTTCCCAGTTATAAATGATTATATCATTTACGTTCTGAAATATTTTGTTTCTTACTTTTCAGGTTTGTAGACTCGCAAGGAAAATCCAAATTTGCTGCCCCCTTAGAGTTGCATCAAAAACAAAGAGCAGTGATTGAATTCCTTGTTGCTGATGGGGAAACCCCTGTGAACATTCACAGATGATTACAAAATGTGTTTGAGGACAATACTTTAGATTATAGAGGGTTTGAAAGAGGGTTTGAGAGGCAAACATTATTCCAGTGACGAGGAAGTGAAAACTGCAGTGAAGAAGTGGCTCAAAGAACAGTCAACACCATTTTATGAGGCAGGGATACATGCTCTCATTCAAAGGTAGAACATTGCTATTGAGAGAAACTGTGACTATGTTGAGAAGTAGGGATGTGATCCACAGAGGACCAGCTTCATTTTGATGTATGCTACATGTTCCTGTGTTGGTAATTATACCTGTCCTAAAGAAAATGGCATTACGTTTTGACTCACCCTCGTAATTTCCCCACAAGTTGTATACTGGTATTAATTCTGATGGTGATACGGGTAGTCCTCAACTTACGACCACAACTGAGTCCAAAATTTATGTTGCTAAGTGAGAAATTGGTTAAGTGAGTTTTATCCCATTTTATGACTTTTCTTGCCACATTTGTTAAACGAATCACTGTAGTTGTTAAATTAGTAACGCCATTGTTAAGTTAATCTGGCTTCCCCATTGACTTTGCTTGTCAGAAGGGCGCAAAAGGTGATCACGTGACCCTGGGACATTGCCACGGTCATTAACAGGGAACCAGTTGTCAAGCATCCGAATGTAAATTACATGACTATGGGGATGATACAATGGTCATAAGTGTGAAAAATAAGTCAGTTTTTTCAGTGCTGTTGAAACTTTGAATGGTCACTAAATGAACTGTTGTAATTCGAGGACCACCTGTACTTGTATTTAAAAAAACCAAGGATATCCCTCTGAGACAGAGGTCTTCAAACTTGGCAACTTTAAGACTTGTGGCCTTCAACTCTCAGAATTCTCCAGCCAGCATAGCGTCTGAGTCTGAGAGATGCTGAAACATGTCAGAAAACTGCTAGAATTATACTTCAGAGATCTTTTCAAGCAATAACTTTCTGATATCATTGTGACATGTACAGTAGGCTAAAACTGAAAGGGACAGAGGATTGGAAAAATGCAAATGCACAGTAAAGTTATTTACTATTTGGTAGAAATACAATGACATGGCAGTTTGGTGTAGCACTGAATCTATGGGTGTTCTACTCTCGTATAATGAAAGTCTTTTATTGCATATTCATAAGTTGGTCTCATGCTTTAAGAACCATAGAACCCGGCTGTAGTAATCTGGATTTGTCCAGGGTAGCTTTGCCAGGTTTAAAATTGCAAACAGATTAGATTAAACTTTCTGCAAAAATAATTTACATTACAGTATAAAATATCAAATCCTGTCTGATTTAGTGCACTTCAAGTGCTTCTGATTTGTCTAGTTGTATCCAGGAGGAAAGAGTCTATCTTGGGATTCTGTGAAGTAAACAGTATGTAGCCCTTAAGGTCAAACAAGTACAAAGTCTCTGGAATAAATGATTAATAGAGATATACAGCATGTCAGAGCTAGTTCTTGAGATTTGCTAAAATACAGATAAATTGGAATCTGACAAAAACAAATTGTGTTTAATAACCCTTAAAAACGTGATCTCTGAGGCATTTTGCAGCCCACCAGTTTCCCCTTGTTCAACTACTTTCATCTTAATTTATAGGAGACAAAGACTAGTAAAACTAATGTTAGAGCTTTAAATAATAAGATCACTTATAAAATCACTCCCTTTACCACATATCAAATGCATCTTCTTCCTTTTCTTCCACTAAAACTTTCTGGTTACATTATTCAGCAATCACAATTTATCATCAGCTTAGAACGTATACTATTGAAAGGAGAATAGTGCCATTCCTACTTAGAAGGAAAGTGCAATGTAATCTAAAAAGATATTGGATAAGATTGATAAAAAGTAAGTCCAAGAAATGGTCTCTGAAACATGGCCTGGAAATTGCATTAAATTTTGTGTCTCTGTTTCTTCATCCACCTTTGAAATAAACCTACAGACTCAAAATAAAAATCAGATTAGGACAGCCAGCAGGATACAATTAACTTAAGGATGCAAAAAGGACTGCCCCCAAAGTACATGTAGCCACTAACTTTCTTTTGCAACTCCAAAGCCTCTTAGAGATGCAGGGAGGTGGGGGATTATCCTGAGTTTATTATTTCTTTATTTGTTTAAATTTATTGGCTGCCCAACTCCAGTGGAAAATTTAAGAGTAAAATGGTTATCTTAGACATTAATAATGTTTTACAGAGGTTTTGATTCATGAACTTTAAAGGGTTCTTCTTTAAATGTTCATTTAACCTATATGCATAGTTTAAACCAGTGGCCCCCAACCTCTTGGGCATCAGGGACCGGTTCCATGGAGAAATGTTTTTCCACAGCCTGGAGGGATGTGATTGTGTGTGCTGCCTGTATCCTGCGGATGGGGTTTCACTTGTTTGCACAACCCGGTTTCTGGCATGCTGTGAACCACTGCCAGTCCACGAACCAGGGATTGGGGACCCCTGGTCCAAACAATTGCATAACAACAGGTATCAGCAGTTTTCAGATGATGGGAATTAATGTGTGCTTCTATTAAATGCCACATGTGCATCTACCCCCCCCCCCCCAAAAAAAAGCAGCTATGGCATTGTGCAGAATTATTTCTTTTTCACTTGCCACTAGGGTTAAAATCACATGTCCAAAAAGTTTTGCCCACTGCAGATAGAATTGATCGGTTTGATATCTTTGTTGTGATTGCGGCATATATTTGCAGGTTACTATCAATCATTGATGAATAACCTAGCCTTGGGGGGGGGGCATGAAAAAAACAAAAGAAGTGGAAATAATTGTTCGGTACATGAATGTTTTAGCAGGCAAAATGCTTTGGGAGGGAAGGAGGAAGGGAGGAAGGGAGGGAGGGAGGGAGGGAGGGAGGAAGGAAGGAAGGAAGGAAGGAAGGAAGGAAGGAAGGAAGGAAGGAAGGAAGGAAGGAAGGAAGGAAGGAAGGAAGGAAGGAAGGAAGGATTAGTGTATTTGTGCAAGTGGAAAATGTTATATAGAAAACTCAGCATCTGGGATTATTGTAATGACCTGCCTTCTGTCTGACTATGTTGCTTCGATGAGGAAAGAGGAAAGTTTATAAGACAATGCTTCTTCTAACAGTAAATTCAAATCTAAACCACTAAAAGAGTAAAATGGCAATTAAGCATCAAGCATTTGTTTTATTTTCTTTAATACAGATAGAATTTACTAATTGAAAGCAAAACAATACATATAACAGCAGTAATTCACAGCTTTAGATATCAGCTCCAAATTAAAATAAGCGCCATTTGCAGTCAGCAATGTTCATATGCCACATGTATGTATGTACAGCTGGTACAAAATTAAATCTGATCACTGTTTACGTGGTATGCATGCTGCATATAAAGTAGTTTGTCATTGCCCAAAAAAAGAATAAATCCTTAGAAAACTATGGATACAGAAATACAACCTGGGAAAAAAAATAGAAAGATTAATGGTGTGCAATGAGGAAGAAAATAAAAATGACAGAACAGATATGACCAACATCTCATTAGACGTTGCATTTTGTACATTTGAAATAAATGTTATCTAGTATGCCTAGTTTCTGATAACCTGTCTCTGAGTTATACATAACAATGGTTTTAAAGTTCTTGCTTATTATTTGGTAGACACAATTTTTACATCTGTTTGTGCAAAATTAACTGCTGACTCCCACGGATTTTGTACTCTTTACAAATGGTGCCTTCTGCTTAATCCTGCAATAAGTCTTTTATAGAAAGCAAACAGCCCTGGAAGACTTTATGAGCCTTCTGGAAGTTGAGTTATGGCAACTGGACTTCTTTTCTTGTTGGTTCAGAATGTGCCGTTGCTTATCCAAGTAGCTTCTTCGATCTGAGCAAGTTTATTTATTTATTAGTGAGACTTATATACCACCTCATAGTGCAAGCACTCTCTAAGCAGTTTACACCAGTAAGCAATGTATATTTATATTGCCCCCAACAATCTGGGTTCTCATTTTACGTACCTCGCTTTGGAGGGCCCCATATAAGTCATCCAAATAAGTTTCTTTCTTTTTTTTAATTTTTTAAATTGTATTTTTTCTCATTTAACAAATTTTCATGATTAATACATAACTGTGCCCATTTACCTATTATTTACATATGTATTGTTTACATATCATTACATTCAGATCCAAGTACTGTATATTCCATACATATTATTTACACATCTTTTCATTCAAATCCAAATATGCGCCATACATTTCAATATACCTGTGATCCATAGTCAGCGGTTCAAATCTCACCGGCTCAAGGTTGACTCAGCCTTCCATCCTTCCAAGGTAGGTAAAATGAGGACCCAGATTGTTGGGGGCAATATAAATATACATTGCTTACTGGTGTAAACCGCTTAGAGAGTGCTTGCACTGTGAGGCGGTATATAAATCTCACAAAATAAATAAATAATAAATAAATATACATTTTACTTCTACTTGTATTTTACCTCTTTTTTTCTCGTTTTCTATATTCGATCCAATTGTACTATTTCTTCCATATCGCATAATATTCCGAATCCATTTGTCCTTTCAATTCAATTGTTAATTTGTCCATTTTGGCACAATCATATATTTTTTAATACTAAGCTTTCAGCAGGTATATTTTGTGTCTCCAACATTGCGCAAACGCTATTCTTGCTGCTGTTATAAGATGTAATATAATGTATGTAGTTGTTTTATTATAGTCCCCCTTGGTAATCCCCAACAAAAATAATTCTGGTGTATATTCTACTTGAAGGCCTGTTATTTCCTGAACCCATCTATGAATTTTTACCCAATATTTCTTTCTTTCTGTACATAACCACTAAGTATGGTAAAAGGTACCTTGCTTTTGACCACATTTCCAACAATTTGGTTCCAAGCTTGGATAGATCTTTGCCAGTCTGGCTAGTGCCATATGCCATTGGTAAAACATTTTATACTGGTTCTCTTTGTATTTTGCCGATTTAGTTAATTTGTAGTTTCTATTCCAGATTTTTCCCTAGTCTTCTAATTCTATGTTATGTCCAATATTTTTTGCCCATGCTATCATAACTCCTTTCACTATATCTTCTGCTCTATCAAATTCTAATAGGTAATTGCAGATTTTTGTTATTAATTTTTCATCCCGGGCCATCAATATTTTATCTAATTGATGTGGAACTGTCTCAAATCCGTACTCTTCTTTGTCTTTTTTATACCGTGTTTGGACTTGCATGAACGAACACCAATCTATCGTTATGCCCTGGTCTTCCAATTGTTGTCTATTTTTTAGATTTCCTTGTCTATCTAAAAGTTGTTGATAGTTAACCATCTTATTTAAGTCTAGAGTGTTTGGGTGAATTATCGCTTCCATTGAGGTTACCCACCTAGGGATTTTCATATAATGTTTTCTTTTAATCTCTTGCCATACTTGCATCAAGGCTTCTCTTATTTTATGTTTCCTAAAATATGTATGCAGCTTATTTTTTTTGCCCCCAGGAAGGTATGCCACCCTTTTAATAGATCATGTCCCTCTAACGTTAGTAATCTTTTATTTCTTGGGTTAATCCCAGAGGTGGGTTCCTACCGGTGCTGTCCAGTGTGCCACTCTGGTAGGGACCCACCGATTGCCCAATTTGTGCGCAATGGCTCCGGTGCCGTCTTCGCCGGTCCGTCGTGCACCGCCATCTTTTTTACAGAATTTTTCAGCAATTTTTTGCTTCTGCGCATACTTGTTTGAGTCTTTTACCCTCTTAAACTCCCAATACTCTTCTTCGTACTATCGCCTTCGGAGTCCCTACTGCCTCTATCCTTATCTGATTAGTCACTCAAGTTCAGTATTCTCTCTCCTCTCCAGTTTCAAATGACTCCTTCTGGTGTTTTTACCTTCAATCTTAGTCTCCAAGTTGCCCAAACACTATAGTTTCTTCTTACACAGATCTCCTCAGTCTAAGTCCTTCTTTCACAGCACATTCCATAAATCTTCTGATCTCCTAATGTTTCCAAAATCTTTGTCTTTCACTTTCATATTTTCCCCAGTCCACCGTTTTTCTTTGAATTTAAATTGTCTTTCTTTACTGTATTTTCTCTTGCTACAGCATAGATTTTATTTTCCTCTTAGTCCTTTTTTAACTTTCCTTTATTTTCTTTCATCTTAACGCTGTCACTTTCACTCTCACTTTTGAGTCCTTTAGCCTTTACCTTCTCGGCAATGTTATTTTATGTAATCACGGCTCTTCTC
Organism: Diadophis punctatus similis; assembly: GCA_023053685.1. Taxonomy (NCBI): domain Eukaryota; kingdom Metazoa; phylum Chordata; class Lepidosauria; order Squamata; family Dipsadidae; genus Diadophis; species Diadophis punctatus. The sequence continues at coordinate 168,455,908 of JALIGW010000003.1, forward strand.
TTTCAATCGCTGCTTAATCTCTTGCCAGAGCTTCATTTCTTTTGCCAAAATTGTTAAAATTTACTTGATTTATTAATTCCAATCCCTACCCATATGGAAGTCCTCACTGACGGGGATGAGCACAGTCTGCTACTCACTTTTTACTTTCCAAACTGGAGTGGTTGTCACGGCCTCGGGTCCGCCATGTCAGAATGACATGACAGATTGCATGACAGGTTAAGGAGGGATTCCCTCATTCCAGCGGGCAGTTGCTTTCCACCTTCCCCAGGTTTCCCCTCCATTTCACGCAGTTCTCCAAACATGACACACCTTTGAAGGGTCCCCGGACACGAAAAATCAGAGATTAAAGGAGGAAGCTTATCCTTTCCTCTCTGCACCACCTCGACATCGCCACCGAAAGTCTCCAAAGAAGTTTCATTTCTCACCTAATCTGGATAGGCTCATTAGATGAGTAGGCAGAGAGTTGTTGGGAAGTAAATTTTCCAACTCCTAAGTCCTTTACCCTTGGTGGGTCCTTAAATATGGCCTCTATGGTGAACATGTGAAGCGGTCTTAATCTTCCTGGGGACTGATGAAAGAACAACATAAAAAATGATGGACAGATTGTGCCTGAGGCCTCCATTTTCATGAGGGAAGGATTTCCCACTTTGGAATAAGATATTATGTTGGTCCTGATTCTGTTGGCCTTTTCTAATGTGTGAAGAGAACTGTCTCCCCACTTGTATGCATGATTGTTGTGGTCTTCTTGCTGCTGTGTATTTTAATTTTTGTGTTTGTATCTTTTTTTATTTGTTACCCTATTTGCCACCCAGACCCATTTGTGGAGATGAGTAGCTATATAAATTGATTAATAAATGTTCTGATTAATCCATACTAGCATCTAGGGCTCCATAAGAACATTGTCTCTTTTATTGGAAACAACCTCTCTGATTCTGGGTCCAAGTTTCCATCGTGCTTTGCACTAAGGCCTTTGATTCTGATGGAAGTCTCTGGTCCCCAAAACCTGGCCTGACCCGCAACAGGCAATGCTTGTACCTCTGCTTCTGCGAATCTCCTGCTAATGCCTCATATATCAAGATGCGTCCTAGGGCTTTTTGGCTAATTATTCCCAGTTACTCTCAGAAAATTTATATTGTAATACAACAAGAAAGTCAACTTCTTTTTGCCTGACTTACTCACTCTTTCTTTCTTTCTTTCTTTCTTTCTTTCTTTCTTTCTTTCTTTCTTTCTTTCTTTCTTTCTTTCTTTCTTTCTTTCTTTCTTTCTTTCTTTCTTTCCAGCTGGCAAAAGACATGGTGTTCCAGAGTAATTATAAACTAATGCTGGGCCAAAATGTCTGAGAAAGGAAACCTTTCTATTGCACAGGAGCTGTGGTGGTGCTGTGATTACAATGCAGTTTTGCAGACTGACTCTACTCACTGCCAGGAGTTCGATCCTGACGGGCTCAAGGTTGACTCAGACTTCCACCCTTCTGAGGTCAGTAAAATGAGTACTCAGCTTATTGGGGGCAATATGCTGACTCTGTAAACCACTTAGAGAGTGCTGTAAAGGACTGTGAAGTGGTATACAGTAAGACTAAGTGCCATTGCTATTGCATTCTCTGAGTAGTTGAATTTTTCTTTCTTTCTTTCAGATTTCTCCTGTTGGCGTTTTTGAGTTTCCCGACAAGATAACTGCCATTGTTTTCTGGAAGCCATCTGCCTCCCTGGTTACCTACTCTTTCTCATACGAAAAAGATAAATATGATAACACGATTTAGCCAAAAGTTAAAAAATCAAGGAAGTTACAGACCATCGAAAAGATAATTTTATAATTACTTTTAGCCATCTTATGAATAAATAAGGCAAGAGCACCATATTTAGAGTGTAAGAATTTCTAAAAATATGTTCTTTTGAAACAATTTTCAGAAGCACAAGACCTGGTAAGAAAGAAATGTTGGGGAAATTCTCCTCATGGCATTATGGCAAACTCTTAATTCCACAAAAAGGAATGGCTGAAGAATAGAATAGGAACTAATTGCTAGTTGAGTCTAAATGGTACTAGCTGCATTCTCTCATCACCAAAGCTAATCAAATCAACACTTATAAAAATCTTACATTACCATTCAACTATCGGTTCCCGCCTTTCCACAATACCACTTGAAGTTCTGCATAAAATTTGTTATGAAAAGGTATGCTGTTCATTATGCCTCCCTAGTACAATGGGGGCAAGACTTGCTCCATCATCAACCGTAAGAGGTACAAACCTACAATTATCAAGTCAAGCTAGGTCCCAGCTGGAGAAATGAGCATCATAGCAGAATATAGTTTGGGGGCCATCATGTGGGGAGGGCCAAAGCGGTTGAAGCCTTGATACAAAATCTGCTGGGCTGAATAATGAGCACGCATCCAGGTTTTGTTTTTGTTTCATTTTTTGTAAATGTGGTGAAGTTGATGGGAGTTTATTTTCAGCTAATTTCAGTATTTACCCTATAGCTTTTTTACCCTATACATACAAGTAGTCCTCGACTTACAACCATAACTGAGTTTGGAAGTCATGCTGGTGACTGCACCAAATCTTACCACCTTTATATAGTGGTTGTTAAGTGAGTGTGGCAATTGTAAAGTGAACGCCACATTGATTAAGCAAATCCATTGTCTGCAATGGACTCCCCCCTCCGAAACTGGAAGTAAGTGCTAGTTTCCAGCAAAAAACATTGTAAATCGCAGCCATGTCACCCCAGGAAACAACTGTAAAACTAGTTGTTTTGTGTTGTGGCCCACCTGCAGCTTGTGCAGCCTGGGCCTTTTGAACCTTCAGTACCTCTTGGCAGTGCTGAGAGAGGAGGGACTACTCCTTTTCTGAATGCAAGAGCACGCAGGGTTGCCAAGAGGCAGGAAGGTTTACTCTGGAGGAGGTCTACTCGGAAGTAAGACGGGGCTAATTGGCCACTCCCCTAGTCTATTTAAGGTCATCGGTTGTAGCTAACAAGCTGCAGAGAACAATGTTTTCAAAAAGAGACCTGTCTGATCATAGCTTGTTTCCATGACTTTTGTTTTGGCATTCTCTGCACTGGCTTGGATTATCAAGGACAAATTTCTAGGAACTTTGCCAACTCTTGGAAACTCCGTAAGATAAACAGACTCAATTGCTCGTCATTGTCTTCGAACTCTTTGAACTGATACCAGCTATTAATGAAGCTTAATTGATAGCTGGTTGCTTGCTGATAACAGTTTGTTTGTAAATTGGTGTGTGCATCTTGTTTACTACTAAGACATTTTATTAGTAGCCTTTGTTTAATTAAATCAGTGTGTACAAACTGCTTGTGTGGTTGTGTGCTTCGTGGGGACAGAACAGTTGGTTGCTCAGCACTGAAAATACAATCATGTGATTCAGGGGTGGGTTCTGACTTACCTCGCTGCCAGTTTGCTTCCTCACGCGCCGTGTGGGCGCGCCATGCAGTGACGCTGTGTGGGGGTGCCGCATGGGGGCACTGCATGCTTTGTGCGTGCACACGCAGTGCTAAAAATGCAGCTTCTGTGCATGCGCAGAAGCAAAAAACAGCTTCTGAGTGTGCACAGAAGCAAAAAACAAGAAAGAGGTTCGGGGGGATGTCCAGCCGGCCATCGCTGCCGGTTCGGTGAGCGGAGGGAAATTCCCGCTACCAATTCTTTAGAACCGGTCCGAACCGGCAGGAACCCACCTCTGATGTGATTGTGTGGGGTGGCTGTTGGAACTTCAAATCCACGTCATAAGTACCTCTGAGATATTGCATTGTAACTTTGAATGGTCACTATGCAGCCAGTCATAAATCAAGGACTATCTGTAATTTCCTACACTACAAAAAATGGGAAATCATGCTTCTGATTTTCAACCTTTTTACCTTTGAAATTCAGCATCTGCTTTGACATTATGGACTGCATTTGTTCTGTTCCTGTTAACATGAAATATTATGTATTTAAACAACAGCCATTTCCACGGAAGGAAAGTGTTGGAAAAAAAGTTTGCTTTGAAATTGAAGAAACAGAATGATAAATCGGCGTGCAAAATCTGAACAATTTCTATGTAAGATGTCATTTTCAGAATTTATTTCAGAAGGGTGTCCAAGCAGACGGGCTTCCAGATGGATATAATGACCTCTCCATTTTTTCTGCCTTTAATTTCTAAGATCTGAGTACACCTTATGGTCTGCTGTGTAAATAAGAATTAAGTATCCGTGCATGAAAAATGTCCCTTTATTTTCAGAAGGTTTTTCACTTTGCCTCCCCTTGTTTTCAGATATTTGTGGAATGTCTTAAATAGCTTATTTTTCCCCAAACAATTTTATGTATACAGAGAAAGGAGTTTGGTGAAAAAAAACAGAGACGTATTCAGATGCATACACAATATAGCAGTAGATATGTTGTCTAATTATGGTAATTGTACACTAAAATATTTATCTCATTGACACTAATGGAAACATTCCTATGATCATAGGCATTCTCATGTTTATATGGTTTTTACTTTTCCCTGCTCTGTGAAATTGTGCAAGAGTTTGTGCCTCTAATGCCCAGAGGTTTTTACCACAGATATTGTATTGGACTGAGTTGTTCCTAGTAGTATGATGGGATCCGTGATAAAAGTCCACTCTTGTAGGGAACCATAGAACTCCAATACATTTCTCTGTGTGTACGAATATGCATGTGCTACTTCCCTAACTCATCAGTACAGGTAGTCCTCAACTTACAACAGTTCATTTAGTGACCAAAGTTACAACTGCACTGAAAAAAGTGACTTATGTCCATTTTCACACGTATGACCGTTCCAGCATACCAATGGTTACGTGATCAAACTCCAGACACTTAATTTAATTTAATTTAATTTAATAAACGTTCTTATAGGCCGCCCAATCCCGTGGGACTCAGGGCGGCGTACAACAGGATAAGAAACGTACAATAAAAACAATTATCATAGTTTAAAATTAAGAAGCATAGTTAAAACATTATAAAACAACATTCATGGGGGGAATCTGATCTTCCTATTCACCCCGCCTGCCGGAAGAGCCAAGTTTTTATGGCTTTACGGAAGGCCAGCAGGGTGGGGATAGTCCGGATCTCTGGTGGCAGTTGGTTCCAGAGGGACGGGGCTCCCACAGAGAAGGCTCTCCCCCGTGGCCCCGCCAACCGACATTGTTTGGCCGATGGGACCCGGAGGAGGCCCTCTCTATGGGACCTAACCGGTCGTAGGGAGGTATGTGGTAGGATGCGGTCCCGAAGGAACTGACTCATATTTATGATGGTTGCAGTATCCCGAGGTCATGTGATCCCTTTTTGCCTCCTTCTTAACAAGCAAAGTCAATGGGGAAGCCAGGTTCACTTAACAACCATATTACTAACTTAACAACTGCAGTGATTCACTTAAGAACTGTGGCAAGAAAGGTCATAAAATGCGGCAAAATTCACTTAACAAATGTCTCACTTGGCAAAATAAATTTTGGACTCAATTGTGGACATAGGACTACCTGTACATATCTTAATTGTGTTTATTTTATTTAACCAAGAATTAGTATATTCTTTGTAGCAGTATGCATGCTGTTAGATGAATGTCATTAAATAAAGCTGCCCCCCATCACAAATCTGTCCTGCTTTTTCTCCAACTGTCTTTTTTATTGTAAAAATGTTAGTCCATAGCAGGTTTTCCAACCTACTGCTCTCTGGATATGTTTGACTTCAATCCCCAATTCCAAAATAGTATATTAACTCAGAATTGTAGAAAGTGAAAAACCACACATTCAAATGATCAAACTTGAACAAATTTGCTCTAGATGTTTTAATTTTGTTTATCAAGTCTAAACACATATACATTTCAAATGGCACACATTTATTTTCAGTTTAATTCTAGGTAAGGATTTCAATTAAGCTTCTGAGTCAGTGGTGGGTTCCTGCCGGAGCTGTCTAATGTGTAGCTCCGGTAGGGAGCGGCCGATTGTGCAATTTGCGCGCGACCGCTCCGGAGCTATCTTCGCAGGTCCGTCGCATGCGTCGCCATCTTTTTCTGAGAATTTTTGGGCGATTTTGCTTCTGCACATGCGCGGAAGCAGAATTGCGCCAAAATCTCTCGCGCACGTCCCCTTGTAAGATTTTGGTGCAATTTTGCTTCCGTGCATGTGCAGAAGCAAAATTGCGTGAGGGGGCGCGTGCGTAGCGAGCGTGCATGCACCCAAAATGTGGAGATGCATGCGCAGCGCACCGGCACCGGTAAGCGAGCAACCCACCCCTGTTCTGAGTATGTGTGACTAGCCAGATGCCCCAACAGCTGTCCAGTAGTCAAGTGTGGAAAAAAAAATTCAAAATTAATTTAGTTTCATTTGCTGAAATTCTTACTAATTATTATGAACTATACAATAAAATAATTTGTAAGAAAAAAAATTAAACATCTATTAGCTTACTTAAGTCTGATGAAAAATATATGTTAATAAATATAAATTATATATGAAATGAAGGGGGAAATGTCAATGAAACAAGTAACACTGCATCCAGTTTTGGTCACCATATTAAAAAAAATGTAGAGGCTCTGGAAACAGTGCAGAGAAGAGCAACAAAGATGATTAGGGGACTGGATGCTAAAACATATGAAGAACGGTTGCAGGAATTGGGTTTGTCTAGTCTAGTGAAAAGAAGGACTAGGGGTGACATGATAGCAGTGTTCCAATATCTGAGGAGCTGCCACAAAGAAGCGGGGGTCCACCTATTTTCCAAAGCACCAGAGGCAATGGATGGAAACTAATCAAAGAGAGAAGCAACATGGAAATAGGGAGAAATTTCATTATAGTGAGAACAATTAACCAGTGGAATGTCTGGAGACTGAAGAGACTGGACATCCACTTGTCTGGAATGATATAGGGCAGTGGTGGTGAACCAGGGGTGAAATGCTCCCGGTTCGGGCGGGCCAGTCATAGAGCCGATAGCAATCGCAGAGCAAGGCTTCCCCCACCCGCCTGGATGCTGCCATTTGGATTCTTTTACCCTCTGCGCATGTGCAGAATGCTTTGCGCATGCGCAGAGGGTAAAAGAACCCAAATGGCGGTGTCCAGGCGGGTGGGGGAAGCCTTGCACTACGATCGCTATCGGATCTACGACAACCGACTGACCAGCCCGCCCGAACCGGGAGCATTTCAACCCTGTGGTGAACCTATGGCACGCGTGCCAGAGGGGGCACTCGGAGCCCTCTCTGTGGGCACGCGCGACCTCACCCCAGCACAGAGTAGGGTTTCCTGCTTGAGAAGGGGTTGGACTAGAAGACCTCCAAGGTCCCTTCCAACTCTGTTATTCTGTTACTCTGAAGATGCCAACCACTGCATCAGGACACAGACTCACCGAAAAAAGTAGTTTACGACCTTCCAGCCCAAAAGTTCATCACAATTTCTTCTTTTCTTCTTTGTGGTGTTCTCTGAGTTTTCTGTTTTAAAAAATAATGGGAAGATATATTCTGTCTTTATGTCTTTTGTTATGACTGAACCCATGATTGAAGCATGGGAAGCTGGAGAGTTTGCAGTCATCAGATAAAATGTAGAACATCTATGTAACACTCCACAGACATCTTTACCTACATGTAACACATAAACAGTTCGCCAATAGTCTCTTATTCTAACAAAAACAATTTTAAAATGGATTTCTTTTTTGTGAAATTGAATGAGGATGACTTGAAAGTGCAGGAAAAAACAAGGAAAACACTATTGCTGCCAACCAAATATGATATGATATGATATAGCAAAGGTCTTCAAACTTGGCAACTTTAAGACTTGTGGACTTCAACTCCCAGAATTCTCCAGCCAGCATAGCATAGCTGGTTGAAGAATTCTGGGAGATGAAGTCCACAACTCTTAAAGTTGCCAAGTTTGGGGACCTCCATGATGTACGTTAGGATGGAACTTTCTAACTTTGACTATGCTGCCTAGATATTATGTGAGTCAAGGAAGCACACCTGGAAAGAATGAAGTTGGGGAAGTTTGCTGTAAAACTAAGACTTTATTTTCCTGATGCTCACTTGCTTATGTCCTTCAGAGAAAAATATTCTCCTGCTTTTCAAGTATGTGCTATAAACTGCAAAATCTAATTCTGCTAAAAGGAAGGAGATAGCATACACCACAGTTCATTGCCATAAGTGGAAGCACATACATTTAAATCAAAAGTTAGTTGAGTTGGACAAGGTTTAAGATTCTCAATAAATTATTTTTACAATGACAATAAAAGTTACATAGGACCCAGAGCCTAACTAGACAGAAACATTTTACATTTCCTGAATTGCTGATAACATTTCTTGAAATGTAAAGCTGACAATCGGATGTCAGATGTTGATATACTAAAATGTTCTAATACATATTTAGTAAAATAATCAGAGATTCTTATACATTTATTTGAATTATTTAATAAGTCACCAGGGAGTGACATGAGAAAAAAATATATAGCTAATTTTATTTCCTAAGAATTTTAACATTTCCAAGAAAATTCTATTTATGTTTTGAAGATACTGAACAGTGATTCTGAGACAACTCTGTTTCTTTTATCACATTTTAAATTAAATGTTGTCGGCAAATTATTAAACATGTAAAATGATTTTATAGAGTTTATAATGATTCTAACTTGAAAGCCTAAGAATCTCTCTGATATTTCATGGAAGCATGGATGTCACTTGACATTGTTGTATATTTTATTCCCAAAGGCAAAGGAAGGTTCTGATCCCTAGGTAAATAAAAAGCACCATACACAAGTACACATATGCACACATATGGGTTTGGAGGAGGATTGTAGGAGTTTAAAAGGCATAATTACTAAAGAAAACTTCAAAAGATAATATATCACAATAAATAGCTTGTTCACCAGTCATGGAATGCTGATTGCCTACATTTGGGACACTATAATATTTTATTGCTGGTTCTTCTTCAGTAGGACTTTTAAAATGTAATTATTTCTAAATGTATATGTTTACAAGATTACAGTAAACCATGATACTATTCCTGATTACACAGTTCATCCTCATTCGGATATGTCCCTGGGCTGATTGCTGGGACTAAATATGTCAACAATAACTCTCTGATCCTCTCTTTTTTACTTGAGATTCATTTATGACATTTGCATCTTCTGGACCCATGGAAATGAATCTCTATTAGCACTACAAGGTAAGCTTCCACCTAGAACAAACCATCACATCTATCATTTACTGTTTCGACCTGTTTGACAGAGATGTCAACTGACAGAATTAAACCATTCAGGAAACTGAACTACCAATCTACAACAAGATCAATAGACTAATTAGTATAATTACATCAGTTCCCAGGGAGGAAGTATTAAAAGAACAAACCACTGCAACAAAATAACATAACACCAATAGTTGTCACATAAAGTTTACACCACTCTAAGCCATTATTAATAATCTACACAGATACCGGGCAAGGACATTGTATTTTTTCAGGCTTAGGGTATTGGATCCATATTTGCATACAAGCAGCCACGCAACATGAAATAGACTCTCCCAAGAAACAAGAAATGATAGGACAATGAGGCCAACATGGGCAAACCCAGATGTGTACTTTGCCCCAACGTGTATATTAGCAGCACCATCCCAACAAACACAAGTTTAGAGGTATCTTTTCATGGTCTTCCACCAAAGTAATATATGCCATAATTTGCTGGCAATTTTTTAATTATTTATTAAATTTGCTTGGCAACTCTGGACAGCTTACTACATCAAAATAAACCTATAAATATATATATACCAATATATTGCCAATAGTAACAGGTGCCTTAGGTGCAATCCGAAAAGTTGACTTGCACCTGCACAACTGACCTACATTTCTTCTTCCTTTATCCTGCCCACTTCTCCCCAACTTAAATCCTACCTCAGTCTAGCCATTCTATGCATATAGAATGAAGTGAACTGTAGCTGACAAATGCTTGTGCCTTTTAATGAAACAACAGAGTTGGAAGGGACCTTGGAGGTCCTCTAGTCCAACCTCCTGTTCGAGCAGGAGATCCTATATCATTTCAGACAAATGGATGTCCAGTGTCTTCTTAAAAGCCTTCAGTGATGGAGCAGTCACAACTTCTGAAGGCAAGTCATTCCACTAGTTGATTATTCTGACTGTCAGGAAAATTCTTCTTAGTTCTAGGTTGCTTCTCTCTTTGTTCAGTTTCCATCCATTGCTTCTTGTCTTGTCTTCTGGTGCTTTGGAAAATAGGTTGACCCCTATGTGATACAATTTGATAGAATAAAACAGCATTTGTCCATTGGGAAAGGTGCTATGTAGATTCCCTTCTTATTTGTTTTTCATTCCTAACTAGAACACCTTCCAGAGATATGATCTTCAACTTCCAGAATTTTCAAGTTTCTTAGCCATAGCTGAGAATGTTGGATATTAACATCTGTTGCAGAAGGCTCTTTTTAGGAGAATCAGGAGGTACAGCTTTAATGGATGTACTATTGTGGTGATGTGCCATCCAAACGTCCTTGAAAATGCAGAAAATCATATTCAACTGGCATGAGAGCTGATGTTCCTACTGCCAGTCTTTAACCAAGCTGTTCTTCTTTTTTTTTTAAACCACCTCTGAGCCTTTTTATTGGTTTTGAGGAGAAAAAGAAGGATCCCTGTTTCATAAAGACAACACAATCAAAGACACAAAAGGCTCAAACACTGTGGGTTTTTCATACTCCTCTGATTTCATTAGGCTTACTGGGGGCCTCCAAGGTAGTTTCCTTCACCCTCCTTAGGATCGAATATTTGGGCAGTGCAGATGGTTATGTAAACACTCTGTTCTTCTATTGATAATAACTGCCAGCCAGTTGACTTCCCTCCAAAGTAAAGGGTGGCAAAACCTAATAGGTTGTAGGCAGTAGTGGGTTCTAAATCCCGTTGCTACCAATTCGTGTGCCTGCTTGTGCTTGTGTGCAACACTTCTGCGCATGTGCAGAAGCGTCCCGGGCGGGTGGGCAGAGCCTCCCGCCGCCGCCGCCACCACTACCGGTTCGCCAAACCGGGCCGAACCGGGAGCAACCCACTGCTGGTTGTAGGCAACTTTTAGTTATCCTTGGTCACTATTGAAATAAATGGCATTTGTATAACTCAGGACAACTTAAGGTCTTTTCTTAATTGATCCTGTATATATTTAAAAAACTCAGAAATAAAAAACTCAGAAATAAAAATAAACAATTTTTTTAATCACAGTATTAATCTTTGACCATAAGGAATTAATACTGGTTGGTCTTTCTATTGCCCATTTTTTAAAAAATGTACATTTGGAAATACTGGAAAAAATATTTCAATATTGATAGCAATTCAGGAGTTTCAGATGCTGCCTTCACAAACCAAATTCCGAAGACAAATGATGTCACAGTTGCATATTGTGCTTTCTTACAACAATGAAAACTGATATGATTTAAGACTATTTCAACAATGTCTCATTCATAGGCTGTAGATGAGAGGCAGAAACAGCAGAAGTGGCAGGGGAAAAAAGTTACCATATATTTGGGCATGTTTTGATGCAAGTGTGAAAAGTCTCTATGATTTAAGAAATACAACATTCTCCATAGTCAGAGTAATGTGTTTTAAAATGTGAAACAAAATGAAACTTGGTAAAAAAAAGAAAGGATCAGTAAATGAACTTTATTAGAAACGTCTTAGAATATATTGCCTCCTTTAACTGAAACTGTTCTCTCATTTTTCCAGGAGATGGAGCTGTGGATTTTAAATTGTAGGCTGGAGCTTATAAGAAGGGACTCTAGGCACATCCTACACCCAAGTTTCTTTCTCACAGACATTTTAAAAAGAAAAATGCTACTGCATAATTTTAATGTGAGCTGAAAGGTGTCCATTTCTGCACTTAACAGTAGGAATGGTAGACTAAAAATAAGCAGATAACGTCTAAATATTTTAAAACAAAAATGAAACAGCATGTTATTTCCATTGTGTATTATCTTCAGGATGTTTGTTAGTCTCTGTGTGAATGAACTTGTGTGTGTGGAGAGAGAGAGAGAGAGAGAGAGAGAGAGAGAGAGAGAGAGAGAGAGAGAGAGAGAGAGAGAGAGAATAGTTCAGTGTCTTCCTATAGAAATACATTGACTTAAGACCTTCCTTTATGTTTACTAACACATGGCCAATGTATACCTTTCTCTGTATATATTGCAGAGAAGATGAATACAGAAGATGAAAAGCTGTAGGAGAGAGACAAAAAAAGGGAAACATTTTGTGACTCATCCCATTTATAAGCCCTTGTCAAATGTAGCTATCTGGGGGCTTCACCTATTGTGAATTTCTACTTGAACTAGTGTATATGTGTATATGACTGATCTGCAGAATGTCCTTAAACTTGATTCTTTTATTCGCCGTTGCTTTAAAGGAGGGGCAGAAGTGTTGGAATATTCATGACTGGGAGAGCCATGTGATTGAGTCAGCCAATCCGGCTGAAGTGTTAATTGAGCATGTCCAGAAACTTAGCAAGAAGAAGGGTGTGGTTTAGTCTGTCCACCATTAAAGCTTGCTGTGAAAACATCTCAACATGTGATCTGAAACAAAGTGTGGTATTGTTAATGTTTTATTCTACTTATAAAGAAGTTATTTGAATCAGCAAAATGCAGTTATCTTTTGAAGCTTCTGATTTATTGCGTAACTCTGACAGGTTATGGGCCCAGAAATCGCTCAAGAAGTAAAGTTAAAACTGCATTGTAATTTAAAGCTGATAAGAAGCTGTCTGTGTTGTTAAAGGAACAGGCAGAGAAGAAAAGTAAAGCAGGATGGCTGCTGCTATGGAATTTAAAGACAGTCCAATACCTAAATTGGGGAAGAAAAATTATTTAATTTGGGCTGCAAAAATGGAATGTTTTTTGAAAGCAAAAGAATTATGGGACATCGTAGCAGACCCCCCACAAGTGCTTGGAGCAGCAGATCAAAAGGCTCATGACAAAGCTATGGCTTATCTTCTGTTAAGTCTGGGGGATGATCAATTCTTAAATGTAGCTGAATTAAAGTCTGCAAAAGAAATATGGCAGAAATTGAAAGCAGTACATGTCAATGTTTCTGCGTGTAATGTGGTCCAACTTTCAAGAAAGCTTTTCAGAATGAGTTTGCAGACAGGAGATTCTATGGAAGATCATTTAATGAAAATGCAGTCTAATTTTCTAGAATTGGAGCAACGTGGAGTAAAGTTTCCAGAGTCCCAAAAGGTTTTATTAGTGTTAAATAGTTTGGATCAAAGCTGGGAGACTGTATCAGCTATTTTTGAAAGTAAGCCAGAAGCAGATTTGAATTTGGAGGCTTTGAAATCGTGTTTATTGAATGAATATGAGAAAAGGCTTTTCAGCCATGCTGATGGAAAATTCCACAGGCAGGGGCCCAACAAGGAGTACAGTGGAAATTTACAGCAAGTCTCCAGCAAAATTTTCCACAGGCTGCCTATCTCTAGCAACAGCCGAGATGTCTGCAGACAAGAGGAAAGCAGAGGCAGGAGAGATCAAGTTACACAGCCACAATTCTGCAAGCAAGATAAGAAAGCATGTTTCATTTGTGGAGAAACCAATCATCTGCAGAAAAGCTGTACACAGAGAAGAAATATGCAAGACAAGAGACATTATTTGCAAGGACAGATTGCAGTTGCAAAAGTTTGTTATAATAACAATAGAGACAAATGGTTGATTGACAGTGGGGCTAGTCAAACAATTGTTAATAATTCTGACTTATTTTCCAGATTTTTCCCAGGAAACCATGAAGAAGTGGCCTTAGCCAATGGTCAAAAGGCTAAAATCATTGGAAGAGGTGATGTGCAAATTCCATATTTGGACTCCAGGTTTACTGATGTGTTATGTGTACCTGAAATGGAGCATAATTTGTTAAGTGTGTCTAGTTTAGACAAGCAAGGTTATGAAACCACATTTGTTAATGGGAAGTGTATCATCCAAAGAAATGGGATTGTTTGTGCACAGGGCATAAAAGAGGATAATCTTTATGTATTGCAGGGACAAAAGGTCCCACATTGTTCCCAGATATTTAAAAATGTAGCAGAACATAATTCGTGTGTTCATCTTCTGCACAGACGACTTGGTCATGCTAATTTTAAGGTTGTTCAACAAATGAAAGAATTTGCAGAAGGATTAGATTTGAAGGGATGTAAGGCATATTTGGATTGTGCAGTATGCAAAGCATCGAAATCCAAAGCATTCCCAGTGAGCAAGTTTAGCACAAGACAAACCACAAGAGCTCTAGAACTGGTGCATGCTGATTTAATTGGGCCTATGCAAGCCAGTTTGGGAGGAGCAAAGTATGCGCTGGTTATTGTGGATGACTACAGCAGGTTTGGGTTTTGCTACTTACTTAAGAGTAAAACAGAGGTGCTACAGCAATTTAAGCAATGGTTAAGTTTTGTAGAGAGAAGGTACAAACAACAGGTATGTCAGTTGCAAACTGACAGAGGTTCTGAATTTATGTCAACAAATTTTCAACAATGGTTGAGACAATTGGGAATAAGACACAGGCGCACAAATCCTTACACACCGGGAGAGAACGGAGTGGCTGAAAGGAGGAATGGTGTTTTGCAAACAATGAAAGACTCATTACTGGAGGATTCTGGTATGAGCAGGTCATATTGGGGTGAAGCCATACTGACTGCCAATTATTTAGTAAATAGGTTGTGGAGTTCATCCATCAATAATACTCCATATGCAATGCTATATGGGAGAAAGCCTTCTCTAGCACATTTAAAAATATTTGGAAGTACTGCATGGGTACATATTCCAAAGGTAATCAGAAGAAAGGGACAACAAAAGGCTAGAAAGCTCAGATTTGTGGGCTATGAGCCAGGCTCAAAAGGGTATCGCTTTAGCGATGGAAGTAAAAGGATAGTGATTTCAAGGTCTGCTAGTTTTGCAGAACAAAATTGGAACAGAATTGATGCAAATTCTGAAAATGTCTCACTTAGTGACGGTGATCCACTTAGCGATGGTGATCCACTTAGTGACAATAACTCATGTAATGATGGTGAATCATTTACTGAAGGTGTCTATGTTCAGGGAGGAGAGTCTGAACAAGATATGAAGCCAGAAAAGCTTGAAACACAAGAACAGGCAATGCCACGTAGGTCAGAGCGTAGGAACAGAGGGGTTCCGCCAGACAGGTA
Source organism: Diadophis punctatus similis (assembly GCA_023053685.1). NCBI lineage: Eukaryota > Metazoa > Chordata > Lepidosauria > Squamata > Dipsadidae > Diadophis > Diadophis punctatus. Next base: position 168,471,027 of record JALIGW010000003.1, read on the forward strand.
TTCTGCCAGTAAAGTTAAAGTGTGTAATGTGTGGTATGAGCCAAGAAACTATAAGGAAGTATTGGCATTACCAAAAGTTGAACAAGAAAAGTGGAAGGAAGCCATGGATAAAGAGATGAAATCCATGGGAGATCATGAAGTGTTCACATCTATGACTTTGCCACAGGGTACGAAAGCTGTAGGATGTAAGTGGGTATACAAGAAAAAGGTATTACCCAATAATGAAGTACAGTATAAGGCAAGATTGATGGCACAAGGTTTTTCTCAATTAAAGAATGTGCACTATGATGAGGTGTTCGCGCCAACTGTAAAAGGTGAGAGCATAAGACTAGCACTGGCATTAGCATCAGCTTACAGGCATAGAATTTGGCATTTTGATATAACCACTGCATTCCTCAATGCTGAATTAGAGGAAGAAATTTATATGGTTCAAGCGCCAGGGTATGAAAATAAAAAGCCTAACATGGTGTATAAATTGAACAAGGCCATTTATGGGCTGAAGCAGTCAGCCAGAAATTGGAATATCTGTCTTGATACTGCATTGAAAGGTCTTGGGTTCAAGAGTTGCAAAGCTGATGGTTGCATATACACTGGAAAGTTACAAGGTGGGAATTGTCTATTATTAGCATTTGTGGATGATCTTTGTTTCATTGCAAAGGATACATCACAAGTTAAAGAATTTGCTAATAAGTTAGAAAAGAAATTTGAATTAAAGAATTTGGGAGAAATAAAGAATTATCTCGGTGTAGAGATACAAAAAACTGAAAAAGGTGGTTATATTCTCAGTCAAAGGAGAAAAATTGAACAATTATTAGAGAAATATAACATGAAAGATTGTAATATTGCTCCTACACCTATGAGCACAGATTTTTACAATAGTTTGGGTGAGGATAAAAGTGAAACCTGTGATCAGGAGATATATCACTCTGCAATAGGGAGTCTGTTATATCTGTCACAGTGGTCCAGACCAGACATAGCTTGTGCAGTGAGCATCTTAAGTCGCTTTACTGCTACACCTACAAAGTTGCATTGGATGGGTGTGAAAAGAATTCTCAGGTATTTGAAGGGAACTGTGAATTTGGGTCTTCAAATAAAGGTCACTGAAGAATTAAAATTGAAATGTTATGTTGATAGTGATTATGCAAATGATGTAAAAACCAGAAAGTCTAATTCTGGAATTGTAATATTGTTTGGAGGGGCTTTAATTGGTTGGAAGTCCAGAAAACAAACAACGGTTGCTATTTCAACTGCAGAAGCAGAGTTTATTGCATTGTCTGAGTTATGTTCTGAAGTAGTTTGGTATGTACAGTTGTTACAAGATTTAAATGTAAATGTAAATGAAGCTGTAACTGTTTATGAAGATAATGCTGCTTGTATAAAAATGGCAACAGGTGACAGAGTGAAGAACAGAAGTAAACATGTGGACATTAAGTATTGTAATGTCAGGGAAGCTGTAAAAGAAAAATTGATACGTTTACATCATTGTTCTTCAGAGGATAATTTAGCAGACATGATGACCAAACCATTGGGTGGTGTCCATTATGGGAAATGTTTAAATCCAATAGGTCTGATGTCTCTCCCAGTAATGAAGGGAGGAGTGTTGGAATATTCATGACTGGGAGAGCCATGTGATTGAGTCAGCCAATCCGGCTGAAGTGTTAATTGAGCATGTCCAGAAACTTAGCAAGAAGAAGGGTGTGGTTTAGTCTGTCCACCATTAAAGCTTGCTGTGAAAACATCTCAACATGTGATCTGAAACAAAGTGTGGTATTGTTAATGTTTTATTCTACTTATAAAGAAGTTATTTGAATCAGCAAAATGCAGTTATCTTTTGAAGCTTCTGATTTATTGCGTAACTCTGACAAGAAGTTGTACATAAATGAGGTCTGATAATAGTGAGAATGAAATGGAAACATTTCGTCCTGTCTGTCGGTTTTTACTTTCCTGATCTCTGCCAGGTTGCCCCCATCGCTTTGTTCCGGTCATCCCGGGAACCGAAAGGGACATCAACACAGTAAACTTTTTTCAGCGGATATTGTTTCCGGATGACTTTATAGCAGTGTTTTCCAACCTTGGCAACTTGAAGATGTCTGGACTTCAACTCCCAGAATTCCCCAGCCAGCGGCTGGGAGTTGAAGTCCAGACATCTTCAAGTTGCCAAGGTTGGGAAACACTGCTTTATAGGCTCGCTTGTCTTTCTAGGTGTGGATTTGTGCTCGATGGGGGCGGGAGATGCGAATTAGCTTGAAGCCAGGGAGTCGTTTTTGAGTCGGTGGACCGACTGCTGAAATGCTTTTACAAAAAAAATCGTGTCCAGAATTTTATTTTTCTATCTGCTTGAGAATTGCTCTGCCGTCGAATCTCTCTTTCCCGTGTTGATACCCTGATTTTGAAGCTTGAATAAGAGGAGGTTGGTTTTAACGGCGGGGTCAGAGCTTCAGGATCGCATAGATTTAATCCATTTAGAGGGGCAGATAAAAAGGGAATCCCTTAGCCACACAACTTTTGGGCTCGCCCTTTCCTGTGGTAGACTTTCCCTGTGGGTCCTTTCCAACTTCTCTTCTGCGTCCCCAAGACACCGATGAGCAAAGGCCATTGCTTTGTATTCTATTTGAAACGTGCCTCAAAAGGACGGAAAGCAATCCGGACAAGGCAAAGTGGGGGAAAGGGACACGGGGAGAAAAGTGCGCCCGAACATTTATTTCTCGCTTTCGGTCATTTTCTCACGGCCATACTCTGAATTCTCCGCGCTCTGCTGTGAAGATCTTTGGTCCCCACTCTTGTATCCTCTTTCTCGGGACTTAGGGAAGAATGCTGATTATCTCGGTCAGCTTTCGCCACAAATAGTATTTGGCTATGGACTCTACTGAAGACAGACAAAGTTGATGGGGATGGGTCCCAAAGGATCCCAAACTTGATGGGGGTGGGTTCATTGCTCGCTCTCGCTCTCGCTCGCTCTCCCCCCTCTCTCTTCTCTCGCTCGCTCTCCCCTCTCTCTCTCTCTCTCTCTCTCTCTCTCTCTCTCTCTCTCTCTCTCTCTCTCTCTCTCTCTCTCTCTCTCTCTCTCTCCCTCTCTCTTCTCTCTCTCTCTCCCCTCTCTCCCCCCTCTCCCTCCCCCCCTCTCTCTTCTCTCTCCCCCCCCCCCTCTCTCTGTGTGTAAGCAGGCAAAAGGACCGCTGTTTCTGGCCCCAATTCAATTCTAGACCTTATTGTAGTTTAAGCTGCCCGGAAATCAATTACTCTCGTGTCAATGCACTTGTTTCTTTGGCTTCTATGAAAGGTGGATCCAGATCCTAAGCCTGTTGATTCAGATGTGCAACATGAATTCTTCCCAAGAAAATGGATATAAGAGCTCAGTATTAATCCCAATTGACTTTGGGTCAGGTCAAAATGGGTCAGCTTTTGATCCCCAAGGTACTGTAGTTAGTATAATCTGCAGGAAGAAGTAAATTAAGTAGCGTCTGATTGAAAACTGAAATTAAATATCAGTGTTTTACTTAAAGCCCAGCTCAGTAAACTCACAGATTTAGATATCAAACACTGTAACCTTAAGTGTACTTGGAAATAAGACTGGAGATCTGGCTAGTTTTAGATATGCTAATTTTCTTCAGATATCATTTGTGCTTCTGCAAGTAAATGTGATTAAACTAGGAATGCCACATTTCATTTAAGCTGTTGAAAAAGGAATTGAGATTATTAGATCAGATAATCATCAGATGAAATAAATTTCTCTTAGATTCAGTCTTTTCTTTTTCTATTATTGATTTTGTTAGTTGTTGTGGATGTGTCAAAGAAATTATGAATGTTTTCCAAATTACAGTGTGTAGAGATTTTGGAATAGATCCTGTTGCTCTGAAGCACTTTAATCTTTATAAAATATGCTGTGCTATTGTACTATGGTTACTCATACATTCATGGGAGATTGTATAGATGAGAAGGAGGAGTTCCAGACTATTGGTAATATGTGGTAATGTTTTGGTTTTTTGTTATCATCAGATAAACTCAACTATCTGATATTATTGTGAAACTGTGAAGGGAGCATTGTGATCTTAGTCTGAACCTGTAGACAGTTGAAACAATAATCTATTGAACTGTTATGAGGTGTTTCTAGACTATCACTTAACCTGCAGTAAATCTGGAGATCATGAGCTCTAGTCCCCCTTTAGGTATGAGGCCAAGTGGGTGACCTTGGGCCAATCACTCTCTCTCTCAGCCCTATAAGGAAGAAAATGGCAACCCACTATCTGAAAATCTTGCCAAGAAAACTGCAGAAAACTAGCCCAAGCACCAGAAGTTAAGATTGGCTCAAAGGTACCAAAATAAATAATACCTCTTGATTTTTTTAAAAAAATCCCTCCTTCCTTCCTCCCTTCCCTCCTTCCCTCCTTCCCCCTCTCTCTCTCTCTCTCTCTCTCTCTCTCTCTCTCTCTCTCTCTCTCTCTCTCTCTCTCTCTCTCTCTCTCTCTCTCTCTCTCTCTCTCTCTCTCTCTCTCTTCCTCCCTCCATCTCCCCTCCTCTCTCTGAATTACCATAATTCAGGGTATGAACTTTTCACTGGAGTAACCTACAGGACTCTGGTACACATATTGACAAATGTTACGCATTGATATCTCATTGTTTTGTTGACTTGTGAGTAAAGGGAGAAACCTTATTCTTTGGCTCATATGTTATTGTAGGGGACTGGCAACCCATACTGTGGGTGCAATGACATACTGAAGACCCTTTTTACCTTCAAAAAGAAACAAACACACAATTCTGAATTAACTGACATGGGACACAAAGTTTTTTAGAATAAACAAAGAAAAGATACTAGGAATATGTAGGTAGTCTGAAGTAGATAGCAAGAGACCTATTTTGGGATTCCCGTCATTTAGTGACAAGCCATACTGGGGCCTGTTAATATTGAATTGGAGCCCAAATGCTGCCTGTAAATCTGCAAAGGTCAACCTTCCCCACCCATCCCACGCCCAGCCCCAGTGGCCTCCTTTTATCCATGCCTAACGTCAGGGCAGACCAGAGCCTGTCTAGGGAGATACTTTGCAAGCCTTGAGTTGAATTTCCTGCTTTTGTAACGCTACATAATTCTCCCAGCCTCGCCTGCCGGCCACAGTTGCAAATTGAAGTACCGCCCCGCAGTCTAGGAAAGTTCACCGGCAGTTTACATTTCTTCGACATAATGATCAAGTTGCTTGATTTGTTAGAGGCTTCCCTTGTTCGCCCTAAAGACTCAGTGGCTCGCAGTCGAGGTAATGAAAAAGTGGGCATTTGATTTCGGCAATGGCGCGAGTTACATTAAGCCAGGTAACGAGACGTTGGGCAGATGCGTTTTCATTGCACCATAAGTGAAACGCAGTTTTAAAAGCCTGACAACTTCCCAGAAGCAATCAGAAAAAGTTTACGACTGCATAAACCACAAAGACCCTTCCTCGGGTGTTTTTTATAAGCCCCGCATTTAAACCATCTATAAATTCTACCGACTTCCAAACTAAACTTGGTGGTGACTATTAAACAGCTTCCATTCTTCAGAGACTTCAGCAGAAACACTGCAACCCTGGAAACATCTCTTAAAGCAAAAAAAAAAAAAAAAAAGATTGAATTGAGGACCATGCCATGTTTCTGGGGATGGGTTGAACAGAGAAGTTTCCCGAAAATTTGAACGTTTGGTGGGAGGCAGGACGAGCCGGTATTGCCAAACGGAGAGGCGGTTGTCGGGGTTGGGAAGGCAGAGTCGGACAGATAGTCGAGGGAGTGGAAGGTAGGAAGGGTGTGTTTGAGGAGGAATTCCGTATGTTTGAGGGGGAAGTCAGTGACCGCCTTAGGGGACGGACCAATAGGAAGCAACCTGGGAGACACCTTCTCCCGCAAATCTCATTATTTAATACCTGCCCTTGCCTTCTCCATTTGGACAGATCCACCTGTCCAAAGAGTGAATCAGCGTCAATCACTCAGCTCCTTTACTATTTCCTACAAGGAAATCCTCTACTGAAATTGATGAAACGCCCCCCACCTTTCAGAAGTGGTTTCCCAGCAAAGTGCCCCTCTACCCAAAACCAAGTCGCAGAAGCAAACCATGATCCTGCATCCTGTTGGGGTGGTATAAGGTGCAGGGAACAAAACCTCAGTTTTAGGATCCTAGTGAAAATGGAGTGGTTTTCTAAGAATGGACGGAGACAGCCATAGAATAGGATTCGGGGCCAGTGCCTTAATGTGAGTGGGGTTTAGCGCTCCAAGAGAAGCAGAAGGCTTTTTGATAAGTTTATCTTGTTCCGTTTTCAGGGCAAGGCTTCAATAGCGACTCTCATGTTCACGGAGTCTGAAATAGAGGGAAAGCTCTGTCCTCAATTGTTGCAAGCGAGGGAGGTTTTATTGGTGCTTGGCTTCTTCTCCTTTTCCAGGTGAAAAATCCAGACAGAGTCGGCTGTCGCCTGCTCCTGTTCTGTGCTAAAACAAGACACCCAACTGTTCTCATGCTGCCATTCAAAAGCGAGGTTCTGTGGCAAACCTCATTTGTGAATCTATTACAGAGATTAATAGATTATTTCTTCTTTTTCAACTAATTCTCAGTGGGGAAATTTAACCATATGGTAAGGAGAGAATTAGAATTTCATCACATTAGAGCAAAATGTAATGAAAAGAGTCCAACACCTGGGGCCAACTGAGAAAGACACAATTAAAGGTTGGGTTTTTTTTTTTAATGAAACCAGAGAAACTGAACATCATAACCTTTGGTTATTCTATCACATAAGATCTGATGAAAGCATTAGAAATATTCTTCGATGATGTCATAACGTGTGAGATAAAAACAAATCTTTCCACTGTCCTCCCTTAAAGAAAGAGCACGAAATAAAAACAAAATTGGTTTATGTTCCATGGAGGGGATCAGATGGGTACACACTAAATATAAGAGTTGGCTCCAAGACTTTATTGTTCCACACCAGCCACTCAGCCACAGAGTGCAGTGTCACAGAAGATAATGAAGATATAAATCTTAAAATAAAGTAAACATTTCATTTCACACTCAGGGTTCCAAAGAACATTTAGATACAACTTTCTCCTAAAACGAAAGAAATCCCACCCTTTAAAAATAATAGCTATGTAGAAAATCACGCTAATAATGCACCTGTAACTTAGGAGCTAGCTAGGTGACAGAATTGGCCCCACAACCCCTTAAAGGCTGCGGTTTGAAGGGTGAGAGGGTGTCTCCTAAATTAGGAGTTTAGAATAAATTTGGCTGGCCTCCAAGTCCTCGTTGGTTAGAAAGCGATTTGAAAGTTGTGGGCGGGAGGAGCTGGAGTGGATCCCATTAATTAATGAAAAGCTTAACTATTAATTGTACGTCCGCTCCGTATAGAAAAGAGAGAGAGAGACTGCGATGACTCTGGGAGAGGGTGAAAATGTGTGGGGGGGGAGGGGGGAGTTTTGAGGAAAAGATGGAAACGTCTTGCCCAAAAGAGGGAGCGAGAGAAACGCGCTTGAAGTGAACCCCAGCGAGATAAATGGGTTGGGGCCAAGGTGAAGTCGGAAGACAAGCAAGCAGGTCCTTCCTCCTTCGCAGAGAGCGGAGCGGGGCGTGAAGAAGGTTGGCGCGGCCGAACGTCAGTCTGGCGACGGCACAAAGTTCGCTGAAGTCCGCTGGCAGCCAGTCTTCGTGGGTGGGTGGGCGGAGGCGCGAAGTGTGCAGCAAGCTCTCCCCCCCCCTTTTTTTTCCTTCCTCCCTCACCCCGCCATCGCCGCCCCGTAATTTGCTGAAGGAGGGAAAGAGCATCCTCCTTCGCCCCAGCCCGGGCTTTTAAGTGTGCTCATTGAGGAGTGAAAGTCGCCACACCTGTCAGGCTGTAAAGGCAGTTGTTGGCTTCCTAATAGGACCCAACGCCTTGCAAACATATGCGTTAAGCTGTGCCCACAGATGGCAGGGAGAATAATGGGAGCAGGAGCCTTTTATAAAGCGTGAGCTGCCGCCTGTCTTCTTCTCCTCCTCCTCCTCCAGACCGGTGTGAAATGCAAAACTCTCCAGACTCCGGGCCAAGCCTTAGCGCCTGGGCTCGTTTGTTACCGTTTTAATCCTATTAATTAAAACGTTAACCTGATTGGGTAGAAAGCTCTGTCCCAACAGGCGAGGCTTCTTCATAACAACCTTCTCCGCGAGATAATGAGGTAAAAGACTTCCCCCCGTCTGTGGTGGCGGCAGTTAGCAGCAGCAGCGGTGGCGGCAGCAACAGCAAACAGCAACAGCGGGAGTACCAGCAGCCGCCGCCGCCTTCAGCGAGCGAGGGAGCGTGCGAGAAAAGCGAGCGCTCCGGCTCTCTTTCTTCTTTTCCTCTTTTCTCCCCTCACTTGATGGGTCCGGGAAATCTCCCTGAGGTGAATCCGAGCAAGAGAAAAGGTGCCGAGAGCCCGCTGGCAGCTCACAATGCCTTAGCCCCGCGAGGGCTGGTGGTAGGAGAGAAGCGCTGAGAGCGAGCGAGGCGGCGAGCGAGACAGACGCTCACTGAGGGGAAGAGAAAGAACGCGCGCCAAAGCGGCCTGCCTCCGAGACACTGGAAGAGCGCGGAGAAGAAGCTGACAGGGGCAGAACGAGGAGCCGCGCTCTCGGGGAGAGGACCTCGACCCAGGCAAGCCCCCGACCCGGGGCGTTGAAGGACCAGAGCGGGGGAGGGGGCGCGGGAGAGGGAGGAGTTGGAGGAGGGGAACCCGCCGGTCGGAACTATGGAGAGGGCACTAAACCTGCCTTCAGACGAAGACATATTCCACAAGAGCTACAGCGCCTCGGCCAAGAGAATGGAGTCTGCCTTCCGTTCACCCCCGGGGCTCGACCTGGCCGCCCACCAGCAACAGCAGCGCGACTCGCGGCAAGCGCCGTCTCCCCTCAGCTGCTACGAGCCGGCTGACTCCGAGGTGCTGCTGAGGGAAAGCGCGGCCGGGGCACTGGTGGCCGGGGACCCGCTGGGCGGCTCGGTCTGCGTCAAGTACGGGCAGAGCACGACCAGCCGCAGCTCGGTAGCCGAGAGCAGCGGCGGCGAGCAAAGCCCGGACGACGACAGCGACGGGCGCTGCGAGTTGCTCCTGCGGGGCCCCGGCGGAGGTAGCGGCTCCGGAGTCGTCGTCAGCTCTGGGGGCGCCCTACTCAAGGCGCCGGAGGGCGGCGCCTGCTCCAATAGCCACCACGGCGGCGGCGGCGGCGGGGGCAAGAAGTCCAAGGAGCAGAAGGCGCTGCGGCTCAACATCAACGCCCGCGAGCGGAGGCGCATGCACGACCTGAACGACGCGCTGGACGAGCTGAGGGCCGTCATCCCTTACGCCCACAGCCCCTCGGTGCGGAAGCTCTCCAAGATCGCCACGCTTCTCCTGGCCAAGAACTACATCCTGATGCAGGCGCAGGCCCTCGATGAGATGCGCCGCCTCGTCGCTTATCTCAACCAGGGCCAGGCGATTTCGGCGGCCTCGCTGCCCTCCTCGGCGGCGGCCGCGGCGGCAGCAGCGGCCGCTTTGCACCCGGCTCTCGGGGCCTATGAGCAGGCGGCGGCAGGCTACCCTTTCAGTGCCGGCCTGCCTCCCGCCACCTCTTGCCCGGAAAAATGTGCCATTTTCAACAGCGTCTCGTCCAGTCTCTGCAAACAGTGCACGGAGAAGCCTTAAAAGAGAGACGAACTTCTGTCCGATCCCTTCGTCGTCCGTTAAAATACTTGCTTGGCCGGACTTTGCTGCAGCCGCCTTTAGGGGGGATGGTCGTGGGGTTGATGTGGGGAGTTAAGTGCAACCGAGACCTCAGCGAAGTTTAACACACACGGTCGCATTTTTTTCTCTCGAGGTGGTGTATGGGGGCGGGGGCGGGCGGGTGAAATGCGATCACGGAGAACTCGGAGATTGGGAGAAAATCTTATGCCACGACGTTTCTTTAAGACTTCCAACTTTGGGGAACTTTTGCCTTCGGCAACCAAGGTTTGGAAGATTGCTCGGTTGGGCTTCAGCAAGGGAAACAGGTGGCAGAAAGCAAACTGGATTGTAAACTCAGACAAATCAAGAAGGGCACTTAAAAGGGGTTTTTTAAAATGTTATTTTATTCCATTGCTTCTGAGCCAGAGAACATGCAAACTTGAAATGTAGACTTCCTGAAATTAGATACTGTATGTGCAAAAATTGCTCTGAAATTCCTTGTGTTTTTATTTGTTCTGAACTTTTGAGCCTGTGAAAATGAGCAAAGTTTTGGCAGAGAGTGTTTACTTAAGATGTAAAAACTGTTCACATGGCTGAAGTATTGCAAGTTGATTATTATTTTTGAAGATGTGCACCTTGTTTCTTTTCACTTTGCAATGCTATCTGTACCAGAACACATATTTATTTCAGTGATTTATTCATGACAATATTCATCCTGCGTTAAAAGTTATGTGTGCTTTTTACTTTTCAAATGCTTCTTAAAAATCTCATTAACTTAAACTTTGTGCCAAGTGTTTAAAACATTTGATTTGCCAAGGATGTTTGAACCAGAAATCTTGATGTATCCAAACTGCTGAGGTTTATGAAAGGTCATCTGGATTTTTAAGTTGCATCATCCCTGTATTTATAAATTGAGCTTTAATAAATTGCTTCAGTCCAAAAATGAGGGGAGAAGTGTTTTCTTAATTGCTGAATGAACTGGACTGTGGTGACTAAACAAACTTTTTGCAACATGCAAAAATGTTTTAATTACTATCACCATAAGGCACCAGGCAATAGTTCTTGTCAAGGATATGCCAAAGAAAGCTTTTCCATGTGGTAGTGTTTGATTTTTTAGAATAAAGCTAGGTGGTTTTTTTTTAATGTAGAAGTTATTTTAGATGAAAGACATTTCAGTGTTTATAAGAAGGGTTACATATATTTTACCTTCAGAATGATAGAAATTGGAAAAGTAAAGGAGTGTTTACCTCAAAATATATCTGAATATTAATACTATAGATTTGTTTTCTCATACAGTTCAAACCTATTGAAGCTGAAGTGCATGAATTTTAAACTGATTAATTCAGTTAAATGAAAACCAATGTTCTCTTAATCTATCCACATTTATTTGTAGGTGCTCCACTGATTCTAGTATTCCCCACCACCACTTTAACCACTTTGGTTAAGCATGCTTGGCATTGTAGGATGAAAAATAACTTTGTGTCAACCAAACAGACTGCTCAGTAACTAGGGTTTTATTTAAGCAATTTTGTTTCCAACTGTAAAAGTAATTCCAATGAATTAAACTGGATGAAAGGTTTAATTTAGATCTGGGCCTAAGTCTAACTCTGTCTCTGTTTACATTTATATGCTTTGTGGCTAGGTCAAATAGTGGGATTTGAACTGTTGTTCGACATAACTGATTCATAGATACAGCTCTTAATAAGAATAGTCCCCGAAAACCTTTATCTTGTCTGCTTCAGCCCTAGAATCTTTGAGACTTAGTATTTCCAGCTACTTCCTATAATCCAAATTTGGTCTGTCAGCTTTGGATAGATAGGCAAAACGAATGCTGTGAAAAGCTCCTTGGCAGGTCATGGACGTATAAAGAGTGATCTACATGAAAATAGGTCAGTAAGAGGACGGCAGTGATGTATGGTCGGTTGTATGTATATATCTATGTCAGAAAAATAGTTTTTATTAAAATATTTTGAACAAATCTTCATCCCACTTTCATTTGTAAGAGGAGTGGAAAAAGGTCAAGCACCTCCGCAATTCTTCGCCTATTTGCTTTGTTCAGACAACCGCAAAAAAAGACCACAGACACGTTAAGAAGAGCAAAGCGCCAAGCTACCTGTACTCAGAAGGCGAGGAAAGGCTGCGTGCAGGTGAGCCTTCACCCTGGCTTCCTGGAAGAGAAAGAGTGGTACTCTAACAAGGACCGCTGGAGGGAAACCTCTGTTTTGTCCATAGGATTGTGCTCCGGTTTCGTACGGAAAAGTTCTGGACTCTCACGCTAAGGTGGACATACCTAGCAAAACTTTAGAAAGTACCGCAGGTGTGTGCCTTTCCGTGACCTATCAAATCCCAGGATCCGCTCAGATCCACCTTTTCCCCCCAGGGAAGCGTGCCAGCCCATTCGACTAGAAGGGTGAACGTTTCTCACGTGTCCACGCGCCTGCGGTCCCAAGATGTTCTGGGGGAGCGGGCTCGTCTGCCACCGTCAGTGTCTGCCTCGACTGGGTCAGCAGCATTCGTACCTCCCTCCAGCCTTCTTCCTGCGAATGCCCTCAAAGGCTCCAGGGGATGGAGGGGGAGGAACACCAGATAAAGATTTTCTGCCCCACTTCTCTTTTTTTTTTTAAAAAAAAAGATTAATTAATCAGAACCTGTAACTTCTCAGGAATAATAACTGTATAGTGGAGTGAAGGTAGCCAGACAAGGGTGAGCAACTCACCCTTAGGCGTCAGGAGAAACCGTCTCTCAATATTTACCAGACAAAGCCTGGGTGCGTCTGATTATGATTATTAAAACAATTTCCATGACGGTGTCTAATATTATGTTAATTTGAAAACAACTGTGTATGAAAACTGTCGACTATAATACCTAAATTCATTTAATGAAACACGTCGTTAAGGCAATTAGACCTCCTGGATGTGATTAAGGAACATAATTACGACACTGTTCTGCGCCGTAATTGGGTGTCTTTAATCAAGGGGTAAAGTGATCAGCAGAACAGCCATTAGTTTGTATTGTTCTGTCCCTGCTGTCCATCATCCTGATTAGGAATCAAACGCAGCCGAAAGCCTGCTTGTACCTTCCACCACCAGACATACCCACACATGACAGACGTAGGCAGATTTAAATCTTCTGGATTCCCCCCTGTAGGAAAAGCCTGCCCTTAAAAACGAGCAGACCCCTCGATTCTAGCTGGGGGTTGGGGGAGAGAATGGAGCGAAAGGCTAAAGAAAGGGTAAAACTAGGAAGGGGGGGAGGAAACTTTTAGCGAATAGCTTTTAAAAAAGATTCCGAAAAAGCTGCTTTTGCAGTTTCTCCTTACAGCACTTTTTGGTACAGCAATTTCTCTTTCGGAAATTGCCTCACTTCAGAACCAGGTTTTGGGATTAGAAACGGGCGGCGTTATCAGTTTTAGAAAGCAACTTTCTCCTCTCACAATACGCGGAAGCAAAAGTAATTGTGGCAAGTACCGGATCGCGAGCTTTTCCTTAGCTTACGGCTCCGCTGAGTTTAGACTATGAGGATCAGAAGATTCCCTTAGGGCTTGAGCCTTTTCCTTTTCCCCCGGGATGCTGTGAACAGAGCTGTAGTTTTTGGGATAGACCACACTTGTATTTTCCCTTCATTTTCCTTTTTCTCGGTCCTTTCGGTTCAGGTCCGGGTTTTTTTGTTTTGTTTTTTTGCAGCAGCAGGAAGCAAAAGTTCAAGAAGGACTGGAGCAAGAGAAGCTGGTTTTTTATCAGCTCAGAGAGGGTTTCTCGCTCTTTCGCCTTTCTTTTCCTCTCTCCTTTCCGCTAAGTACTCAATGAACTCGTCTGCTAGTTGCTTTTGCGACGGGTAGTGACAATTGTCAGCTGAGATAAGAAAATATACCACTAACTTCTAGTCCGGTCGAAAGTTTCAGATGTGCTGGAGACGGGATTGTTCCTTTTCAACTTTCACTTCCTCTTGAAAATTAAGGGGGAGGGGTTAAAACCTGCCTGCTTGGGGGTGGGAGGGGAGGGGAGGGGAGGGAAACCGGGAAGAAGAAAGTTTCTGATCTCTTTCTCAAAGCCTGGTTCGAGGCTCTTTCCCTTTTTGCCTCTTCTGCAATTACTGGCGCTTTAATTCCCTATGTAGAATGTGAGACAGCGGTAGCGACTTGGGTGTTTTAAATCCACCGCTCCTATTACAAAGCCTAACCATTAAGGACCCACCCGCAATCCCTGAGCCGGGCTCCAGACGTGAGAGGAGCAGCTGATCTTGTTTCTCCCCCCCCCTCCTCGACCGCCGCCATGCGTGCCACCCCTTCCCCCCTCCTCTGCCTTATTTGACGGATCACTTCATCAGAAATGAAGATTCCCCTTCAAGCGCCTCGGTTTTACTGAAGCCAATCCGCCAAACTAGGGACGCCCATCCCGTCCCGACATACCCCCCCTTCCTTTTTCACCTTGGCTGCCAAGACGAGCTCCCTCCCTCCCTTTCTTGTCTGCTCCCCTCTCCCCCCCCTCGCCCCAGTTCTAATCCCGCGGTTGTCCCAGCGTGAGTGACATTGACTTTCCCAATGTAATGACTTATGAAAGATATAATCATGTGTTAAATTGAATCCTCCGTTTAACTGTTAATGGTGTGCTCTGGGCACATTTACGTATTAGATGCTATGGTAACTAATTACCAGTAGAAAAAAGGATAATACACTTTGCAGACTTTGACAAATAATTATGAGTGTTCACATCCCTGCTAGCAGTCAGTTGCGGCGGATCTGCTGGAATGAGTAAGTGGATAAATGAAAGGATGGGTAAGTGAACTTGTGTTGCACGGAAGGGATGAGATAATGACTAGCGGTCAAGTGATTTTTCTTATTAAAAACCTTTAATGAAAAAGTGATTTAGGGTTGGGAGGGGAGGGGAGGAGAAACAGAAGAGAACGTGTAAGGAACTGCCTCTACGTGTAATTAAAAGAGAGCAGTAAAAAGGCCGAAACGTACTTATTTTAATTTTTTAAAAAAATTGTTAAAAGGAATTAGGCACGTGCTCACAAAATTTGCAGAATTGGCAGAGTCGATTCTACCACAGGAAAAGCGAGATGTGTAAGAGATGGGAGATGTCATATCCGAAGACCAAGATGTTCGTGCTTCTTAAAAAGAGTTTTTTTTAAATTGGGCCGTTTCTATGGGCATTGCCTTAACTTTAAATGACCTTCAATCTAACCGAACACCCGAGACTCGGCGACTTTTCTGTCAAGAATTAAATGTCTAAAGTTAAATTTATTGTACGGTTGAACATAAGGAAGAGAGAACGGTTGGGGGCTATGCGGTGATTTCAAAAATAATAATAATATAATTGCTTCCCACATTTCCGACTGGGCCACATCCTCATGATTTTGCGGGAGAAGAGGAACCCTCCTGTTCTGCATGCTCTCTTTGAGACGCGATTGGAGACGGGCGCCTTCTCCGCCCTCGCCCTCCGCCTCCAGCGCCGCCGGCGCTGCTAATTGCCCAGAGATTCGAAGAGTCCCTTCGGGTCTCGCCTTCTTGCCTTCCCTCGTCCAATGAGGCCGCCGTAAAGCGTCTCTTTCCCCGCCCCTTGGAACGCGAGCGGAGCCACCCCTTTCGGGAGATTCTGATTGTATCCGGGCGCCGTGACCCCGCCCCTTCTCCAGGGTGAAGCAAAGGGCTGCCGCCGAGGAAGCCCGCTCGGAGGAGCGGAGTTAACTCCGCTTCGCCAAACTTCTTTCTTGCAAGCTTCGCTTCAGGTTTTTTTCCCAAAGTCAAGTGATCTCCGAGACCGGGCAGTTTCTTTTTCTCTTCGGGCCGATCAAAGTCTCCTCTTTCTTTTTTTCTTTCTTTTGGAGTGAGTGTAGGGAAGTCTCCCCCCCCCCCGCCGCCCGGTCCCGATAGGTTTACCGCGGAGAAATGCCTCTGCTCGCGGGCGCCTACATATAGGAGGAGGGGAAGAGTATAGGAGGAGATTTCAAGAGAAGAAGTTTCTAATCTAAAGCCAACGGAACCGAGGCAGTCTCTTTGGCATCCAATGCAAGCGTTCCTCGCCCGGTTCGACAGGGATGGGCAGCCGTCTTTTAATTCCGTAAGGCTGTGGTTGAAAACTTCCTTCTTCCAAAGCTTCTTTTCACCAGCGCTTCTGAACCCCGAGTCAAAAAGCCGCGTCCCACTGCGTCGTATCCTAAGGATTCATTAGTTCCCGGGTTTGGGCCAAAATGGGTCGCGTTGAATTTAACTGTTAGTGCCTGTTTCCTGATCAAACGGAACTGTGGCAGATTGGCAGCGTTTACTAATGTATTTGAAAGCATTTCCTGGGTGGGGGAGCACCCCCCCCTCCTTCCCCCCCCTCCCTCCCTTGTAGTCTGCTGGTAAGAGAAAGCGTTCCCTATTGGGCTGAGCGTTCGTTTAGGAACGCCTTGACTCGAAAGGGGTTAAAATCTCCCATCAGAGAGATTTGACAATTGTCCTTGCCTGTTCAGGACACAAGATGTGAGAAAAAATAGCCTTTAAAGTTGTGGTGTGTTCGGAGCATTTTTATTCCTGCATTTTAAAATCTCTCTCTCTCTCTCTCTCTCTCTCTCTCTCTCTCTCTCTCTCTCTCTCTCTCTCTCTCTCTCTCTCTCTCACACACACACACACACACACACACACACACACACACACACACACACACACACACACACACACACGGGGGGGGGAGGAGAGGGAGGCATAGGAACTTCGAAGGGTGAATAATTTGAAATGGTAGTTGGAGAAAATAGTGTAGCTTAAAGGTAAGAGTGCTTTATGTAACTAATGAACTTTTTTAAAAAAATGCTTCTTTTTTACATTCACTTCTGTGTTCATTTACTTGGGGATGAGATTCCTTGAGGCTAACTTAATTTTTGGAAAAAAAAATAAAATAACTATGCCTGTAAACCAGCAAGAAATTTAAGACGATCTTTAAAATTTGTATTTAGAAGAATTTAACAAGAAGGCATTACTCTTTGCATTGCTTTCAGCAAACATTTCCTATTTTTACTGCCTTCCATTTACCCACTTTTCACTTGTATGTTTATACATACTCATTAAGTGACAGCATTTTGGTAGGCAGCATTAGTTTTTCTACATTGCTGTATAAAAATGTCCTGCATCTGAAAATGACTGATCTATGACCTTATCACTGCAGTCTAGTTTGGCATGAAGATCATAGGATTACTTGAAAGTCAAATCTTAAATAATTGGAATATGTGTATGAACTGCACTTTGAGAGGTGCTATCACATAATACAATTTACCTACAGCCTTAATTATTAGCCAGAGTAAACAGAGTAAATTATAATCAAGTTGTCTTTCATCTGAATCAGTACATCTATATGAGGACCTGAAATCCTAAGAAACATTTTTGTAGGATAGTTTAAAAAACAGCCAGCCGACTTATAGTTCTACTTATTTATATAAATCACTTTGAGAAATTGGTTTGAACATGGGTAATGTTGAATAAGTGCTAGAGTAGTCACAAGGCAAGAAATAACAGAAATATTGACTTCCTGCCTCCTCCAGATTAATACAATATATTCAAACAGCTGATAAGGGCAAGTGGTGAACACATTCTTCAGTGATATAGCCATTCATTTACTAATCCATAACAGATAAACCTGTATTTTTACAAAGCATTTCAACAAGGCAAGGATATCTTATTTATAAAACAAATACACAAATTTGCCCATGAAATTTATTCTGTTTCCAGCAATAGTTCTTTAATATACATGAATTTCAAATTATAATTCAAGTATATTCTTCTTATTATACAAAATTATACAGGTAGAAATAGATCAAGATTTAGAACACTGCATTAATATCTAAACATGATAGATTTTATTACTCTTTGTAATAAACTGATATAATTTAAAAACATGGGTACCTAATTATGATGTTTTCATTGTTTTAAATCTTATATTTTCACAAATTAATGAGTACCTTACCAGAAGTTTACAAAGAGAAATACAAAAGCTTTGTATTCTATGATACATTTGATAAATAATTTCTGAAACCTCATGATTACAGGGAAAATCTTTAACCAGGATGTTTCCTATTCCCAGTATGAATATTGTATATCATGTGATTTTTGCAGACACTGAGATATTTGAAATATGTAGGCATATGATTATCTTGAAATGAAAGTTAAGGTAAATGATCTTTACCTCCATGTCATATGTAATTATTCAGATATGTATTGTTTCAGAGAAATATCAGCTTTTCCTATTATTAGCTGTTACTAATGAGGATTTCTACCATATATGGTTTAAGAGCAAACAAAACAGTTATAAAGAATTCACCAGCAGTTGACATTTTAATGGAATTTTGATGTTTGAGCTTAATAAAATAGTCAACATTCGCTGGCTTTCAGAATATTGGTCAATGTTCCAATTTTTATAAAGTAGGTTTTTCCTTTGTCATTATGTAGCAAACATCAGTTATAATAATATGGCCACATGACTTCAAAGTGCTATGAAGAACTGTTTATTAGATTTGAACCTTTTCTTCATGGACCTTTAGGTGATCTGTTTAGTATCCCTCTTCCAAAATTATTCCTGCAAAAATGATCCCTTGATGTAACTTAGGCTGAGAGACAATGCTTGGTCCAAAGACACCAGGCCTAGAAGAAGCTGTTAATCAGATGACCATGACTAGATTTATAATTCCTGATGGGCCACTTCTATTTCAGTCATTGACTTTGTAATCCAAGGATTCCAGAGTGAATTAGCTTGGGGACATCATCATCAATATGTTCGTTGGAATTGTAAGTTATTGTTGCTTAGTTGGAACTGTACGTTGTTGGTTAATTTTGTAATTTCTTAAATTGCTAACAGTATATCAGAAAATCTTAGATAACAAACACAATAGTTGTCCAATATAGGAAACACCACACAAGAGGCAAAGTAGGTGATCTACTGTATCTGGTAGATTTTTAATCCCATGTACGGTGCTTTTCCCTAGCAATAAATATTTTTTGAATACATTTTTTACAAGCAAATATTTTCAAGGTGGTTTAGAATGATCAGTTAGCATTTTAATATGGGTACATGCCATAAATCCACATACAAATTTAAAAACCATAAAATTGGAGAAACAGAATAAAGCAAACAGGATAATATATGTCAAAAAGTACGTAAAGACAAAATGTTGTTTTTTAAAAAAACAAACAAACCCAACAACAAGTTGAACATCTCTTCCACTGTTTCACTTTAATTTGAAGTGATAAGAGGAATAGAATAAGGAGTTATTTGCATATGGATGACATAGCCCAAAAGTTGTGTATTTCTTTTAACAATTAAACACAGATATTCTTTATATAGAACAGTTTTTTCCCTTGCATCCAGTAATATCTGATTCTTGGAAACTACCTGGACAGGCCTTGTAGTTTTCTAAGGTTTTTCAAAAGTAGTTTGCAATTGCCTCTTTCCTAGGACTGAAAAGAAGTACCAGTAACTGGCCCAAGGTTACAGAGCTGGATTTGTACTTAAGGTGGGACAGAACTCATGGTCTCAGTTTCTAGTCTGATGCTGTAACCACTACACCAAACTGTCTCTCTCTGTCTCTCTGTCTCTCGCTGTGTCTCTGTCTCTGTCTCTCTCTGTCTCTCTCTCTCCCCTGTCCCTCCTTCCCTCCCTCCCTCCGTATGTATGTATGTATGTATGTATGTATGTATGTATGTATGTATGTATGTATATATAAAAAAATGAGCTACAGAATAGTCCTCCAGAGTCATATTCTCAGAAGAAATGCGCCATTGTATTCAATTCTTATTTTACCCTATGCAGAATAACATGGCTGATAGGATTAAAAAATAGAGAGTTAGCCTTCCTTCCTTCTCTTCATAACTAATCATTGTGATCAGGACAGTGATACACTTCCATTACAGATTATAGCTAGAATGGGATCTTAATGGGAGGATCAAACTGGAGTTTTCATTGTGCTCACCAAGCAGGTTTTTTTCACCATTTTGTTTTAGAATTTCTGATATTTTTCTGAAATTATGTACATTGGCATTGTTATACAAACTAGACAGCTAGTAAGAAGCAGCAGGATAATTAATTGGAATTAAGAGATGACATTAGTGTCTCAAAAAAAACCCCTATTAGATTTGTAAATATATTTCAGGAAAACTATTTAATTGTACTATTTTGTCATGAGACAATGAAAAAAAACCCAACCACCACTTTAAAAACTAGAATAGGTATAAATCAAGCATCTATTGCATAAAAGGCAAAAGGTCCTTTATTAATGCGAAATAGTAAATTAAAAAACTGTTGCATTATTTAACCATTACAAATATATGATCCACTCCAGGGGCAGGTTGCTTGCTTACCTTCCTACCGGTGCACTGCGCGCACATCACCATGTTTCGTGCATGTGCGCTCTCACTACACGTGCGTACCCCCTCACAAGATTTTGCTTCTGCGCATGCGCGGAAGCAAAATCGCACCCAGAAATTCACAAAATCGCACCCAAAAATTCACGTAAAAAGATGGCGGCTCCTAGGGACCAGCAATCGACCGCACTGGGTCGGTAGCCTCTTGATGATGTCACCAGCCCGCCGCTACTAGTGCGATAGAGTGGACTGCACCGGTAGGAACCCACCACTGATCCACTCATGCCAATCCATAAAGAATATCACCACTATCTCTGGTTTGGGCAAAAAATGGTAAAATGACAGGGCGCAATCTAGCTAATGTAAAGCCTAATAGGCCAGCTGTACAGCAATTAAAAATGTAATTAATTCTATTAAAACCTAACATATATGAATCTCACTGTTTTTTCAATTTTAAAAAGTTGCTTAACTTTCTGGATACAATCCTGGAAACTTTTTTAAAAAATAAGTTCTACTGAAATTGATCAAATTTATTTCCTTTCCATTGCCAAAAGAAATAGAACCTATTGAAAATGAATTGAATTTATTCCTTAGCAGATGGCTACTTCTTTTAATATTACCAATTAGTCTGGAACCACTAGTTATATAATTCCTGTGTTTTGGACTATTCCATTTTTGATTCTTCAAGAGATGTTCATTTGATTTCATTTTTGTGGAATTCTGACCAGTACTCTTAAGAAAATATTTTTCCCATTACTAAACTGAAGTACTTTCTATCTGTGCTTGAGGTGGCATAAAACAATGCTGGCATAACATTTGCTCTCCTCACTGCCATTTCCTGCTCTTCCAAGACATTGCCAAACAAACTTGTAATGGTTTCTGAGTATACATTTGTCAGAGGGAAACTGATTTGTCTCAAGACATCCTAGTTCTGAATGAAAAAGCATACATAAATCAGGGCAAAAGGAGCAGGCCTGGAATTTCAGGTCACTTCCTTTTTTTCTCTAAGCTGGTTTGTCTACCCTCTCCTACCTTTCTAGATAGCTTCCAGGTTTTAGAATAGAATAGAATAGAATAGAATAGAATAGAATAGAATAGAATAGAATAGAATAGAATAGAATAGAATAGAATAGAATAGAATAGAATAGTGGTTCCCAACCTGTGGTACGTGTACCACTAGTGGTATGTGAGGGCCTTCCAGGTGGTAAGCGAACACTTTCGGGGTCATGAACGATTTTTTACTTCACAAAAATGTTTACTGCCTAACATAAGATAATCTGGCAACGATTTGCAACTGTTGCCACACGCCACCCACCTGGTCCCAGCGGCCTGAGAATCCAGTTGCTGGATGCGCGGGGCCAAAAAAGGAATGGTACCAGTGGTGGGTTCCTACCGGTGCAGTCTTGCCTGTTCATCGCTGCCGAACCGAAGAAGCTGGCGGCATTCGCAGCGCGGGGCTTCCCCCCACCCGCTTTCCCGGGATGCCGGGACACCGCCATTTGCATTCTTTTGCCCTCTGTGCAAGCACTGCTTGCGCAGAGGGCAAAAGAATGCAAATGGCGGTGTCCCGGCGTCCTGGGAAAGCAGGTGGGGGAAGCCCCATGCCGCAAACGCCGCCAGCTTTTTCGGCTCGGCAGTGACAAACAGGCAAGACCGCACCGGTAGGAACCCACCCCTGAACGGTACAATTATGGAAATAAAGTGATATCTGATCGAATTTAGTTTCTCTTTAACCAGGTGGTACGCGGTGACTGTACGGGACCTCCAAGTGGTACTCAATCACAAAAAGGTTGGGAACCACTGGAATAGAATAACAGAGTTGGGAGGGACCTTGGAGGTCTTCTAGTCCAACCCCCTGCTTAAGCAGGAAACCCTACACTACTTCAGACAAATGGTTATCCAATATCTTCTTAAAAACTTCCAGTGTTGGAGCATTCACAACTTCTGGAGGCAAGCTGTTCCACAGATTAATTGTTCTAACTGTCAGGAAATTTCTCCTTAGTTCTAAGTTGCTTCTCTCTTTTATTAGTTTCCACCTATTACTACTTGTTCTACCCTCAGGTGCTTTGGAGAATAGTTTGACTCCCTGTTCTTTGTGGTAACCCCTGAGATATTGGAACACTGCTATCATGTCTCCCCTAGACCTTCTTTTCATTAAACCTAGTTCCTGTAACTGTTCTTCATGTTTTAGCCTCCAGTCCCCTAATCATCTTTGTTGCTCTTCTCTGCACTCTTTCTAGAGTCTCCACATCTTTTTTACATTGTGCTGACCAAAACTGAATGCAGTATTCCAAGTGTGGCCTTACCAAGGCATTATAAAGTGGTATTAACACTTCACGTGTTCTTGATTCTATCCCTCTGTTAATGCAGCCTAGAACTGTGT
Source organism: Diadophis punctatus similis (assembly GCA_023053685.1). Lineage (NCBI taxonomy): Eukaryota > Metazoa > Chordata > Lepidosauria > Squamata > Dipsadidae > Diadophis > Diadophis punctatus. The sequence goes on from JALIGW010000003.1 coordinate 168,493,394, forward strand.
TGGCTTTTTGGCAGCTGCTGCACACTGCTGGTTCATATTTAAATGGTTGTCCACTAGGACTCCAAGATCCCTCTCACAGTTAGTACTGTTGAGCAAGGTACCACATATACTATACCTGTGCATTTTGTTTTTCTTGCCTAAATGTAGAACCTTACTTTTTTCACCATTGAATTTCATTTTGTTAGATAGCACCCAATGTTCAACTCTGTCAAGATCCTTCTGTATCTTGAGCCTATCTTCTGGAGAGTTGGCTATTCCTGCCAGTTTGGTGTCATCTGCAAATTTGATGAGTTCCCCATCTATCCCCTCATCCAAGTAATTAAAAATGTGGAAAAAAAAAGAAATGTATGGAGGATGCCAGAGAGAAGGCAAGCAGGTCCTATGATTGTGCAACTTGCCAGGTCCCACAAAGCAGAGTTGTTAAGCTCTGTTTGGTGGAGTCCTAGAATTCTGTGAGTTCTTGCTAAGTCCCATTATAGATTTAAGGCCAAAAACGTTCCCTTGAAAGAAGCCAGTTTTCTGTTCCTGGAGCTTTCCTCTTTAGCTTCCCTCTTGACTAGAATTTAGTTTTAACTAATAGGTTGTGTCTTTTAAATATTTGAATCCTGCTATAAACCCGGGTGAATGAAACTAACCCAGAGATCTTCAAACTTGGCAACTTTAAGACATGTGGGAGTTGAAGTCCACAAGTCTTTTTTTTTTATTGAAAAGTTTTAAATGTACAAAGTACAAACATTTTCCCCCATTTTTCTCCCCTCCTCCCCCCTCCCCCCTCCCCTTTCCCCCCCTTCCCCCCTCCCGGGCTTCCCAGGAGAAGCACAAGGTATAAATCTAAAAAAAAACCTAACATAAAATTTACTATAAAAGAAAAAAAAATTATTAGTTCAAAAATACCCATTCATCCTTAACTCTTTAACAGTCCAAAAGCTTGAAAATATAGTATTTCATTTCACAAATTTCTAATATTAGTAAACTATTTAAATTATTTTGATCTGATACTTTTTTTGAATATATTCAGTCCACCTACTCCATTCCAATATATATCTTTCATTTGAGTGGTCCTTTAAATATGATGAAATCTTGGCCATTTCGGTCAAATGTATCATTTTCAACGTCCATTCTTCAATTGTAGGTATATCTTCTTTCTTCCAGTATTGTGCTACCAACAATCTGGCAGCAGATATACAATTCAAAACCAACTTGGTCTCTATAACCGAACAATCCGTTATTATCCCCAACAAAAAGAATTGTGGTGTAAATTTGATCTTTTTCTTTAAAATATTTTGTATAATCCACCATATTTTTATCCAAAATGCCTTGATCTTTTTACAAGTCCACCATATATGAAAATATGTAGCATCCCCACATTCACATCTCCAACATTTAGAATCTAAATTTGGATACATACAAGCTAACTTTTTTGGGTCTAAATGCCATCTATAAAACATTTTATAAAAATTTTCTCTCAAATTTTGTGCCTGCGTAAATTTAACATTTCTGACCCATATTTTTTCCCATGTATCCATCATTATCGGTTCACCAATATTCTGAGCCCATTTTATCATACAATCCTTAACTAATTCTGTTTCTGAATCTAATTCCAATAAAATATTATATAATCTCTTTATATGCATTGGGCCCTTATCTTTCATTTGTACAATCAAATTGTCCTCTTTTTTCAGAATACCAGTTTTTTGATCATCTCTCCATCTAGCCTGTAGTTGTATATATTGAAACCATGTTCTGATTATTCCTTCTTCTCTTAATTTCTCAAACGATTTTAATTGAAATAAATTTCCCTCTTCAGAAAGAAGTTCTTTATAAATAATTTTATCAACTTTTCGTTCCATATTTATATTTTCTATCGCGTGTCTGGGTACTGTCCATAAGGGTAACTTATCATTTAGTTTAGATTGGTGTTTTTTCCAGACACGCAGTAAAGCATTTCTTAATATATGGCTCTTAAAAGCTTTATCTACTTTTTATCATATATTAAATAAGCATGCCACCCAAATACCAAACCATATCCCTCAATATTTAATACACTGTCTTCCGTTAAATTAATCCAATCTGTAACTGCTGAGAGAGCCGCTGCTTCATAATACAATTTCAAGTTAGGCACTTTTAAACCACCTCTTTCACGTGTGAAGTCCACAAGTCTTAAAGTTGCCAAGTTTGGGGACCCATGAACTAACTGGTTGCTGAGCTGCTAGGTTTCTTATTTCCACTTATGGATAGAAGAGGAAACAGGTGTTTGAAAATGACAATTATTGAGAAATTGCAAATCAACAGGTAAGCAATTTAACGCCAAATTCAATCTCACTCATTATCCTCTGGACACTACAACCAGGAAAAGCAGGATTGTAGCAAACTAAAATAAAGTTCCATTTCAGAATACTGTTAGAACAGATTATGGCGGGGGGGGGGGGACATGCGCTCTTTTCTTCTGCTTATAAAATAGTTGGGGTCTGCTCTCCTTGTTTCCTTTTAGGAAGCCTGGAGAGAAGTTGATATCCAGAACAGTAAAGAAGGATGTTGATGGGCATGAAAGAAATGGAGAAAGCCAAGTGCTAATGGTGAGAACAATCAACCAAGGCAGAAGTAGACCAACGATCCGCGGGAAGAGAAGTTGGCTAACAACCAGTGGGATGAGAGTGCACCAACACTTCTCAACATACCCAAAGCACACCTCTGATATACAATAGTTCAACTGACCACACTTACCTGATTCTCATTTTTTAAAATTTTATTCAAAATATTAAAATGCAAACTCCAAAAAAAGGAAAAAACAAAGCAAAACAAAGCTAAACAAGACTACCCTCAAAAAAGTGCATAAAAGGAAACAAAACAAAACAGAGATACATAATTTTTCTCCCCTAGTTGATACTGATATAGTTCAAAAATAATAACTGTTCCTGTCTCGCAAAAGAGGCACAACATTTATAAATGTCTACAACACTGTTTACCTAACCCACGTAGCTTGACATCTATCTACTACATGGGTCCCCAAACTTGGCAACTTTAAGACTTGTGGACTTCAACTGCCTGCTGGCTGGAGAATTCTGGGAATTGGAGTCCACAAGTCTTAAAGTTGCCAAGTTTGAAGACCTCTGACTACTATATGAAAACATAGTTAACAGGTAAAACCAACAGCTAAATTAAACTTCAAAATCTTCTGTTAACAATCCATTTATTGTTTTTCACTTGCAGAAAGCCAACAATGGCTTCTGGTCTACCATAATTCACCACAGTCATTGTGATGAATTGTCCAAGATCAAATACCCTCAACTGATTCTTAATAATAATTCTTAATAAGGCTTAAGATATTAATTGGAATGTTTTCTAGCAGTTGGATTTTATTCCCCAAAGTCAGAAGAGACTGCTGTGTGTATCTCCATAGCATTTGTTGTACAAAACGGTGTCCTGTAAATTGTAACATACCTCCTCTTAACATTTGTTTTCTGATTGGGTATAATAAATCTATTCCCAATCTTCCTCAAAAAGTTGAGCTCATCACTGATCAATTTTGAGTCTTTACTATCCATACCTTTCTTGGAGTCCTCTAACCAACTTGCATTTCCTAAGTCTACCTCATCTTTCTGATCTGCCAGCATCAAATTACATTCTAATCCATCTAATTGTAAATCTTGTTTTAGCATTGTTATTTGCATCTGGTTACCAATTTCTAAAAACCATTGTTACTTTATCAAGCTTTTTATCCAAATTTTCAAGTTGAACTTGTAAGTTGAAAAGTATTCTTTCTGCCCAGCTTACCCAATAAACTTTGTATTGATATATTGCTTGCATTTTGACAATGTTGATATAGTCCAAAATACTTAGCAGTTAAACTTTTACAGCTAGTCATAAACAGCTCCTCTCAAAGACAGGAAAAGCACCATAACAGATTAGTCTCAAAAAACATTGAGAAGAGCTTTCAGCAAAAGAGATTTCTGTCAGAAATTAAAAAAAATTAAGACCAGTTTTTTTTAAAGTATAAAATCCAAAATCCCTGTAGTGAAAGTTTGATACTAATGTAAATCTAATCAATTTTTATCACTATAAAAAGCTTGTGGAGTCTTCCATATGGAAAAGGAAGAAGTGATGTACAACAATTCTAATAAAACAATAAAAACATAAATAAAACCTTTAACATTCAGTAGGGGTTTAAATTAGATCAGCATTCAACCAATTTAATATTTGAAAGTAAAAATCAAAAGGAAAAGAAAATCAAAATGTGCTGTTAAAACCCAGGAATTCTTAAAACAGCAGGCAGCTTGAAAGGAAAAGAAACTCTACCCTCTGACTGCTCCCACTGAGAATTGCTACCTTCTAGCTCCTCTTCTCAGGTAGGTCCATAGTCATCCAATGGTCATCTTGACTCATTCCTAGTGTCAGGGTTCCAAGTAACACCCCCAACGCAATAGGACTCCAAAGCGTGAGTTTCTTCAAAGCTCCATTTTATTAGAGATGTCATATTGGCACATCTGGGAAAACCCGAATTTGAAAGTTTCCAGGTTTTCCCCACCCAAAAGAAAGTTCAAGTCCCTTCCCAGCACCCACATGTCCATCACATGATCTAATCGGGTACCCTCCAAAATTGGAGATGCCTCCCAGTCTCCTCCTTGCAGCTGCAGGGCAGAGCGGCCTTGACTTTCTGAAAAGAATGTTATTTTGACTATATTTTGGACCCACGCTCCATACAATCCCCCCTCCCATTTTCCCACAGTAGAAAATGTGGCAGGCCTGAAGGCTCAAAGGTAAAAGATGGCTTCCGGGTCTGACACCTAGTAGCTCCTGTTCAAAGCGTGCTGCCAAAGAGCCAGCTTTGGCAACAAAACCAGCTGTTTGATTTTGGCAAAAAACCCTCTGCTGAGGATGCCATCTTAGGAAGACTCCAGCTGACCACAGTTCAAAGATAATATAGTATATTATTATATTATTATAATAAAGCATTATAAATTTTACATACATTGAAACTATGATGGAAGAATGTCACCTTAAAAAGGAAAACACTAGTTTTATTCCAGTGTATCTAAGTCTCACTTAGTTCCTGGGCATAGAGTAAGGACAATTTCACAATGATACTGTCAGGATATGGTTGTGTTGTGGTTAAGGGTGAGCGGGCCAGGGTTTAAAACTAGGAAGAAGAGTCCTCTTAATCATTTTCATTAATAATATTTTGTATTGTTTTATCCTGTCAATTCTAGAAGAATGATGCAACTTGGTCATGAGTAGCTTTGCTGAGGAAAACCCAAACCAGATAATTATTTTACAGAAGTGTGGGGAGATGAGCTGCAAGAATTTGCACCAACTTATTAGTTCCAGTTGAAAAGAAAAACAACTGCTCTTCTCGAACACAACTTTGTTATAAGCATTGTGGACAAATCTGTTTGAAGATCCACCAAGTCTATAGTGTAGTGCAGGGCTTGGACATAGCCTCTTGGTTGCCTTTTCCCCCCTCCTATATCCAGTGAAAGTTTGAGCATCAAGTAGCAGCCAACTGTACCCTTTCATAGGCCTCACTTGTACATTTACAAGTGTTGTCTGCTCTTGGTTCCCAGAGAGACACATCAGCTATAGAGCAGTGATTATTCTGACGTATGAATTGCTGTCCTATTTAACAAAGCACCATTACATTTTTATCATTCAACGCACGATATTTACAATTTCGAAATGTAAAATCACAACTTGAATGAAAATGCAAGCCATGTTTTAAACAAACAACCTGCTTTTAATTCGCCCCACAGTTGATATCAAAAGGTTGCCAAAGGAGGAATCCTCACAACCGTAGGATATGTTTCACAGTTCACATTTCTGCAAGCATGTCTGTACAATATTGTAATAATGTTACTTTTGCTTATCATTCTGTAAAAAATAACTAGATTTTGAGCTTCAACTGACACTGCAATGCATTTGCCCACAGAGTGTGCACCATCACCATCTAGAATAAATCTGACAGATTAATTTTTAAAAAGTTTATTTCTTCCCACTATGAGTTCCAATAGCGCAGACAGGTAGCTTATCTAATTAATCAATGCTTCATAAATTATGTTACATTGAAGATAATCTATTAGAGCTGTATAATGTTTTGGACAAAACATTTCTGTGAAGTTGCTATGTAAGACCACGTATCCTGTTTCTAGGAAAGAAAAACTTTGCCTGTATAGGGACAGTTTGGTGTAGTGGTTAGGGCAGTGTTTCTCAACCTTGGCAGTTTGAAGATGTGTGGACTTCAACTCCCAGAATTCCCCAGCCAGCGTTGCTGGCTGTGGAATTCTGGGAGTTGAAGTCCACACATCTTCAAACTGCCAAGGTTGAGAAACACTGGGTTAGGGCATCAGGCTAGAATCAGAAGACTGGGAGTTCTAACCCCAGCCTGGGCCCAAAGCCAGCTGGATGACCTTCAGTCAGTCACTGCCTCTCAGCCCTGAGAGGAAAGCAATCACGAATTATTTCTGAAAAAACTTTGCCAAGTAAACTACAGGGACTTGTCCATGGAGTCTCTGAGAATTTGGCAGGATTGAAGAGAAGGGGAAAAAATAGCAAATATGTGCAGAACCAATTCTGGTTATGGAACTGGTGGTCAAAGTGTTGAAGCATCATAAAGTGTGTCAGTGAGAATTGTGTTCCTTCTTTCCGTGATGAGCAGAACCTCTTCATCTCTGCAAAATGAAGTGCCTTTCCCTCTTTTGGTCATATTTTTCAAGCCACCTTGCCTTATTGCAGAATCCATATAAGGAGAGTCTTTTGAGCATTTCCCATCTTCTTCAAGAGAATATATAAAGAGGATGGGGAAAGGATCTATATTTTTAGCAAGTTTTCCAACTTTTGCCAAATGCTGTAGCCTAGGAAAGACTCTCCAGTGGAAGGAAACTGTTGGCTACAAAACGGAAGTACCTTGGCACGGAAAAGCATTTAGCTTTTTTGACATTTTGTTTCCTGTGAATGTAGGAATGAAAGATAAATCCTTGTTAGGAATCCTCAGGCTGGCAATAGAAGGATACAAGTAAAAGCAATACTTATTATTGTCATTTTTTCCAGAATCAATAGAAAAAGTGATCCTTATTTACTCTGGATTATGTGTCATCAGGATGAGTAGATTTTACATTCTCAAAAAGATGTTTAGGGTTTTAGTTTTAGTATCAAATTCTCTTTAGAAGGCCAATGGATCCATGGATGAGTCAGAATTACTTGTGGGACCTTAGATCCTAGAACTTGTATCATAAAAAGAATTTACATGGATTATATCTATCTCTCATTCTTTTTTTGCACAGAAAAGCAGTCTATAATATTTAAAACAATAACAATGAAAGTAGAATAAACCTGTAAAGACACCCATAAATACAAATGCCACATTACATTTAATAAAAGACTGATTTGAGTAAGATAGTTACATAAGCAATAGAGATTCTGTACTAAGACCGAAGCTTATAACGAAAAGTAATGTCAGAATCTGGCAGTAAAATACCCAAGCCTATTCTATCCTTGCTCTGTCCAAGTTGCTTGTCTTCCATTAAATCCATATCAAAATAAACCAATGCTAAAATCACAAAGAGTTTAATTTCATTCATTGCAAAGTATCTGCCAGGACACATGCTGATTCCAGAGCCAAACGGCATTAGAAAATATTTCAGTTTCTTTCCCTGTTTGAAGAAGGTTGTTTTCTTCTTGCCGTTTTCCACAAAGCGGTCAAATTTATATGTCTGGAAGAAAAATGAAAATTAAGTGGTTACACAGATGCTACATGGCCATAAGAAGCAGGAAAAAACTTCTTTTGTTTTTGTTCCTAATACTTCTGGAAGGCAAGTAAGACCACACTTGTGCCTTAAGCCTTAAAATGTAGTCCTCTTGTCTCAAATCAATAGCAATAGCACTTAGACTTATATACCGCTTCATAGTGCTTTACAGCCCTCTCTAAGCGGTTTACAGAGTTCAGCATATTGCCCCCAACAATCTGGGTCCTCATTTTACCGACCTCGGAAGGATGGAAGGCTGAGTCAACCTTGACTCAGTGAGATTTGAACAGCTGAACTGCTGAACTAGCAGTCAGCTGGAGTAGCCTGCAGTAGCCGCATTTAACCACTGTGCCACCTCGGCTCTTCTCATCAAGCCCTACAGCTCTGTATTCTATTTTATGAACAGGTTTCCTATGCTTTACACCTTTAGATACCTTTCCTTTTGGGTTTCATTTAAAACAAATTGGATTATCTGCTATTCATCTGCTTATTTGATTTTGAATTCCATGTGGATATACTGTAAAGGTGATAATACAGAAATATGAAGATCGTATATTAAGACAAAATACAAGACACATAATAAAAGAAGCACTATGTACTGGCATTGGCTTCTTCTAACTAAAATAAGGGGAGGTAAAATTATTCATCTCTCAGGTTAGTGTGTCTTCCTTTCTTCGCTTTTGTTATCCAGGGCTGCACACCACCTCCCTTTTTCTAAATCTGAGCAATATATTTCTTAAGCACCACCTTATCATTTTCCTCTGCTCCATTTCCTAGTTTCAGTTTCAATTCCCTGCTTGTTAAATTTGACATAACCCACAGAAGCCAGGCCATGCTGAAGGTACTACTCATGGCGTGACCTTGGTATTTTGGGGAGAATGTGCAACAGCAAAATAAACATGACATGTACTGCTCTGTAGAAATGGTAACGATGAGAACCTTGCTAATTACCGCCACTACCACAAACCACAACAATAATGATAATTCCAAATAATTCCTTAAATGCTTAAGAATTAAGAACAATTCCTTAAATGCTTAAGAATTATTCCAGAACCAGGAATTCCTTGCTGGAAAGCCTTCTAACTTGTGAAGGCGAGTCTAAATGCATTAACATGGACTTCTGTTCATACAGAAAATCTGGGATGATTGGAATCAAAACTAGAAGGGCACACTGTCCTTGTTTATAGTTTTAGTAATTGATAAAGGGCCCATCTGTTTAAAGTATGTTGCAACCAGGAAATCATTAAAGAATACAGACTAGGGACTTCAGAGTGAATGCATTAAAGCACAACTTACAGATGGTCCTTCATACACACTTATGTGCACTCTCACCTCATCCCTACTGAAAGCCCTTCTTTTAAATTCTGTACACTAGCAGATTCAACTGTGATTCAGCCAGGAAACCATGTTATGCAAATAAGAGAGCCAAGAATTTGGCTTTCATCTTTTTGTGGGCTGAAGGAGGAGGAAATTGGGAGATTTGTTTTAGATTGTGCGAAGCCTGAATCAGGCTTTCCACTGTAGTTTTTGTAGGCTTTCTATCTCAAATTGGCGGAAACATGCACTATCATTTCCCCTCCCCCCCCAACTCTGATTGGAAGCAGTTCCTTGGGAAGTAAAAATTCATGTCTACATTAAGTGGAACTGCTGAGCTGGAGCTGCCCTTGAAAATGATACAAAAACTTAAGTTAGTATAGAATGAGGCAACCATGACTACCATATTTTTCAGAGTATAAGACGCACCTTTTTGCCCCCCCCAAAGGGTGGAAATGTCGGTGCGTCTTATACACCGAATACAGCCATTTTTGGCCACCCGAAGCCCCGCCCCTGCATCCCATTTTGCGAAAAACGGGCCGTTTTTTGCAAAAATTGGGGGGTTGCCTTCCCCCACCCCCTAGGAGTCCACTGCAGGCTTCCCAAACCCTCTGCATGCCCCGTTTTTGCAAAAAAAAAAAAAGGCCGAAAAACGGGCTGTTTTTCGCAAAACAGGGGTATTTTTGCCTTCTAATTACCCCATCTAGCATGACTGGAGGAGGAATTCTGGGAGTTGAAGTCCACTAGTCTTAAAGATGTCAAGTTTGAAGACCCTTGGGTTAGGGGTTCAAGAGTCTTCAAACTTGGCAAGTTTAATACTTGTGGACTTCAATTCCCATTCCTGAGCTAGCATGACTGGAGGAGGAATTCTGGGAGTTGAAGTCTACAAGTCTTAAAGTTGTCAAGTTTGAAGTTTGTAAAAAGTGTACATGGTTGTAAAAAGTGTACATGGTTGTAAAAAGTATTCTGCTATACTGGTATTTTATTAAATAATATATTACTACATCATTTGGTTCAGAATACTTTTTTCCTTGTTTTCCTCCTCTAAAATCTAGGTGCGTCTTATACTCCAATGTGTCTTATACTCCGAAAAATATGGTACATCATGCACAGCCAGTAAAAACTGTACCATGGATGTTTCTGAAGGGTATGTACTCATTGCTCATCTAAATTCAAGAGTTAATAAATTCAGCTTTTATAATTATAATGGGTTACTAAAGCTCTTTAGGTCCTCATTACCTTCAGACTGTGTTATCCAGATAGGACCTGCCCATCTATTCTGTATGGCTATGAGTCTCCCCATCACCACCAGGGGACTGGGCTTCTTTATGGTAGTTCCTTGGCTCCTTGATTTTGGAATAGAGAAGGTGGCTCCATCCCCATTTTTTTCAAAAACAACCAAGGCTGCTTTTCCAGTGGGTGTTCAGTACAGAAGGTGCAGTAGTTGTAAGTAACCAAGTAAGGGAGGAAATATTATGTAATTGAGGGCCACATGATTAATTTTATTTTGCTGATCTTAACTTTAAATATTTTGTTAATGGTTGTTTATCTTTTTACTTTTTAGACAACGTGAGTTGCCTAGATAGTGTGTCTCCTCTTTAAACAACTGAACTACACTTTTGTGTCTACAAGTGATTCTTTCACTGTGGCACTGCAACCACTGCAGAAACAGACTGACACCAACTGTGATATTGTGTGATACCAGCTCAAAATCTTTTGTTTTTCCAAACAGATTTTGTATGTTCCATTGTATTTCTCACCTTCTTTGTTGTCCTCATGAGGAATTGGTTTTGTTACATGAATTGGATTGTTCCAAGTCACACTGGGTTCTTTGATATTTGAGCAGGTGCTTAGACAGTATGGATAAGACTACAAGTTATAAAAGCTAAATTCAACTTTTGAACTTGACTGCACACCAAATATTGAAGAAGTCAAGATAAAACCTAACTTGTAATTAAGGTTGTTATAATGATATCCCATGTGTATTTCATAAATTTTGCCTTCTATTGAAGGTTATGTCCAGGTGAGGTAGTAACCCATCATTGGTGGGTCTCAGATATAGATGTCCTGTTAACAAAGTTTAATTCAATCTTTTGAGTTCTTTATTTTGTACATCAGCCTCCCAAGGTTAGGCAGATGACTGAATGGATCTTCTTTGAATGCTACTCAAATTGTGATATTCTCTATTTAGACCTATCCAACTTGCTAACTTGACTTTAAAGTACTAGATATAAGCCATATTATTACATGTTTTTAATGGTACTAAATATTTTTAGCTATATTTTATCAGATGTCTTGGTTTTGTGGTGTTATTTTAATAACTGTTGCTACATTTGTTGACTGTTGCCTTGAGAAATTCATAATTGAAATGTGGGTTGTAAAGCTTATATCTCCCTTCCCCACACATTAAAGCTAGGAACACATATAGTGAGTAAAACTATTTTGTACAACTAAGAGTATACAAGTTACAGAGAGTTGAATCACATGAATATTTGCATGCTTTCTGCCCAACACAAACAAACAATACAATTACAGCTTTACATTACAAATATTTAAAATACAAAAGACAACACTGCAGTCTGCAAAGTACCACTATTGGAATCCTACACTGGGATAAATTGTTTTGATCTGGGCCAATTTGTCATCATATTAATTCATTTATTTATATTGTTTTTTAAAATCCTGCTTTTACTATTTTTATAAATAACTCAAGGTGGTGAACAAAGCTAATGATATCCTTTCCTGCTGCTATTTTCTACAACAATCCTGATCCTAGATTTCAGAGAACCGGGTGATCTTAGAACATGTGGTTTAATTTTTAAACATTTTTATTTTTAAAATATAATCTAGTCTAATAATTTTTCATCTGATTCATGCATGTTTATATGCTTAATGGTGTTAGCATTATAGATACTTTTATCTATGTAAACTGCCAACTTTACAAATACATGTAAATATAATATTTTGGTGATACCAAGCATAGAAAATAGCGTATTTTATTTTTAGCATCATTTTCTGAAAAGGTAACTATAATTATTTTTCTATTACAATAGGCTGACTCCAGAATGAGCTATCTCTGGCTAGAAGTGCCCTTCTGTCAGGAAGTGATTTTTGATTCAGCATAACTTTTCTGCTGGCAGAATGAAAAAGGTAGAAATTTTCATCGATTGTCACATTCATATATATATATTATGGTCAGCAAGGCATCCTGATCAGAATGTAAAGATCAGATAGGACTAGATGGAAGCAGGTGCTTCTTCAAATAACCTAATTCCAAAATAATTAGGCTCATAAATATCAAGGACCATATCTTGAAAATGTATCAGGAGCTTATTGTCAGTCAATGAAAGCATCCCTTATGTCTCCTCAGTCTATAAGGGAACTGGGTAGGGCTGGTGATTTGAGAAGAACAAGGTGATTTGGACATTTCTCAAGACTTCTCCTTTGTCCAAGTGAAAATATACTTAATGACCCTTTCCAAAAGGATGCTCCTATCAATGGGAACCCCCCTCCCCCATGTTAAGATAGTCCTTCCCTCCTAGCCTTCGTAAAATCTGTGAAGATCTGCTCTTTCACCAAACTTTGAGGTTAGAGAAACTATGGCTGTCCCTCTAATGAGTAAACATTTTAAATTGTTTTTGGAATGGCGGATACCTACCGTATATGGTTATTTTATAATATATTAGCTTGCTTTTCATTTTTAATCATTGGATATTTATTTAACCCAAATTATGGATTTGGGGAGTTGAATACTGCTCAGAATCACTTTGTTGGAGAGGTTTATATGCCCTATAAACCATAACTGCAACATATCATGCTATCCCTGGACTCCATGGAATTCAGTAAAAAGCAGATTTTTTCTGTAAAGCCTTGTGACTTCCATTTCTGTCTCTACAGCATCTCCAAGCCAGCCGCCAAATATTTCAGTAAAAACTGAGGAAACAGCCCTCCAATTTGCATGCAGGTGATGAACTTCTGGAGCTGCATTAAGCTGAACTAGACAGGATTAATTTGCAGTCTTTGATATTCATTAACTTTAGCCTCAGAAAAGGGAAAATACACGGAGATGACACAATTACCCTCAAAGCTTCATTGCAGAGCAACAGCTTTACAATCCTGAGTTCACAACGCCACACTAATTGACCACAAAAAGACTAATCCCTAGAAAGAGAGGTGAAAAACCATACGTCTTAAGAAGACACTGCTATTATAGGGGCTTTAGAGAATCAATGATGCTTTGGGGGCACTTAACTAAATAGCCCACATTATTTGCTCTTTAAGCCACCTTCCATTATTCTGCCTTCTTTGGGCATCCAATGATCCACTTCCAAACAAAGCCCACATTTAGCCTCAAGTTTATGGTAGTCAGTGAACAATTGTCAGTTCGTCTCAAAGGGGGTAAAGCAGTCAGTCTCATTGCCATTATTTCTCCCTTTAGACCTTGAATCCTTTGACCTGCAGCAGGCATCTTGAAAAGAACTGAAAGCAGGAAAGATTTGTTCCACAGTTTCCCCCCTCCTGTTCTCTTAAAAAAAATCATCTGTATTATAAAGAGCCTGGCAGCAGAAATATGCCTGTGATCATATATGCAATAGCAGTCAACTCTTACTTGAGGATTTTCGTAGATTTCGGGGTCCATGTGCAGAATTGGAGGAAAAATTGCTAACAAATCTCCTTCTCTCAAAGAGGCTTCATGGTTGTCTTCAAACTTGAGAATAAAACTTTCTTTGATTTTACGGATATTCATGGACGAGGAACACATTCGCAAGCTCTCATTTACAGCACTTTCTGCATTTAAATAAAGAGAAAAACAGAACAAAACAAAGACCATTAAAAATACTGAAGATGACTGGAACTTACAAGTTCCTATAACAGCCACTGAACTAGTTTATTAGATGTGGCTATAAAAAAAAAGGTGGAGGGAAAAATAGGCAGTGAGGCGGGGGAGCAGGGGAGAACCAAAAAACGGGACACAAATGCATTCCTGTAGGACTAATAGAGTATTTGCTGTTTGGAATTTTTAAATATAATTATTAACTGATAGATTTGATGTATTTAGTTAAGCTCAAGGCAACGTAATGGATTTTGGGTGGAAAACCATTATTTGTACATCTCACTAAAATGCCACCATTAGAGAGAGGAATATTTTTATGCATTTATATATATTGCAAGGGTTGCAATACCAACTTCAAGATTCAGAGCTCTCCTCCAAAGGCCTTGTGCTGGGCTTCAATCATGCATTACAATATGAAGCACTCAAATAATTATACATTGAGCTGTGAAGTTAGGATGCTAGGAATTACGGAATCCTTAGCAATATCATCATCACATCATAATTTCTACTGTTGGCTGAGCAAATTCAAATTATGCGTGGCACTTTGTCAAGTTAATGGGGGAAAACCCATATCCCGTGTAATGCTTTGACACAAATCCCAAACCTTTTCCAGACGCCCACCATAACCTGGAAAGCTTGGGAAGGCAAATGTCCTTGCCATCCCAGTAGCCTTCACCTTTTGCTCCTAGCATGACAGATTTTATGGCTAATTTCCGGCAATTTATCCTGGCAGTTTGAGGAGAAATTCCTTTGGGAATAATATGCATAATTTGCATAAATCATTCTGATAGCATGCATACCAGCATGTACCTCCTGTCTGGGGCCGCATCTCTCACTTAGTAATCAAAACTGACTATTTCTCCACCAGCATGGCTGGGTCCTGTAGGAGACAGCATGACTCCTTTAAGCTATCAGTGTGAAAACAAGCCTTAGCAATGCAAAAACCAGAGCGCCAGTAGAATATAAGATCAAGCATAAATAGTTGTTTATATGCATTTTGGAATACCCACATTAAAATCCCCTCTTTGCCAGATCAGCTTTCATGATTCTCTAGAGCCTAAAGGTTAATTTACAAGAAAGTGTAGCAACCTTAGCCTAGAAGCATTTGAAAGAGACAATTACAAATGTGGGGTGTTTTTGTTTGTTTGTTTTTTTACAAAAATTAAAAACCGTGCATGGCAAATAAAGCTGATTTGGATGCTTTTCTGCAAGAGTTTTTTTTTTCCTTAAGCGTGTATTTGTCTAAAGAAATGAGGCTGCGGTCAGTTCTGTGTGGCCAACACCGTGATTCAATGTGACGTACAGTGAGGCTGTGCATATTTTTTTTGGACTGCCTTCGTTACTATAATCAGGGAGAATCAAGTCGGCTTGTTGATGACGAAGCCAGGAAAAAAAAACCTCTGATTCTAGAATATGGCCTCTATTGCAGATAGCCACAAGGCACAATAGATGTCAAATAGCTGCATTCTGGCAAGAGAAAACTTCCCCCAATGCAAAAGAAAGATCCATTTCTTGGCTTTATGCAGCCTAGGCATAATGAAGCTGATTAGAGCATAGTAGGCTGCAGTATGTAAATGGTAACTGACATATGTAGGGCCACTGGACACCAAAGCAACCAAATCCTGGTCGGGGGCCAGTGAGGGGAAGGGAGTAAAGCACAAAACACACAGCAACGATAAGCGAAATCATCAGGCAAAGTGTTGCTGCTGCTGAAATAGCAGGTTTCCACTTGAGTAGCACAAGCCACAAAGTCATATCGGATTGGCTGACATTTTGAAAGGGAACATGGCAGTCTGTTGACCACTGTGGAATCCCAAATGACAATTGGGCAAACTTCTCTTAGAGAGAATTTAATCACAGTAATGGAGCTCAGAGCACGGCTTAGCGGTCAGATCATAAATGACAAATCTATTTTACCTTCCAGTATACCAGCTATGTGGGGGGGGGGGGAAGGAGCTGCGGCTTTTGCTCTGAGCGATCTTGCTGATAATCCTTAGATGACAAAGGTAATGAGTCACATTATGATCAGCAAAGGAGGAGGGAGTTTGTGTGGGTTTGTGGCAGCCGACCATGAAAATAAACAAACAAAAAATGACACTCTTTCCCAGCCCCTCCTCCGCTCCCCAACAATTCTTATACGCTGGATTTAGACACTGAATGACAACTAGATGATAAAACAGCAGCCTGTACAGTACTTGTGGTTGTCATACTTCAGTAGGCATGAGCCAGCACTCCTGGAAGACCAGCTGGATAGCCTGGGAGGCCTCCCATTTTGCACCATGAGGTACCGTAAATGATCCAGCTCTGGAGAACAACATCTGTTTCTGTGCTAGTGATGAACAAACAAGGCAATTTAAAGCAAAGCAAGAGATAACCAAGCAGCAAATGAACATGACCCTCATGTTTTCCCACTTCCTACACACATGAGATGCTGAAACTTCAACACATGAAGAGAGATTGTCAGTAAAGTTGACATATTTTCTAAGGAGGGAAAGAGAAAGGGAGGGAGGAAGAGGGGGCCTTCAGACTTCCCAGAGTATTATTTTTAGATTCTTCCCACTCCCCTTTTCTCTTATATTCTCCGCTTCCAATTCATCCACAATCTTTTTTTAAAAGTCGAAGCCATTTCAATATACTTATAAATATTCAGTCTTTAAACCTAATTTGCTATACTTAGTTCACATGCCTTCAAGCATTTGTCTTCCAATTTCCACTGAATAAATGCGTACTAATGAGAAATGGAGCAAGCTGCTGAGGCAAAGCTGGCCGACTTGCGCCTGGCCCGCCACCAGCTTGTGATAGGCAGGCAAATTGAGTTAAAATGAAAAGTCTTGTCAGCTGAAATACAACACGGAGCCAAACAGCAAGCTGTCAATCATCCAGCCAAAACAAGGGACTGCAGGTAATAAAAGGTCATTGTGAATCATTAGTACATTTGGCTTTGGTAAGCAAGTTAATTTTAATTAAACATGATCTTGATCTGTTACTGTTTAATAAAAAAACACCACTGCAAATAATGGTTTTTAAAATTTCATATTAAGCAGGTAATAGGAACCCTGTAAGTGTCAAGGGTATAGGAAAGAAAAATAGTTGTTCAATATGCAAGTATTGTGGATACATCTACTCTTTTCAGAGCACTATGATTATATAAAAGAATTATGAAATGCAACACACCTATAGTTTGCAGAATGACTGAACAGAACTAAATTAATCACAGGATACAAAAATAAAATATCGACTTTCTCCCACTTCATTCAGTCTTAAAACAGTGATGTTTAACAGTAGCATGCTTACTGTATCTTTCAAGATAGTTGTATCCTCGCACTGTTTAATTTTAGTTTTTCTATCAGCTAGTGAACAATGTCTCATACAATGTTCTCTTTAGTGTAAATTACTGCTATTCAGGACAGCTTAGCCATTCAAAATAAAATCTTGTCTTGGGAATGATCTTCACCACGCAGGCAACAACAACAAAAAGTGTCTCAATGCTTCCTTGTATGCCAGAGACAGAGAATCTGTGTCATTTTGAAAAACAAAGCAGAAGTCCAGGACAAAAAAAGCCAGAAGTTTTATGACCAGGTAGGTTAAGGAAAGAAAGAAAGCTAAGAATCTCCTGATTATAGCTGGCAATTCAAGGAAGGAGGGTTTTCTAGATAACAAATTGGCACAGAGGTAGTTCCAAGAGTCACTGACTAAAAAGAAAAGGAAAATGTTAGTTAAGACAGTGCCCTGTCAAAAAAATTTTTTCTCGATTTTTAAGACCACTTTATTGCATCTGGAACTTATTATCTTTCCACAAGCCCAATCCTTGTATGTTTTATGTAGACTGGCATCTCTTTATATTTCAGTTGCTTCTCCATTAGTAGAATGGATTACTTTGGAATTTTGTTCAGAGCTTGTCACTGTCCTATATACTGTATTTTTCTATTAGATGTTTTCAGATTTTGAATACCTCTATAATTGTATTTCTTTTGTTAATGAAGAGTTTGTGACTAATTAAAGTTACAAAGGAACTTGTACAATTTTTTCCTATTTCCCTTTTAAATAAAAGTTGTTTTTCTTTTGTTTGATCTTTCTTTTTGCCAAAGAGAAAAGGGGCAGATTCCCTTAGACACAAGATTCAATGCTGCAGAGGCAGGAAGTGGCTCGAAATTTCCTTCCTAAGACAGGAGGAAGATTTAGGATGTAAATACCCAGTATGTATACTTGTGCATGCAGTATGTATCAATGAATGTGCCTACTATTTAATATTTAAGATACTGGAGGAGAGATGGATAGAATCTGTGGTATGTGGAGATCTATGATAGACAGTTCTGTATGATATCTCTGGGAAAGTGTGCATGTGTATATTCTTTACCTAGCAGCTGGTGCTCCTTTCAACTTAGTCCAACTTAGTTAAGAAGGGCAACTGATATTTCATTGATATGTAGGGCTATCAGATATATGAGCAGGTAAAAGGAGGACATGGAAAGGGGGACAAGTGGGAGAGGGGGAACACACTAACCGTTTTTCTTAGCATTTGCAAGAAAAAATACAATAAAACAGTGCAAAGGAAATGTACTTAGGCCAACATGCATATGTAATTACTTTCTCCAGCAACAGAAAAACTATTTTTTCGATCAATTTTTTTCCTAGCATATCTTTATTTTCAAGAACATATGCTACCAATGCACTTCTCAAATTTCATCAGAGAAAGGTATGATTAGTATTGTGATCTATGGATTTGTAGATTTGAAGGGAGGGATCAAAGCTAATTGCTGGAATCAGAAAATAAATAATGTAAATCTAGGCTGTCAAGTTTGTAAAGAGATAATAAGGAAAGAAAGAAGCAAACAATGTACAAGATCACAACACAAGAAAGTCTGAATGATTACTATTGTGAAAATAGTCCATTAAAAAAAAACCCAAGATACTCAAAAGTGATACATATGATGCTGTTGCTGCCTTCTTCCAGTGCCTGGAGGCTGTGGAGGCTGGATGGGGGACAGCAGGTTTTGGCTGAACCCTGGCAAGACCACATGGCTTTGGGTGCATGGAACTTCAAGATACGGGATTTAAACTTAGTTCTGGATGGGGTTGCACTACCCCTGACAGATCTGGTTTGCAACTTGGGGTTTCTCCTGCACTTGAAGATCAGGTTGCAGTCACACCTAGGACAGCCTTTGCACAGTTTCTTGTTGTTGCCAGTTGGGACTTTTCTTGGATTGGGAGTTTCTGAGCTCAGTCATTCAAGTTTTGGTCGTCTCACATCTGGACTACTACAATGAGCTCTACATGGGGCTATCTTTGGAAAATATTCAGAAACTTCAGTTGGCACAAAGTGCAATGGCGTGGGCAGTTCTTTGGTCCCCTAAGGTTATCCATGTTACACTACTGCTCCACAAGATGTATTGGTTGCTGGTTTGCTTTCAGGTGCAATTCAAGGTGCTGGTTATTACCTTTAAAGCCCTGCATGGCCTGGCCTTGAAGACCAGACAAGAAATAATGGATGGAAACTGATCAAGGAGAGATTCAACCTAGAAATAAGGAGAAATTTTCTGACAGTGAGAACAATCAACCAATGGAACAGCTTTGCCTTCAGAAGTTGTGGGTGCTTCATCACTGGAAGCTTTCAAGAAGAGACTAGACAGCCATCTTTCAGAAATGGTATAGGGCAGTGATGGCAAACCTATGGCACGTGTGCCACAGGTGGCACGCGGAGCCATATCGGAGGGCACGCAAGGCGTTGCCCTGTTTGCCCTGTCAGCAAACTGGAAGTTTGGAAAAATGCACTTCCGGTTTGCCGTTGGGCTGTTTTTCGCACTCCGGGAGGGTTTAGGGAAGCTTCCTGAAGCCCCGGAATGCGAAAAATGTTGAAACAGGAAAACCGGAAGTTCGGAAAACGCACTTCCGGTTCGCCGTTGGGCTGTTTTTAGCACTCCGGAGGGTTCAGGGAAGCTTCCTGAAGCCCTGGAGTGCAAAAAACAGCCCAATGGGCAAACCGGAAGTGCGTTTTTCCGAACTTCCGGTTTGCCCGTTTTACCGTCCCAGGCTTCGGTAAAGCCTTTGCGCGGGGGTGGGGTGGGGATGCGCATGCGCAGGGGGCAGCGTGGGGGGGTTGTGCACATGCGTGGGGGGAGAGGGAATAGGCGTGGGGACGTGTGCGCGCGCTAGCGCGCGCACACACCCACTTTTAGCACACAAACCAAAAAAGATTCGCCATCACTGGTATAGGGTCTCCTGCTTGAGCAGGGAGTTGGACTAGATAATCTGCAAGGTTCCTTCCAACTCTGCTATTCTATTCTATTCTATTCTATTCTATTCTATTCTATTCTATTCTATTCTATTCTATTCTATTCTATTCTATTCTATTCTATTCTATTCTATTCTATTCTATTATTCTATTCTTTAAGGAACCGTCGCACTCTAATGGGACTGGCCCACTCCACCCGCACTGGCAGAGGAGGAATGCTGCAGACCCCATCAGTCAAGGAATTCCAGATTGTGTGGTCTAGGAGAAGACTCTTTTCTGCATCGCTTCTGTTCTTTGGAACATTTTACCCCCGAGGTGAGATTGGCTCCCATCCTTTTGACCTTCCATGAGGACCTGAAGACCTGGCTCTACCAGATGGCTTGGGCTCCAAAGGGTGTGACATAACACTGGAAGTGGTTTATGAATTAAGAGGCAATCCCAGTTCCCCTCCCCCTATGCATCCGGCTCCCTCCCCATCTTTTAACTATAATTTTTATCTTTGACTGTATCTCCATTTTTATCATTTTAGAAATATTTATTTTTATGGTTTTAATGCTTTTAGTACTGTAAGCTGTGTAGAGTCACTTTAACAAATGAGTGGCAAATAAATTAGAAAGAAAGAAAGAAAGAAAAAAAGAAAGAAAGAAAGAAAGAAAGAAAGAAAGAAAGAAAGAAAGAAAGAAAGAAAGAAAGAAAGAATTAGTATTTGACAATGTTTTGACTTTAAGGCTGTACCTGCCACACAGAGGATATGAGGACAAGAAGGGGAACAAATCCTCCTTTGCTGCATGTCTGGTAATCTTTAAAATATGTAATTAATTTAGAACAAAACATATTGTCTAAGATTATTGACACAAATCCTTACAAAAGTGAAAATACATTCACATCTCTCAACTGAGGTTCTTCTTTCACCATGTGAGATCTCCAATGATACAATAATTTATTTAAAGCAAGAAGCATCAGGGGAGTAGAGACTGTTTTGCATACACAAGGTTTCAATTTCAGTCCTTCAAACAGAAGAGTTGAAAAAGTAGTTGAAAATGAGCAGGTTAGAATATTTTAGGATGTCCAAATACAAATTGATAAAGTGTTGGTGCATAACAACCCAGATATAATTGTAGTTGAAAGGAAGAAAGTGTGAATAATTGATGTAGCATTACCAGGGGATAGCAAAATAGAAGGGAAAGAATGGCAAACGATCACAAAGTAACAAGATCTGAAAATTCAAACAAAAAGATTATGGCATAAACCAGCCATAAACGGTGGTCCCAGTGATTATCGGCACATTAGGTGCCATACCAAGAAATCATGGACCGCACTCAGAAAATCTGCACATTGACAAAATTTCCATCTGTCAATTAAAAAAAGGCCACACTGCCTGGGTCTGCTTATATACTATGCCTATACATCCTAAATTTAACATCCTAAATATTTGAGAGGAATCTGATGCATAGAAAGGCCACTACTAGCTAAAGAACTGGCAGCTGTGATTTCATATTGTAGTGAACAGCTAATAATAATTCATTAAATTGATATGCCATACAACTCCCAGTGACTCCGGGAAGTTTATAAGTTGTTAAAAACATTTAAAAACATGAAACAACAGAAGAAACATAAAACAAGGAAACAAAGATGGCAGAGAAAAATATCTGATTGGGAACAAGGGAAAGGAGGAAAGGGATTGACAATCGTCAATAATATTGGAAGTCCAAATCTGACCAGCGTCTACCAGTATACTGACCTGTCACTTGTAGTATAGTAGTATTTAGAAACCTAAAGAATCCCAATCCCCATTGTAATTTAGATTCACTTCTTACTGAGGATTGCTTATCTATGCATTTTTTTGTGTGGTTTGAGTTTACATATAATGATATCTGCTGTTGGTAAATCACATTGAATAATGTAATCTGCCAGGAAAGCAATGTCCATCTTTTCTAAAGCAAATATTAACTTCTCCTGTGCACTATGTTATAAATCATATTTATAAGGCGTGTCTTTACCCTTCTTGTAGAAATTATAAAGTTGCCCAGCAAAACACAAAAAGGCAAACTGATATAATAGAAATAAAAGTAACTTTTTTCCCAAAACTGCAAACAAGCCCAAAATATCCTGAATCTAGTCCTTGATTATCATATTATATCCCCAGCATATAAGATAAACATCACCATATCTTTCCAAATAACCCTAAACTCCTTTTATTCTTTTCTTTCACACCAAAATATCTCTGTATAAAGGGTTTTCCCTCAGTTTTTTTTCACTCTAATCCCGAACCAGTAGCAAGCCGCTGGTGATGTCATGATGATGTCACAGAACTGGTTCTGTCGGTGCCAGTACATGGACGCCACCATCTTTTTTTTTTGAATTTTTTTTGAATTCCCCCCCCCAGATTTTTTCTTTTTCTTTTTTTTTTAATTTTTTTTTATTATTTTTCTTCATTAAACATCTGAATATTTTGATACAGATCTACACCCGTTTTTACAACATTTGTTATATCTCAATTATGCACATTAAATCATAAATTTACAATCTTTTCTGTCTTTGTTTTCTTCTCACGTTGTCACACAGTCTTTCCTCTTTTTTTTAGTCCAGTTGTACCATCTAGTCCATGTTTTGTAGTATTCTGAGTCGCATTGTCCTTTGAGTTGAATAGTCAGCATGTCCATTTCGGCACATCTATATATTTTGTCCATTAGTATATTTTCTGGTGGGATTTGATTGTCTTTCCAATATTGTGCATATGTTATTCTTGCCGCAGTTGTAATATGTAGTATTAAATATTGTATATTTTTTGGATGTTGTTTTTCCATTATCCCCAGAAGGAAAAATTCTGGGGTAAATTCCATTGTTCTCTCAGTAATTTCTTGTAACCAGGCATGCACTTTTTTCCAGTAGCCCTTTGCTTCGGGACACAACCACCACGCATGAAAGAAGGTACCTACGTCTTTTTTACATTTCCAGCAAGCCGAATTCATTTTTGGGTATATTTTGGCCAATCTTGATGGAGCTAAATGCCATCTATAAAACATTTTATAATAATTCTCTTTATATGCTGTTGACTTAGTTATTTTGCAGTTTATATTCCATGTTTTCTCCCAGTCAGCTAAGTGTATGTTGTGGCCTACGTTTTTTGCCCATGCTATCATGGGTTCCTTGACAATTTCCTCCATTTTATCGAATTCCAGCAGATATTTATATAGTTTTGATATTATTTTTTCGTCCGGGCCAATCAAAATTTTATCCAGTTTTTGCATTTCCATTTCTATACCCATATCCTCAGTATCTTTTTTGTGTCGAGTTTTTAATTGTAAGTAGGTCAACCAATCAATATTTATATTTTGTTCCGCCAATTGTTCTCTACTTTTTAATTTCCCTGTCAGATCTAATATATCGCTATATTTTGCTGCTTTGGTTATATCAATTAGGTTGGGGTAGGTCATGGCTTCTATAATTGAAAGCCATTTGGGGATTTTCATGTAGTTCTTCTTTTTGATTTCATACCATGTTTTTAACAAAGATTTTCTAATTAGGTGTTGGTTGAAGCTAAGTTGTGGCTTAGTTCCATCTCTCCATATGTAAGCATGCCATCCCATTTGTAGGTCGTGGCCCTCTAGTGTTAGTATTCTTTTGTTAGTTAAGTTTATCCATTCTTTTATCCACGCCAAGGATGCTGCTTTGTAGTAAAGTTTCCAGTCAGGGAGCCCTAGACCACCTCTGCTCTTATCATCCTGTAAATTTGCTAATTTGATTCTTGGTTTTTTGTTTTGCCATATAAATTTAGATATAATTTTATTCAAATTAGTAAAAAATTTAGTCTCTAATTTGATCGGAACTGTTTGGAATAGGTATAAAAATTTTGGCAGTATACTCATTTTAATTGCAGCTATACGCCCTAATAATGATAACTGTAATTTTTTCCATTTTTCTAATTCTAATCTTGTTTGGTTTACTAATTTGTCATAATTGTCTTTTTTAATAGATGAACATCTATTTGTTAGTATTATCCCTAGATGTTTAATTGTTTTGGTTGTTTGTAAACCTAATTTCTCTTCTAATTCATCTTTTTGTTTTATTGTCATATTTTTTGTTAATAGTTTAGTTTTTTGTTTATTGATTTTCAATCCTGCCAATTCTCCGTATTCCTCTATCTCTTTAATCAGTTTTTGCCCTGTTTCAATTGGTTCTTCTATAAAAAATACGAGATCATCGGCAAATGCCTGTAATTTATACTCCTGGTTTCTAATCTTTGTTCCCTTAATATCCTTATTATTTCGAATTTTGTTTAGTAATGTTTCCAATGTTAAGATAAAGAGCAGAGGTGACATCGGACATCCCTGACGTACTCCTTTAAAGATCCGGAATGATTGTGTCATATCCCCATTTATCATAATCTTGGCTGACTGGGAGGTGTAGATTGTTTCTATAATTTTTTCAAATTTGTCGCCAAATTTCATCTCTTTGATCAAACCTATCATATACTGCCAATTTACGTTGTCGAACGCTTTTTGCGCATCCAGGAAAGCTAGGGCGACCTGCTTTTCTGGATGCGCTTCGTAATATTCCAATATATTTAAGACGATTCTTGTATTGTTTTTTATCTGCCGCATTGGTAAAAATCCATTTTGATCCGAATAGATAATTTTATTTAGTATTTTTTTGGTTCTTTCTGCCATAATTGTCATAAAAATTTTATAATCTGTGTTCAACAACGAAATTGGTCTGTAGTTTTGTATATGATTTTTCTCGGTACCTTCTTTCATGATCGTGGTGATATATGTTTCCCTCCACGTATTTGGTATCCTAGCTCCTGTTAATGCTTCATTATATAGCTCTAATAGAATATCCTCTAGTATTGTACTCATTTTTTTGTAATATTCCCCTGGAAATCCATCCGGTCCTGGTGTTTTATTGTTGTTTTGTTTTTGAATTGCATTTTGAATTTCTTGTATTGTAATATCCCTGTTTAACATTTCCTTATCAATTTCCTCTATTTGCGGCATACTAATTTCCTTTAAATATTCTTTTATTTTATTTAGTTCCACTGGGTCCTGTCTGTATAAGTCTCTATAGTATTCTGTTGCAATTTCTTTTATTTTTTCGTCTGAGTGTTGTATTTCCCCATTTGTGTCTATCAGTTGATTTATAATTCTATTGCTTTTTTCCTTTTTAATTTTATAAGCTAGCCATCTACCGGGTTTATTTGCTGTTTCAAAGAATGTTTGTTTTGTAAGCCTAATATCCTTCAAATATTCCTGTTGTTCAATTAAATTCAATTTATGTCTCGTTTCCATTAATAATTTATGTGTATTCTCTTCCTTTGGTTCTTTTTGCAGTCTTTTTTCTAACTGCTGAATATCCTTTATTTTTTCATTGTATTCCTGCCATTTTTCTCTATTTTTCTTTGCCGTATAGGCAATTGTAATTCCCCTTATATATGCTTTTAATGTATCCCATAAGTTTTGTATGGTTGTAGGCTGTTTCTTATTCTCTTTCATAAATAATTTTATTTCTTTGGTAATTGTTTGTATGTATTCATCTTCTTGGAGTATTTTTGTGTTCAAAGTCCATCTCCTTATTCCTTTCTTTTTCCCTTTCCATATTACTATTAAGGGGTAACTGAATCTAGTCCTTGATTATCATATTATATCCCCAGCATATAAGATAAACATCACCATATCTTTCCAAATAACCCTAAACTCCTTTTATTCTTTTCTTTCACACCAAAATATCTCTGTATAAAGGGTTTTCCCTCAGTTTTTTTTCACTCTAATCCCGAACCAGTAGCAAGCCGCTGGTGATGTCATGATGATGTCACAGAACTGGTTCTGTCGGTGCCAGTACATGGACGCCACCATCTTTTTTTTTGAATTTTTTTTGAATTCCCCCCCCCCAGATTTTTTCTTTTTCTGTGCATGCGCAGAAGCTGAGTTTCCGGAACTGCGCATTGCATCACCATCTTGTTTTCGGCTTTTTAAAAAGATTATTTTAAAATTTTTTGCACTGCGCATGCACATGCACGCGCCCCCACGAGGCGCAGCCACGTGGCGCGGAAGGAAGCAAACCGGCAGCAAGGTAAGTTAGAACCCACCCCTGGTTACTTCCTTATATTCCATTAAAATCAAATCATTTCCAACAGACATTTCTGGGCACAGCACAGTTCTCTAAGTAGAGTTTGTTCCTTTGCTTCCCTTTGCTTCCCTTCCCTAGCAGATAGTACTTCACCAAAACAAGTGATAGACTCTCTTGCTTATCATACTTATTAGTCACCAAATTCTGGTGGTTGTATGTCTATCTGTCCATCTATCTAAACTCTATCCAACCATCCCTCCACTCCCACATACAATGTACATTAGGAGTTGTTCACACACATGTGATATTCATAAAATCAAGTTGCCTGCCCTGCATTTGTTACCTTGTTAGGTCAAAGACAACGTTTATTCTTTAAATAGTCTTTGGATGCCACATTGGTGGACAGATTCCAAAAGTGATTGGAATTGAGGGAAATCAACAGATGACTCATCAATAGATGAGTCATCGACAAAAATTATATTGTATTGTATTGTATTGAAATTATTTTCCAAGAACTTTCTTCTTTTGTCACACTAAAAATTATTATTTTATTCGATGACATCCTTTTAGAACTATAAACAAGCAAGTTTATGAAAGCTGTCCTATTTTATTGTGCCTTTAGCCTGACTTGACTATTAAGGCAGGTCACAAATTTTGCTACATAAATAAATCTCAATTAATGACGAGGCTAGTAAAAATGCATGGAATAGCATACCATTTCTGATATACCATTATACTGTATGTTCTAGCTATCCCTCCTCCCAACTTCCCAAGTTTTTCTTTATATAGAAAAGGTTTTAAGTGCATCTTTCATGATGAAGTTGGTATGTGTAACATAATACTCATTAAGTAATAGTAAAGAGTGTTCTTTTTCATGTAATTAGAATACCTGACTATGTATAATATGATGAGGCTTAGACCAAGTATATTTATAATGGGGTTTAAAAGTTTATGAACTCTCGACTTTTCACTATTTATGTATAAATACATCTAAAACTAGATCAAATGATTAAAAAACAATATGCTTGTTCATTTATTTACTGAAGAAAACTATCCAAAACTACACATGGAAAACGGGTATTATTTTAAGTCACATTTATACAGAAATATGGGTTCACAAACTTTCAAGCACCATTATAAACTGAAGTTAATTTGTCTGTGAATCCTTAGATATCCTGACTGATACCTAGTATCATCATGTTGGTGTTGACTCTTAGCAACCAAGTAGATAAATTTTCTCCAGCATACCGTATTTTTCGGAATATAAGACGCACCGGAGTATAAGACGCACCTTAGTTTTGGGGGAGGAAAACAAGGAAAAAAGGCCTCTGCCTCCAAGCAATTTGCCAAACAGCAAACAGTACAGATGATATACACTGTTTGCTGTGTATTTCTGTGCATGTGTGCCTGACCCATAGAAATAGCAAAGAATTGGAGAAATGTACATTACGCCAGAAAGTTTTCTTAAATGTAGTCACACTAACTCCTCCCAATTATTTAAATAGATCTACTCCAAGGTAAGTTTAACTCTAATACTAAACAGGACACTTACATTTCAGACTATACTTGTACAGAGCTGTTAAAATTAATTAAAATTTCTGGAAGTATACATTATTCTCTATTATTTAAAAGAAGATACAATGGCACTGGGCCTCTTCCAAGCAAGCATTTATTTTAAAAAGCTTCTTTATTTTGTTAAGTTGTCTAGATTTACAGGGGTCTCCAACCTTGGCAACTTTAAGACTTGTGGACTTCAACTCCCAGAATTCCACAGCCAGCAAAGCTAACAAAGCTGGCTGTGGAATTCTGGGAGTGGAAGTCCACAAGTCTTAAAATTGCCAAAGTTGGAGACTCCTGGCTCTAGAACAATAATAAAGCAGTCTTTAAAAAATAAGTCTAATAATTTGAACATTCTACAGACATTTATAGTTATTCACTTACCCCCTTGCATCCAGTTCAGCAGAAAATAAAAATCTGTGTGTCTCTCCCACCTATTTGCCTCTTTGCAGCTAGTTTCACTTTCATTTTAGCACGTAGCAAATTAGCTGGGGATCGGGAAGCTGCTAATGACTTGCTTGGATTAACAGGCTCTTCCCTTGTTTGCTGCAAACAGGTAAATGGCTGGAAGAAAGAGGCCAAAGGGTGGGGGTGGCTGGGTGGGGCTACATTCGGTGTATAAGACGTACCCAAGTTTTCACCCTCTTTTGGGGGGTAAAAAGGTGAGTCTTATACTCCGAAAAATACGGTAGTTCTCTTAGTTTATCTTTTCTCACAATTCATAAAATGCTTTTTTTTTAAAAAAAATAAGATTTTTTAAAAAAAGCAATAAGGTAAAGAAATAACTTTTTTAAAAGAGCAATTTTGGACATGGATTTTAAGGTAGTGCAAATTCAAGCAAGATATGTAGGATAGATAGTTGTGGATATGACAATTGATTATCATTTCTAAACCAAGTGTTCACTCCTAATTTGAAATATGACTGCTGCTACTGCTTCTACTATCAATACACTACGCATAAATCCCACTAAACCTATTTTTCCTTGAAAATTGCTTAAAAATATAGTTTGTCAACTATACATATATCTTCTCTTCTTTGAAAATAACTTTTTTTATTTTTAAATATTTATATATTTTATTGCATAGCTAACAAGCTGCCAATCCATAGAAAAATGAGGATCTATCCTGTTTTATGTTTTAAAAGGATGCTGTACAGGCTGATGATATTTAGAGGACAGGGGTAGGTCTAATTTTTTTTACAACCGCTCTGTGGGCATGGCTTGATGGTCATGTGACAGTGGGCATGGCTTGGCGGTCATGTGACTGGTTGGGAGTGGCCAACTTGATGTCACTCATGTCAAGGGTTAGGGTTATGGTGCCTGGGCTCTCCTTGCCTCAAAGACCTCAACGAGATACAATTCCCCAATCTATTTACTACTACTGAACATCCAAAATATATGGATGTATAGTAATATATACTAGTTAATCCTATGTATATATGGCATATGTGTACATACATATTGCACACAGGCACACAAAAAGATACATTATCTACTATATATACTGTATGTGTATGTATGTACACACACACACACACACACACACACACACACACACACACACACAGCTCTTCTAAAATTACACATTCAACCTCACTTACTTCATTTGGAAAAACACACCCGGAGTCCACTTTCTGCCACACATTTAACCATAACTTCTGTACATTAGAACATTACACATGCCTTCAGATGTTCTTCCCTAGCTTGCACATCACTGTTAGAGCCAGGAAATGCCATGGATTGAGTAAAATGTGGTGAAACTCATTTAACAACGCTCTTGCTTAGCAACCAAAATTTCTCTCTCTCTCTCTCTCTCTCTCTCTCTCTCTCTCTCTCTCTCTCTCTCTCTCTCTCTCTCTCTCTCCCTCCCTCCCTCTCTCTCTCTCTTCCCTTCCTTCCTTCCTTTTTTCCTTTCTTTCTTTTCCTTTCTTTCTTTCTTTTCCTTTCTTTCTTTCTTTCTCTTTCTTTCTTTCTCTCTTTCTTTTTCTTTCCCTTTCTTTCTCTTTTTTCTCTTTTTTCTCTTTCTTTCTCTTTTTCTGTCTTGTCTCTCTCTCCCTTCCTTTCTTTTTCTTTTTCTTTTTCTTTCTCTCTCTCTTTCTCTCTCTCTTCCCTTCCTTCCTTCCTTCCTTCCTTCCTTCCTTCCTTCCTTCCTTCCTTCCTTCCTTTCTTTCTTTCTTTCTTTCTTTCTTTCTTTCTTTCTTTCTTTCTTTCTCTTTCTTTTTCTTTCTCTCTTTCTCTGTCTTTCTCTCTTTCTTTCTCTTTCTTTCTTTATCTCTTTTTCTTTCTTGTCTCTCTCTCTCCCTTTCTTTTTCTTTTTCTTTTTCTTCTCTCTCTCTCTCTCTCTCTCTCTCTCTCTCTCTCTCTCTCTCTCTCTCTCTCTCTCTCTCTCTCTCTCTCTCTCTCT